>VDFB02075321.1:118626313-118819423 GCA_007258455.2 Sequoia sempervirens
GAACATTATTCCTTGGGCAAAAGTGGACGCCACTTTATTGAGTGAGAATTATGAAATAAAGTGAATTTCTTATTATGCATTTTGGACGCCATCTTGAGAAGTTGAATGTTTTTGGGAATTTGAAAGGTCTCCTGTGTCTTTTGATCTGCTTCTCAGGCATTTGAAGAGTTTGTGAGCTCTTATTTAATGAAGGTTTTTGCTCCAGCATTTCATCCATGAAAATTATGCTAAAGTTATGCTGTCGAAATGACAATTGACATATTGCTTCGAGGATGTCTACCTCCTAGCCTTTCATCCAATTTCGTGTTTGCAATATAACACCTAGTTGGCTACATTGCTGCTTCTCAACATCAGACTAGCAAATTGAGCATCAAGATTGAAGAATTTCTGGAGTGTTTTCACAGTTTTGATTTCCTGGTTTATCAACAGCTGAAGCTGATTTTTGATTATATCTTTTGGAGTGATTTTATTTCTGTTCTGGGTATTTTGGCAAAACATTTCTTAGTGCAAGGCAACCCCTTCCTCCAAAAATTGGAATTTATTTCCAAGTTTTTGATTTTATAAAGAAAAATCGATTTTTCAAGGAGGCCGTACCATTTAGAAGAGCATTGGGATTCGTGCTAAATAATCTGGAGTCTTTGGTGATTGTTTCTGGATTGCATCTTGGGCGCCAAACCTCTAGGGAGCATTTGCAACTGATTTCTCATCATTCGGAGGTAAATTGACCAAGTTATGAACATTTAATGAATTCACAGTTGCTGGTTTGAATTTCCAGAATTCTGATTTTTATATCAGATTGTTACAGTTTCCAGTTTTTGGTCTTATACTTCAATATTTGAGTGTTATATGATTGTAAAAGTTCATACTTCTTGTTTAAGGTTCATTTCCTATCATTGTAATTTGTAATCTGCAGAGTTTAATTTGTAAAGGTTGAGATTAAGCATTACTAATCCAACCATTTTTCAGTTCTGCAATTACTTATTGTTTTGTCATTAAATTACCCCTGGATGGTTTACCGCCAGTGTGGATAATCTGATTTGTAACACTCTTATACCCATTTTCATAATGGAGAATCCCCACAGCTCTGTGGATGCCCGCCGCAGCGGATGAATTGTTTTAAATGTAATCTTTTCCCCCCACTGTTTGGTGGTAGTGTGGAAATGTTCTTTATGGCTGGTTATCCGCCTATCAGTTTATAATTTCAAAATTCAACACTCCGTCATATGTTAGCACCTCGCCCTCAGTGGGATCTTGAGTGCACATTCTTGACGTTGAGTAGTTTTCATTTCAAGTTCAGTTTTCAGTTTGATGCTAACGCTAATCCAGTTAACTATTGCTGGTTATGTTGTGTAATTCCTTCGAAAAAATTGGTTAGCATATTTCAATTCACCTTGGGAGCTACACCCTTATGAGGGTTAGGAGGCAGCTTGATGGAGTTCTACCTGATCCAAGAAGTGATTTTTCAAAGAAAAGCTTCTACAAAAAAAGTGTTTGTGTTTTTTTCGATCTGCATGTTTTGTTGTGTGTAATGTAAATCTTAACAGGGGTTTGGAAAAATTAAGGTTTACATTTTAATAAAGTTACTTTTGTGACTTATGTTTCCCATAGCTCCACGGGAACACAATGCTTTATAAGCATTTGCACAATACTTTGTAATTCCTAAATTGGTTTAGATTTCCAGCAATATTTATGCCCATAGAAGCATAAATCCTCAAAAAATAGTTGAAATCCCAATTTTTAAAAAATCTTTGACCGAAACGATTTTTTTTCCTCCAAAATTCTGATTTAATCAGTTGTGATTTTCAACAATGTTCAACAATTTTTAAGGGTTTAAATTGCATAAAATTCACATCAAAATCACATAAAAATTGAGAAAAAAATGCCCAACCAACCCATCGTGAAACCCTAACGATGTAAAATTGCTATTTAATCGGATTTGTTCGTTGATTTTTTGCACATAATTGGGTGTCAACTGCCAGGGCGTGGTTCACCATCAAAGATTCTCTAGATTTCATCAAGTTGCTGAGGCAAATCACAGGTAGGCGACCTTGAATGGACATAAATTTCTAATAGATGTTAAGGATATTAAAATAGACACATTCTTTTGTATGCTTCTACGTTTGATGTTAAGGACATTAACATGGAATGGTTAAGAGATGTGCTGCTTTTTTCTCTATATTCCACACTATTGCCATTTGCCTTAGGCTTGTAGTAATGCTTTCCATATATATAAATCCAAAGACACAATTTAGTGGGAAATAGTAGACAACATCATAAATACTAAGGCTTCTATCTTATTTTTTTAATATATCCGAACCTTATAAGAGTACTTGCCAAAAGTAAATATAGAAAGCTAGACTAAACTGAAACAAAACTCTATTGGCTTGGTATTAACCTAAAGAGGTTTGTTTTCTTTGAATTCTTATGATCCTAACCATTCAAAAGAATTTTAACATTTCAATTGTCAACAATAATACTAAGGTGGTTGTTTAGATTATCAAGGTTAGGTTGGGACAAATTTCCTTTTCAGATTCTAACAAAGTGTGATAATTTGGAGCTTCAATTTGATACTCGCCATCAAGTTTTAATAACAAGCGGGTAGGCTAGTGACAATTGTATAATCAAATGGGAAGCATATGTATATACATAATAGTATATAGACATTGTGGAACCAGAAGCAAAATGTTTCCTATTGGAAAGATAAATTTCAGTTTTTAGTGCTGAAAAAAAGAACTGTAGCAGTATTATGTATCAAAATGAAAGATTGTTTTGGTTTTATTTAAATTTTCTATTTATTCTACAGGATCAATGCTTTGTTAATTGGTGAAACTCACTGCTTAAATGCATGCCTTGCACTTGTTTGGGAACTACATTCCATTTAGGATCATCATATACATGGAGGTTCAGAAGGCCTGCAAGGTGTACAATAGCAGTACATGAATGCTTTAGAAATATGTAGTGTAGCATTCCATGCATGTTAAATAGGTATTAGGAAAACTAATACATGCCTTGAGAGAAGTCATACCCTCATCTTGTGGGATTATCTTAATCCCTCTCGAAGCGGGCCTCATATATTTTCTCTTTAATGATCCAAATAGATTTCAAAAGCAACTATCCCATTGAAAGGGAATGCTCCTCGTGCTTTGATTTTCCATTGAAACTTGTACCTATAATTTGTCAAATTCTCAACTCAAAGTCCATCAATGTTTTTAGCTCCATCTACTTGTATGCAAAATCAAGGAAAAATTACTTGAATAATAATAGCTAAAGTTGTGGCACAAATATCTCTCTTCTTTTCTACTAGCAGGTCATTATTATCTAATGGAAAAATATTTAACACTCTCTTTACTCTTTTACAAATCTGCTAAAATAGTTATCAATGAGAACATTTCAATATCTTTTATGGTCTTTTGAGATTTAAGATTTTGTTTCAAAAGCATTTTCTATTACTCTATCTTGAGCTATTTGATTCAAAACCTATTAAGTTGAACTTTGCAATTGCTTCCTTTGTCATATAATTTCCCTTTCACACTCTTCATATAGTTCTCTTTGGCATTGTTCTAGAAATTGCAAGTACTATAAAATCACAAATATGAACCAGTTGATTTCCATTTTGTAATTTATGATTTTTGTTTAACAAAGAAAACTGTCTTTTTAATGACTTTCTTGATCTTGAGGATTTTGAGATCTGAAAGGTCAACTTGGATAGTCATGAGGTTGAACAACTTAGGAGAGGCTTTGAACTAGGAGCTTCATCATTAAGACCTGCATCCCTCTAGCATAGCTTTATTTGTAGTAGCAAGAGTTATTGGCTACATTTGATTTTTTGGAACTTTGTACTTAGTTTATAGGTTGACTTTGTACGAACTATATTGTAATTGAAATCTTATCAACTGTAACCATCTAGTTATTATTTATGCACTATAAGTATGCTTTGTGCAATGCAATGCAATCAACAATATGAATATAAACAACAAAATTCTACTTTCTACAATTCATGGATTAAACTCTCTATTTTATTTGCTCTCTATATCTCTATGCTATGGAAATGCCCTTAAATTTTTTAAAACAGGTAGTTTTTGTCTCATTTTTTTTTTTTACAAATTTTTACTTTTTAAATCCAATTTTTTTTGTTTATTTTGATTTTCTTGAATTTTTTTTTATTTTTTAAAAAAAATTATACTTTTGGTTTGCCGATTTTTTCCCCAAACAATTTTTGCTGCTATGCGTGCTCACCATTTACCAACAAAAGGACAAATGGAGTCCTTTTGAAGAAATTGAACTATGAAGATTTGTGGGTTCATTTATCTTGTTGAAGAGGATTGTAATGCCCCCTTCTTGCACCTAATCAGTTGGAGAGTTCCATTAGCCTATTCTAGGGTTCTCGTAGGCTAAGTGGAGTTGTTAAGGGGACTTAGAGCTAGTGTGGGCTCTATGGTGGTTTACGATGCTTTCTAGCAGGACTTTCTATTTTTAGCAATGGCCAATTTCAGTACTTACTATTTATTGTATGTCTCAGTGTATCTCAATTTTGTGCCAGTTTGGTGTTTGGGAGTACTTACTATTTTTAGTAGTTGCTATTTATAGTAAGTGTATTTTTGGCAACTGGTCTAGGCCTATGTTACTTAAGCAATGTATATTTCTAGATTGGGCGTTGGTGAGTCTAAGGTTGATTAAAATAATGTTTGTATTTTTTCGTCACTTAAGTTATTTTTATAAAGTCACTTTATAACTTAAGTGAGGGTCTTGGGGTCATCAAAAGAGTACCTTGTCATGCCTAGTTGATTAAAGTTGTTTTTAAAAAGGCCAAATATTAAGCCTCAAAAGGTGGACGCCACCCTAGGGAGATATAAGGATTTTTAAATAAAATAAAAAACTCATGAGAGGGGGCGTGGGAGTCTTGGAGGGAAAAAACATTTCAAATTGAGTTGCCCTAATTTTCCCTATCACTTCTATAAAGCAACATTTTGGCTCTCATTTGGTATCTTTCATTTGGCAACATAAGAGGATGCCGCTAGAATACTTCCAGGGTTCTATTGCTGCGTGTTGAGGACGAAAAACCTCACCATTTGGAGTTGGTTTTAGTGGTGAAAGATCCACCCTAGCCGGATAGTAGTGATTCTACTTCAGGGATCACCTCGGGTGTCAACAAAGTCTGATTTCAGTCTTTTTGGAGGTGGAACGATGAAGATCTTTTTGGTTTTTGATGTGGGTTTGAAGTTTTTGGTGTGTTTTATCTTTGGCTTCTTTTTGGTTGTGTTTGGAGGTGTATTGGAGCCTTTTTTGAGGTTTGATTTGCATTTCCAGAATTCTTTTTGTCATTTACATCCTCAGTGATTAGAATCTTTGTTGTGAGTTGCTTGTCAAGTTATTAATAAGCAAAAAAAAAAAATTCGTTTAGGAATTGCTTGTTCGATTTTTCCCCCCTTAGCTGAGTTTGTAGAAAAAACTTGCTGAGTTCAAGTGAATTTAGGAAAAAACTTGCTGGCTTTGAGTGAGTTTAGGCAAAAACTCCTAAGTTACTTGTTAAGATCATAGCCGTCAATGTTAATTTTTTAAGGCATCGCAAAAAAGGAATTGCCTGTAGGCATAGTTGGCAGACTAGCCGAGTTTTTGGCGAAAAACCTGCAAGTTTTTTTGCCCTACGAGTCTTTACGACTTTAACTCGCTGAGTCTTCCTGCCGAGTCTTTTTCGAAAACTCGCCGAGTTTTTGGTGAAAGAGTTTTCACCAAAAACTTGGCGAGTCTATACAAAAGACTCGCCAAATACATAAAAAATGCGAAACACAAAAAGAAACACAAAAACAACTGAAAAAAGTAGTAAAAAAATTCACGATTTTTCCCTATAATCTATAAATGCATGAATGCACCTCACACTTCGTCACATAGGACTTGGAGAGCAAATACTTTTCATAAAAAGTGTCAAATACCTAATTTCTCCCTTAAGTGATAAAATTGTGAAATGGTGTGCGATAAGAAGTTTTAAGTGGTTTCAAAGGCCTTAATTTGGGTTTGGTGGTGAGGGCTCTGCCCCTCGACCCCACCCTGTATTGTGACAGGGAGCGCGCCAGGGGTGCTGCCCCCGGACCCGACGAGGGGCCTTGCCCTAGACCCCCACAAGGGGTGCTACCCCTCGACCCCGTAGGGGGCGTTGCTCTAGACCCCCACGAGTGGCACTGTCCCTAGACCTTGCTGGGGGTGTTGCCCCCAAACCCCACGAGGGGCACTGCCCCTTGACCCCTTTGAGGATGTTGCCTCCAAATGCAAATCCCTACAAGGGGCACTGCCCCTCAATGTCATTGATATCTCCACTCCTAGACCCTCACTAGTTATTGGGATCTCTTATCATGTAAGAAAATTGATTACAATGAGGGGATTTGGGAGTGAAGACTAGAATCGACAACTTAATCAGGCTTTCAGCCATCAGGATTATGCATGAGTGCGATTTTGTATTCAATTTGCACTAAAATCAATCAAATTTAATAGAAAACACTTTTGTACTCATTTATGGACTCGTTGGATTCATCTTGTCATTGAATTTTGCAAAAAAAATGTGTTTCTAATGAAATTTAAGCAATTTTAAGTTGCTGAGTTTTTTGCCAAGTTTTTGAAGAGTTTTTAAAGACTCGTTAATTTTGGGCTTGGCGAGTTTTTTGGCGAGTCAAGTTTTCCAACTTTGCCTATAGGCATGTAGATCTGAGATTGTTGAGAAAGTCGTCATCACCCTTATCGCCATTCAATCTTTGGAGCGACAACTTCTTTCATCAGCAACTTCTTCCACGGTGGCTTCAGACACCTTTAGTGGCTTCTTTCATGGATAGACGACCCATGAAACAATGATCTCCAAACACTCACGTATGGCTGTGAATTTTCTTGACAGTAATCTCCTTTACAATGACTAACAGTTTCCTTTTAACAGCTGGACAACGATCTCTTCAAACCAACATCTTGCCTTTGCTACAGCTTAATCACTGCACTTCTTTTCCCTTGGGTGCGGCTGCTGGGCGATCCTATGACACTGATCTTTTTGCATGAAAAGAAAAACCTTCATGCCCTAGCTCTGCCTACGATCTGAAAACAAAAACACTTATAATCCTAGCTCTCATACCACTCTTTGATGGTGGGCAGAGGAGACAATATACGTGCAAATGTGCTACAACACCAAATGAATTTTATTGTCTAATTAAATCAGTTACATCTGCCTCATTATATAGAGGTCTTAGACAATTCTAGAAGATGATAAACCAAAAGTAACTAACAGTTAATCAAGAAAATAAATTCATGCAAAGTGCAAACTATAGAATAGCCTAACTAATCTTAAGTTCATTTCTAGTTACAACAGCTACTGTTCATGCAAAACATGCAAAACTAGTGTTTTTCTCTCCTCATGCGTGCATGCAAACTGGGAGAAATTATAGTTTCCAACTCTCCACCTTAATTTCGACCACATGCTTCAGCATTTATCATTCCAAATTTTGTCTTCCAAGTCTTCAGACTTATTCAAACTATTTTCAAGATCTGTGGATCTTTCCTCAACTTTCTCTCCAACTACTACAGCAGTCTTTCAATTTCTTCATTTGGCAGCTTCATGTACCTTCACTCTTCCTTTCACAATTTCTATCACTTCTGTAATTCAATCTTGCAACAGCTACGACTGTATCTATCTTTTACTGACGTTTCTCTTTTAACTGCGAACTCTTTTCACTTGACAAAAATGATCTTCCAGCTTCGATCTACAGATCCCTTATTCAGTTACACCTTCTTTCCTCTTAGCTACCACCTTTTCTCCACTTCAACGGATTCAGACTTCTTAGCAACTGCTCCTCTGCCTTGGCAACTTCATTGTCTCCTTGACGGCTTGCTCAAACTGCCTTTTGATGGCTGTCACTTACCACGAGCTACGACTCCTTTTTGGACTATGACTTTTCTTTTTCAGTTTTGCGACACTACCTTTGCCTCTTCTCGTTGGCGGCATCCTCCTTATTGGCAACTTCACCGACATGTCTTCAACAACAATTCTTTATCTTTCTTTCTTCCTTGGCGGACTTTGACAATCTCCCTTTGAAAACCTTTGGCACTAAGGTATAACCAGCAATAATAAAAAAACAAAATCTCCAGTTTTTGACCGGCAACAGATTCCAGCTACGGCTGGCTATGATCTCCTTTTCTTGGTTCGCACTATGGCGACGTAAAATTCTTTTCTTTGAAGCTGCGGCTTCACTCAACAACTGGCAACTGGCAACTGTAGAAATGGGCATCCTTCAGCAATGATACCCTCACTTGCATTGCAACGGCTTAATTAATCTCATGCGATATGCAATCTTGACTTTATTTTGACCAGCGATCTGATCTTGCATGACACCAAAACTTACGACTTCCCCTTTGAAACAACAGCGATGGCTTTTCTAAAAGTTGCAAACTAGATGATCAGCTAACAAACTCCTTTGAATCTCATCAAACAACTACTCCTCATTTGATCTCGTATCTACTGCAAGTTGGACAGCGACTTAACTGTGCTTGGTGGCTGCGATTTCTGCGGCCTTTCTTAGACATTCTTTGGCCTTCTTTCAACTCTGCACTCCATGCACCCTTTTGACTGGCGATTCCTTGATTCAAGCGGTGACACAAATCTGCAATAAAACTTTAGCTTTGATTGGCAAATTCAACACACCCATTGGCTGCAGCCTTGACTTTGCAAACAACAATTTCCCTCTGAAAACAGCAATCTTCTCTTATCAGTGACTTTATGAGGGATGACTTTATTCAGTGATCTCATTTATAACTTGGACAACAATTCTCTTCCGATGACCTTTTGTTATTCTTTGACTGCGACTTTGCAATCTCATATCCGTGGCATGCAACAACACCTTTTGCTTCAGATTTCAATTTCCTTGATGATCTGAACACATGCAACTTTTATCTGTATAAAAACGGCTTCAAACTTTGCTGTGATTGACGATGTTGATTGCATGAACTTGCATCTGCAATCTTCAACTCACCTCGATCTGGCTCTGATCTTCAAACATGACGATCTTATGCAACGATCTGGGTCTGCCGACGATCTGCAAACACAACTAATAACCCTAGCTCTGATACCACTTTGATGGTGGGCAGAGGAGATAATATATGTGCAAATGTGCTACAGCACCAAATGAATTTTATTGTCTAATTAAATCAATTACATCTGCCTCATTATATAGAGGTCTTAGACAATTCTAGAAGATGATAAACTAAGAGTAACTAACAGTTAATCAAGAAAATAAATTCATGCAAACTATAGAATAGCCTAACTAATCTTAAGTTCATTTCTAGTTACAACAGCTACTGTTCATGCAAAACTAGTGTTTCTCTCTCCTCATGTGCGCATAAAAACTGGGAGAAATTATAGTTACCAACATTACTCAACAGAAACTTGGGAGTCTTTCAGGCAGGCTTGTCTCACAAGTTGCAGATGAGTTATTTGTCAGAAACTCGTGAGTTTTTCCAGCAGATTTGTCTCACAAGTTGCAGTGAGTTATTTTTCTGTCAAAGAATTTCACTAGTTCTCACACATCTGGCGAGTACTCGTTGGGTTTTAGAACTATGGGAAAACTCATTGAGCTTTGACGGTCAACTTGTACATTGGAGCATTATCGTTTTTGAAATATTGTAGTGTTAATCCTTTTATTCAAAAAGAATAATTTGATTCTATGTTTAGCCAATGTTCCACATTAGGGTCTTAAAAATGATATTTCAAAAGCATCATCTTAGGCAAAAAACTCCCGAATTATTCACCAGGAACTTGAGCGTTCTTGGGCAGACTTGTCTCACAAGTTGCAGATGAGTTATTTGTCAGAAACTCGTGAGTTTTTGCAGCAGATTTGTCTCACAAGTTGCAGTGAGTTGTCTGTCAAAACATTCACTAGTTCTCACACATCTGGCGAGTACTCATTGGGTTTTAGAACTATGGCAAAAACACATTGAGCTTTGACGGCCAACCTGTACATTGGAGCAATATCGTTTTTGGAATATTGCAGTGTTAATCCTTTTATTCAAAAAGAATAATTTGATTCTATGTTTAGCCAGTGTTTCACATTAGGGTCTTCAAAATGATTTTTCTCAAGCATCATCTTATTTTCTTTGTCGTCACCTCACAAATTACTTGTTTGGGTATTGCAGGGTCACCAAACTTCTGGGGAAAAGTCAATTGCTTTAGAGTTCTTGTATACAGAGTTATTTGAATTTTATGAGAAACTAGAACAAATTCAAGAGCAGTTGGATTCTTTATTATGACAAACATATGCATTCACCAAGGTCGGCAGATTAAGTAGGTGGAAAATTGATCATGACAAACATATGTATTCATAAAGGTCAGTAGATTAAGTTGTTGGATTCTTAATTATGATAAACATATACATTCACAGAGGTTGGCAGATTTGACTACTGCATTTGTTTCGAGAATAAAATAAGTTTTGTTTTCAGAAAGTAAGATTGTACTGTTGTAATACTTCTTTGTAGATGCGTTTAGTCGTTAGTCTCCTTAGTGCTCTTTATTTTTATGGGCTATTCAAAATCAAGTAGTTTGATTCTTTTTTGTGATAAATAGATGCATTTACAAAGGTTGGCGGGTTTGACTTATCCATTCCGTGAATTTACTGTAGTTTCGAGAATAAAAATCGTTATATATTTTGTCGATGCCTTTAGTCACCTACAGATGGTCTCAAAGAGTCTCCTTAGTGCTCTGTTTTTACGGGTTGTTCGAATCAACATTTTTAATCGATTTGAGAATACCCTCCTAATGTGTATTTAAGATGGGTTCAAATCACCATATTTTTCATCTTTGTTGACCTTATTCATTATTTAGGTACCTGACATACTTGCTATGCATCTTTTATGAATTTCATAATTTTTTTGTGTGGATAAAATGTTTTTCAATATCATTAAATTTTTTCAAATTATCAAAAATTAAGGAGAATTTCTCTAAGACTAGACAGTTTGTGCCTTAATTGTGCTAATTTCACAATCTTTTTAACAACTTTTCAAAACATAAACTCGACATTTTGTACCATTATGGGCATATATATCAAGTTTAGCAGCTTGCTTATGCCTCTTGTTAAAAGACTCTTTTTTTGGCAACTGCAGATGCAAATGAAAGTCATATAATTCCCTCTTTTTCTACCATGAACTCACACAAAATTCAAATCAAACAAATATATTTTCTTTCAATATTAAAAAATTATGCACAAAATAACAAAAGTACACATACATACAAGATTCAAATCATACATTGAAAAGCTCGCATTAAACTTTACTGAACCTTGAATCTTTTCCTCCTTACACTAACTTCTTTCATGTATTAACTTCTTTTCAAAAAAAAAAAAATTCGAAAAACAAAGAATGTTTAAATATTAATACTAATCCAAAAACTACCTTTTTCTTCTCAAAAATTTCTTTGATTATAACTCTTGAGTATAAACTAGTTTAAAATTTTCATGTTAGTTCATTTAACTCAAACTTCTTTTATTTCCATCCAACCTATTTTTTTAACCACTTAATCACACATTTTTAAAATTTTAATTCTAATTAAGATCTAATACTTATTTCATGTAATTATTACATTGGTAAATCAATTTCTTTAATCATGTAAGGGTTTAGGCCTTTATTTATTTATTTATTCATAATTCTAATTATGAAATACCCAAAATCATCTATTTCTCTTTTAACACATGTTATATATAGTTTTTGGATTAATTAATTCTATTAATTTATTTAATCAATCTTTAAGTTTATGCAACACATCTAAATAAACACATCAAAACTATGGTAGGCAACGTTCAATGCTAAATGATTTCTTAAGTTGAAGTACTTCTTACTTTGCATCCTTCCCTTTATGCTTGAAACACCATTGACAAATAAATCATCAATAACACATGTTTCATGTAATAATATAAAATGTATAACAATAAAAATATCATCTATTTAAGTATAATCAATTAGTGAAATGTAGTTCAAACAAACATTTTTTTATCCAAGAGGACCGACAATAATAATTAATCCCCATGTCTAGATTAAATTGGGATTGGTTAATAAATCTATGTATTTAAAGTAATAATTTGGGATATGACAATGTTTCATCTTAAGATGATGTCAACCCAACATTATTTAAATAGACAAGGGTGCTCATTGTGGAGGATGTCTTCATCTTCCTAAGGAGCTCCTTATTTTGCATACTACTTCTGATAAAATTTAACTTGATCAATGTTTTTGTTTCTCAATTAGAGAATTTTCCTTTCCAAAATTTCCATTAGATCTAGGCACATTTTTTCTGTCTTCAACCTACGATGCCTACCAATCAATAATGTGTTAAGGGTCATTTACATACTCAAGCAAGGAACATAAAAAACATTATGCATTCAAAGATAGGGTAGAGGAGTTGGGCAGTAAGCCACATGGCTAAATTTCTTGACTTCAAAGGGTCCAACATAATGAGGGGTCAATTAGCTACATTTCCAAATTTGATGTAGCTTTTCTTGGGTCTAACTCTGAAGCAAGCCTATTCTCCAATATGAAACTCGCTAGGGGTTCTTTTAACATCTTTGTACCTTTTTTGTTTGTCATTAGCTTCATTGAACCTTTCCTTGATAATTTGATTTGTTTATTGTATTCTAATAACAAGTTTGGTCCAATAACCACCCAATTATTCAAACCGTCCCATCTAATAGGAGCCTAGCATTTCCTTTCATACAAAGCTTCAAAAGGTATTGTCTCCAATGATTCATGATATCAATTGTTATAAATGAATTCCACTAAGTGAAAGTAATCTTCCTATATGGTGGCCTTATCCATCACATATATTCTAAGCATATCTTTGAACACTTGGTTAATTTACTTAGTATGTTTAATTTTCCCTAGGTAAGAAGGGCTAAAGTTTAGTTTAAATCCAAATGACTCCATTAAAGCAGCCCAAAATCTAGAATCTAATAGTTTATCTCAAAAGATATGATTTCAAGAATACCATCCAATTAGACCATCTCTTTGCTAATTTTTTGTGAATCATAATTCACATTTTTGGGAATAAATTGACCAATTTTGATTAGTTTGTCCACTACTACCAAAATAGAGTCATAGTGATGCAGACAAGGATAAGGTACGTTCAACTTGCAACAATAATTTATAAAAATAATTTAAAGGTTCTCAATAGTCTTAAAATTATTTTATATTATTTTTGAAAACCCTTACACTTTGTTGAAGCTTAAGAACCAAAAGTACCCAAAACTAGTCCTTTTTAATGACCCTTTCTAGATTAGATTCCATGATTATGCTCATTGAGCCTCAACGAAAGAATTTGTTGGTTTATTAAAAAACTAAATCACATTCAAAACACTTCTCTTTATTGGTTTTTAGTAGGTTTTTAATTTATGACAACAATCACTTCTTTTACACCAAATTATAGGTTCACAAGATTAGGAAAATGATAAATTTATTGAATTTTCAACTAATAAAATTGCATAAACATTGATGGAAACACTTGGGAAGAATAAATGAGTAAAAAAGTGATAAATTTAAGTTTTAAAGTAGGATCCAATCGTACAAATCTGAAATAACACAATGGAAATTTCAATACATCACCAAAAAAAAAATACTATATTAGAGATTTGGCAAAATTGATAATTTTCATTATCTCGAGCCTTGAACCCACAAATGTTTTTCTATAATACCTTCAACCTATAAATAATAATGGAAGAGCTACCCGTACAAATTACATACACTTACCTTCTATAAAACCCCTTAAGATATAAAACCACCTAACATGTGAAAATATGAGAAAAAGTGTTGTATGCTTAGTTGCAACTATCAATTATGATGTCTACTTAATCATGGAAAATAAACTCAACATTTGATCCTAAGCTAAAATAAATCCAAAAATGCATGAGATTAATAAACATCCACGTTCAAAAAGCAAGTTCACTAAAGGTTAATTGGACATACAAAATGGAATTGAACTAAATTAAACTAGGTGCATGGATTGAGGAACTAAACATGAACAAGGAGGGAATCATGCAAATGGTAAGTAATTATGGTACCACACTTGGCCAACTTGGACTTTCCAAACAAAAGGAATCTTTCACGTGTAAGGAACCCAAATTTGAATGGAAATATGTTTAAACTAAAATTTAAAATTAAATTTGAGTGGTTCTCAAAACACCTAGAAGATAAAAGAATAATGCAACAATCATTTTTTTGGTTACTATCATGAAAGATGTCTCAAGCTTGCATCTTAATGGCAAGAATACAAAATATAATTTTTGGGCTATAAAATGTAAACATTCAATTTTTGGGCTACAAAGGTGACCTGTTTACCCTAAATTTTATCTAGATGGGTCATAATTGGTTTCCTATTTATGCAGGCGTAGATCTCTTCAAGATCTACAATTTAAAAAATTTAAGCCCAATCTACTTCTTGGATAAAAAGTTATGGCCTCCCACATAGGAAATATAAGAACATTTATGATGCACAAGAGAGTTGTACGAGGGAGTTACACTCGTTGACCAACTTATGACATGTGTTATGTCATGCCATAAGGCATCTTTAAATGGAGATAATGAAAAAAAATGGAGTGACCAAGTTGGTGAGTGGATCATTGCGCGCTTATTGTAGGTGGAAGGAAAATGTTATTTTTAACTTAATAGATCAATCTTGTGAATTAGGTGTAGGATATTTAACAAGGGATTTGGGCACCACATTTTTAGTAGTTTTAGCTCATGGTTTCTTAATTACCATTTGATGATTTCATGTATTGTTTCTCCTATTTAATGGGTGCTTGAGATGGAGGTTAACATAATGAGTTATGTGGGTATTGTTATGTTGCTAGAATTACTCTAGATCTTTTTTTGGTGATCCCCATGTAAAGGCTTAAACTTTACAAGTGTATTGTAAACATTGATTACTCAATCATATATTGAATTGCTTTGGAGTGGGATTTTCCTCCCAAAATAATCTTCTCCACATAATCACTATGCTATGGTATTTTATTTTGGTTGTGTGTTTTTCCTTGTAACTACAAAGATTTAATTTCTTTGCACATATCTCCTCTCATTGATTAATGTTGCAAATATATTCCAAACCTTCCTTTCCTTTCATTTGGTATCAAAACCTAATAATCTTAAATTCTAGTTGTTAGGGACAAGCATTTTTTTGTACCAATCTCAAATTAAGCAGATGCTTGTGTGGAAGATCTTATTGTAGGAAAAATGGCATGCACATAGAGGGTAGAAATTGAGAAGCTCTTGGATACAAATTTGAGTTTTGAAGCTCAAGATGGAGGATATGCTTGTTGATAGAGATATATGGAATGTTGTATCCTAATCTAAACCATTTGCAATGAAAAAATAAGATTCAAATATATTGGATGGAAAAGTGAAGGGCCTCATTAGGCTCTATTCAAAATATTTCATGTTGTTAAATGTACATGAAGAAGACATTATTGAATCTCTTTGGAAGAAGTTGGGTGAGAATTATTAGGCTAAATGCCTAGTAAATAATTTTTTTCTAAGAAAGAAGCCATACCACTTGAAGAGGGAGGATGGTGGTTTTGTTGTTAGGCATCTAATTTTTTTCAATGTAATTGTTACCTAGTTACACTTCATTGGAGTAAAGATGGAGAGGGAGGATCACTAGTTGACTTTGTTATGTTCTTTTCTAGACTTGTGGGATTACTTGGTAATGGAAAATGGGATTAGTAATCTAAACTCAAGATGAATGCGGCTCTAGATATTTGTTGAAGATCAAAACAAGAATGAAAGAAGAAAGACAAGTCTATATCCAAATCTCATGGGAGATCTAAATCTCCTAGACTAAGGCTATGTGTTAGAAACATGGAAAGCCTAGGCATTTTAGAAGAGATTACAAGGATAAGAAAAAAGAAGAAGAATTATTTAGACGAGTCCAAAAATTATCTAGATGATGGTGATTCTTTTTTTACAACCTTTGCAACACATGCAACAAAATATGTATAACTAATAGACAATAGGGATTCCTTCCACATGAACTTACAGTAAGGTTGGTTTTCAAAGTATGAAGAATATGATGGTGGGAAGTTGTACCTTAGAGATGAATTTCACTTGAAGATTGTTTTCATATAATATTCTTGAAATAATTCCCTAATATACATGTGAAGAGGATCAATAATATATGGGATATCCCTAGTTTGACATGGAATCTAATTTTAGTTAGAAAGCTTAATGATGTGGGTGTACAAGTTGTTTTCTTTTTGTGGATGGTGTAAGATGATGTGAGAAGTAATGATGATCCCTAGGGGTGTTCATGTGGGCACCCTATTTAAGGTTGATGCATGCATAAGGGTCATCCCATAATAATGGGTTCCAAACTTGGGACTTCGTGATTTTTTCATGGGTCTATCTAAAGGGTTTTAATTGAAGAGGTTTAGATAAGACCCCGTTAGATCAAACCCCTTGGATAGAACCCCTCTAGTCTTAAATCATACCCACAATGGAGTCTCCTTTGCACCTATCAAAATACTAACAAAAAACCACTTTTTATTTACCTTTTGAGGGATCAAATAAAGTCATTTAGAAATTATGTTTTGTAAGTTTGTAGCTATTATTATAAGCTTTCCAAAAAGTATAATTTTGAATATTTTTAATTTTATTATTATATTTATATTTTATTTCTTGCGAATGTAGGTTTTTCACCAAACATCAAGATATTTGTTTCACACACATGAAAAAATAGAGAAAAAAATTCTAAAAATATGTATGCACTAGGTATTGATGTTCTTGTTTTAGCCAAAAAAATAAATAATAATTTCAATACATACAAAACAAGTTATGTATGATGACATACACCTACATCCATCTTATAATTACTTTGACTTCAAAATTTAATTTAAAAAAACAAACATGTAATAAAAAATTATGCACTAGATATTGATGTTACAAATGTAAATTTTAAAAATCATAATTTTATCCTTTCAATAAAAAAATTATGTGTGACAATATAAACATCACTGATTTAAAATGTTTACTATAAAAAATAAGTTATTAAAAGTTACATAACAACATTCATAGTTTATTTCTATTTTCTTTTTAAATGTATATACTTAGAATTTACACAAATCCTCACAAATAACTGGTTCACACCATCTCCAAATTTTTTATGGTTTAGTTGCTATAGGTTTCATAAAGTGAAAATTTGGTGAAAAATGTTGATTTCAATGTCCTACTTTGACCAAAAAGTGGGACACAGTATTGTGAGATGACCCACAATTTAGTACAATAGTTATTTTATTCTCATAGTGAAGAGATATGTAGATTATGCACTCTTACCATTGAAACCAACAACAAAGAGAAGTGTTGCATATATTTTTGATGGTCATTATTCTAGGGTACCTAATGGTGTTCTTGCTTCAAAAACCAAGTTACTTATAAAGAATATAATGCTAAGACAATAGAGAATGGACCACATAGTTGAGAAGAGTATTAGGAGTTCCTAAAAAATAAAAAATATTGTATAGGGTTTGAATGGTTGTGGTTTTGAGTTTGATTTCTATGAACATTGCAAATAGAGAAAATAAAATATTTTTTTTATGTTTTTTTGAATACTAACAAATATTATTGAGTGTTGAATCTAATCATTTTGAATCTTTTGGTCTTGTTAATGTTTATTTGATTTCAAAATATACATATTGTGTATCTTTCATAGATGACTACTCTAGAAGGACATGGGATTATTTCCTTAGAAGTAAATTTGAAGTTATTTTAGAGAGTTTAAGGATTTTGTATAAAATTAGTTTCGTTGGAAGATTAAGGTCTTGGGAGCTAATAGTGGCGGTGAGTTTTATTCAAAAACTTTGATAATTTTATAAGAAGCATAGGATGAAGAGACATAATACAACTCTGTATATCCCCTATCATAATAGAGCTACAAAACGAATGAATAAGACATTGATGGAGAGGGCTAGAAGTATGCTTAGTGTAGTTGGATAAGAAGAGGACAAGAAGAAATATGTGGTTTAACTATCCCCTAAGACTAAGAAAGTTAAACCGAAATTTCATGAATGACTTGAAGAGGAGGGGAGCTTGGATAGTGTAGATAGTTCTAAAAAGGATGTAAAACCTCATCCTCAAGCCTTGAGGAGACCCATTCAACATAGAAAATAACTAGACAAGAATACTCCTCTTGATTGGAGATGTATTTTTTCTTTGATTACTAATATAGATGAGCCTAGAACCATGGAGGCATTGAGTATGGATGATTCCAAGTCCTATAGAGTGGATATGGATGAGGTGGTTACATTGAAGATAAATCACATATGGGACTTAATACCTTTTCCCGATGATTAGGAACCCATTGGTTGTAAATGGGTGTTCAAAAGGAAGATTGATTTTGATGGAAATGTTGAGAAGTACAAGGATAGAATGACTATGAAGGGATATTCCTAGGTTGATGGAATTGATTATGGTGAGATTTTTCTCTAGTTAATAAGTTGAAATCAATTAGGTTCTTATTATCTATTGCAACAACCTTTGACCTTGATATTGACAAACGAATGTGAAGAAAAAATTACTTCATGATAATATAGATGAAGATATCTACATGACACTAGAGCACTATGTGGAACATGGTAAAGACTATATGGTTTGTAAGTTAAAAAATTCTTTGTATGGCCTCAAAAGTCTCTTAGGATGTGGTACCAGAAGTTTGCTTCTTTTTATTGGGTTTAGGATTTCCAAGATCCAAATGAGATCATTGAATCTATCATAAGATGGGTGATGACCAATTCCTTATTATTTCTTCATACGTTGATGATATGCTATTTTCTTGAAATAGTCTGGATATGATTTGTGACTTGAAGTCATAAAATTTAACGTAATTTACAATATACTTAGGGCTACCTGATATATGTTGGGTATGGAGATCATAAGAGAGAAAATAAACATTTTTTTTGTTATACTATAAAAATTCAATGATGCAGGGGCATGTTTCACTGTTCAAGTTTTGATTTTTTTATTTTCAATTTTTGTTTACATGTATTTCTTGTGATAGGTGGCACTTAAAATACGGCGGCGAACCTTCATTGTTTTGTATGTATCAAACTCCCATTTTGGTAGCGAAGAGATGTTTTTGGTAGTTGCATCGATCAAGAAAGGAATAGGAAGGATTGTTAGGAATGATTAAGCACAACAAAAACAAGGATTGACTAAGTTGGATGGAGACGTTTGCTGCTAAAAAAAATAGATTGAGTTTGTTCCAACGATGGCTGTCATCAATTTGGAGATCAAGCCTTTTGGAAGAGGAAGTGGGGAGTGGATAGTGGGAGCAGGGGAAAGATTGTGTGGAAGGGTTTGTGGTGTAGGAGGGAGGGACATCTAGGCTACTTGAGTTTTTGTATGAAACTGCAAAACTTTGAATCGAATTTCATTGTTGTTCACCACTATTGATTGTTCCTAGTTGTTGTTCTAACATGTGGAGTGTTTATTTATAACCTGTGTAATGAAAACAAATGATAAATGCTCGTCCCTCTGTAATCGGCTTTTGCTCATGAATAAATGCAATTTGAAACTCTGTTTCTTGTCGTTTGGTGTTGTTCCCTTTGTATTTTGTGTTCTTGCGAGAGAAATGAGTTTGTGTTAAGCAAAGAACAGAGGAAGATGTCCCTCATACAAGAGAAGATTTTTTGAAGTTTGTAATGGCTGAGTGCTTTAAATACGTTGATCATATGTTTGTATTGTGGGTTGCTTCTTTCTAATAGGGAAATGAGAAAAAAATGCTTTCTTTCAGTGATGCTAGTTACCCGTTGAATGTTGATGTGCTTCAAAAAGAGTGAGTTTGTTAATTTGCAGATTGTGAACTATCACCCTGGTAAATAGTTTGCATAATCAATCACACCAATTTCTTGAGTATCAGTTGTTGTGATCAATCACATGTTCTTGTAAGTTGTTTTTGGTTCAAACCAGTTGCTATCAAGTTTGGTATCAGAGCCCAAAGATTTGGGGCTATTGAGGAGTGGGAAGAATGCCACCGAGAGTGATGAGAGGCAGAGGTGCTCGAGGAAGAGGCAAAAGAGGACATGACGATGGAGTCCTTAAATTATTGCAGAACTTGACTACATGAATGGATGCCATGGAGAAGGCACAACAAAGAGGAACACCAATGGATGGTACCAGTGAAATTGATGAAGAAGAGCAACCACAAGTTGGAGACGAAGATCAAGAAGAGCCTGAAGGAGTGGAAGAAATATTGATTAGAGTTGTGATGAATGTGGGAGCCAAGCCAAGAATCGAGGTTCCAACATATTCAGGAAATCTAAATGGAGAAGAACTTGTAGATTGGATTATTGACTTGGATAAGTATTTTGAGTATGAAGGAGTTGCAAAGGAAAGAAAAGTGAAATTCGCCTGCACACGACTCAAGGGCCACATTGCTATGTGGTGGGACTATGTCCAATCTGAGAGACAAAAGAAGAACAAGGAAAAGATTACCTCATGGGATTGAATGGTTGCTAAGTTGAAGACAAAGTTTCTTCTAACAAATTTTCAAACTAATATTTTCAGAAGATTGCAAAATCTAAAGAAGAAAGATACACCAGTCAAGGAATACATGGAAGAATTATACAAATTGGTGATTCAGTAAGGTCACAGTGAAGAAGATTTAGAAAAGGTGGAAAGGTATTTGAATGGGTTGAGATATGGTTATCAAGGAAGAGGTAGAGGATTTGCGGGTAATTTTTTTAAATGAAATCAATATGCGGGTCACAAGAGTTGGGAGTGTCCATAATCTTCTCAAGGAGGTTACACAAGGCCTGAAAGGAGGAATCAGGTGGTGCAAGCAGATCAGGAGAGTGTAGGATCAATTTCTCCAAGAAAGGAAGAACCTGAGTCAGGAGAATCTCTTTTGTTCAAAAGAGTGTTGCTAAAATCGCCAAAGGAGATTCATGAACCAATGCAAAGGAAGGCTCTATTTAAAACGAAGTGCAAAGATCAAGGTAAGTGTTGCAAATTAATTATTAACAATGGTAGTACATATAATTTAGTGGTTGTAGAAATGGTGGATAAGCTAGGACTTAAGAGAACTAAACACCCTACTCCTTATAAAGTTTCTTGGCTTCAGAAAGGGCATCAGTTGTTGGTAGATGAACAGGCTTTAGTAGAATTTCAAATTGGAAGTTATAAGGATAGCATGATTTGTGACATTATTCCTATGGATGCGTGTCATGTATCATGCTTGGTAGGCCTTGGCAGTTTGATCAAAAGGTTGTACATGAAGGGAGGATTAACACATATACCTTTGAAAATGATGGAATAAAGCATACTTTGCAGCCTATGCGTGAACAAGAAGAGGACAACGGTAGTAGTAGCAATAGTAGTAAGGTGATGTTGGTTAGAAGATAAGAGTTTATAAATGACAGAGAGCCAAAGGAAGTTGGGGTAGTCGTTATTCTGAAGGATGCAGAGATACATGAGAGTTTAGAACCACATTGTCAAGAGGAATATGTGGGCATGAATATACATGGAGAGAGTGTGGAGATATCAAATGAGAATGTGGAAGATGATGGTTCTTCGAATTAAGGCAGTTGAGAGACAGTGGCTTGAACTAACAGGAGGTGAGACTTATAGTGCAGCCGTCAATGGTGAGGTAAGATCTTCGTTTTAAAGCCCTTGAATTCAATTGAAGTTGATTCTTGGAAAGTTGCAAGGATTGCAGTAGAGAGGGAAATGCAAAAAAATTTGGAAAGGTGCAGCAATACAAAGTTATTTGGAGTGTGGGTGAAGTATATTGGTAAAGATGAGATGAGGTGTGGAAATGGAAATTTTATTTGGAGGACAATCAATGGGAAGAACATGAAGAGCGTATTAAGGATTTTGATGTATGGAGGTTTGACAAAATGCTGGAAGAATAGGAAAAAATAATGGTCATGGGTGGTCATTTATTAGCATAAAGGGTTATGTTGCAAGTGTTGAACCTAGAAGGGTAGTCCTACTACCCAACTCCCTTTGTGAGCTATGCTCACAATCAAAGGGAGCCTGATGCAGGGGCATGTTTCACTGTTTGAGTTTTTTTTTTTCTTTCTTTTTTCAATTTTTTTGTGTATTTCTTGTGACAGGTGGCATTTAAAATATGGCAGCGAACCTTCTTTGTTTTGTATGTATCAAACTTCCATTTTGATAGTAGAGAGATGTTTTTGGTAGTTGCATTGATCAAGAAAGGAATATGCAATGCAGTTAGGAATGGTTAAGCACAATAGAAACAAGGATCGACTAAGTTGGGTGGAGACGTTTGCTGCTAAAAAAAATAGATTTAGTTTGTTCCAACGGTGGTTGTCATTAATTTGGAGATCGAGCCTTGTGGAAGAGGAAGTGGGGAGTGGACGGTGGGAGCAGGGGAAAGATTGTGTGGAAGGGTTTGTGGTGTAGGAGGTAGGGACATCCAAGCTGCTTAAGTTTTTGTATGAAACTGAAAAACTTTGAATCGAATTTCATTGGTGTTCACCATTGTTGATTGTTGTTAGTTGTCGTTGTAACATGTGGAGTGTTTATTTATAACCCATGTAATGAAAACAAATGATAAATTCTCGCCCCTGTGTAATTGAACTTTTCTCTTGAATAAATACAATTTGAAACTCTATTTCTTGCTGTTTGGTGTTGTTCCCTTTGTATTATGTGTTCTCTCAAGAGAAAGGAGTTTGTGTTAAGCAAAGAACAGAGGAAGATGTCCCTCATACAAGAGAAGATTCACTGAAGTTTGTAATGGATGAGTGCTTTAAATACATTGATCCTATGTTTGCATTGTGGGTCGCTTCTTTCTAACAGGGAAATGAGAAAACATGCTTTCTTTCATTGATGTTGGTTACCCGTTGAATGTTGATATGCTTCAAAAAGAGTTTGTTAATTTGTAGATTGTGTTGTCACCCTGGTGTATAGTTTGTGTAATCAATCAAACCAATTTCTTGAGTATTGGTTGTTGTGATCAGTCACATGTTCTTGTAAGTTGTTTTTGGTTCAAACTGGTTGCTATCATTCATGCAATAAATTTATGTACATGAGTGAAATCACAAAATTGTGTTTCACTTTTAGCAAGAGGAAATTTTCAAGCATGAATGCAAGTTTTAAAAACACACCTTTGATCAAAGGACCTTTGATTGAAGGCATGCCATTTTGTACCTTCGATAGAAGGTCCGCCTATTCTTGAGTTCATTTTGTTGAATATATATTAAATATTTATAGGAGTTGTGTATCCTATATTATAGGATAGCTCCTATAACAAATCCTAGACATAGATGAATTTTCATGAAAACTAAAATTCCTACAAACACTTGTATTGATGTAGAGTAGGGGTAGACACTCTCTCAATATGACAGTACCAATACATACTCACTCCATGGTTTCATTGGATGCAACAACTCAGACACTTTAGTACACCTTGTCACCATTTAGGACACAACCTAATGAGCATTCAAGGATGGGAAACACATCAACAAGAATATACATTATGAAACAATGGACAATAATGTTTCAATACTTTCCAACACATTTTGTGACTCACAAACCCTCTTGAACCAAACACTTGTTTCCATCAATACACCACACAACAATGGCTTGTACTCAATAGTGCAAATGACCAACATCACAAACAAGGAAGAAACCAGAGTAAAAATAAGGCTCTTGATTGTCTCAGACTTGTTTCAACATGACATAAAGGTTCTCAAACTTTCAGGACTCAAACTTGTGTAATACAATGTTCCCAACTTATGGTTTCTTTTCACAAGGAACACACAAACCCCATCACTCAATCAACACAAGGAATGACTTGTTCATTGTATCCTTCACCTACAATAACTTTCAACAACATGACACACCAACTATTAGATCAGACTTCATGAGATAATGCAAAGAACTTATCAAACAATCATCATGGAGGGTTTTATGACTATTCCAATGAGGAAATGAAAACGGGTTGTCAAGAATAACTTTCACAAAATAAATAATGAAGCCAATCGCTTCAATGGGATTGAAGATAACATAATTACAAAATTTTCCTCCAATTTTAATCAAGATCCAACAGTGGAAAAGAAAGTTATGGCATTTTTTTCTAAAACTAGGAACCCTAGTTAGGGTTCAGACCTGTCCTCATAAAAATGGTCATAACTTATTCAAATCTCAATGAAAATGATCCAAACAAAAATTATTGAGGGATAGAAACATATATTCATCCATTTCAATTGGTTTCATCCCAATATTGTATTGTACATGGCCGTAATAGCACGTTTGCAAACTGCAAATTCTGGAAAACATTGTTAGAACAAGGAAACCTTCACCAAAATGGCCATATCTCACACAAAACTCAATGAAATTTAATGAAACAAAAGGCATTGTAAACTAGAAACAAATATATGTCCATCCATCTATTATATTCCTTGATATAAGGTCGTACCAAGTCATACAAGAAAGAAGAACAAACTAGAAACGTTGGAAAAAAATACTCAAATCTATTCCACACTTCGCCTCGCATCAATTCACCTTGCTTTTATACCATCCGCAACTTGAAAAACATCTTCAAGTTGGCTACACTCTCCTTAATCTTTACAAATTTAAATTAGGTCAGCATTAAACATTCCCACGGTGGATAGGAACGAAAGTGGCCCAATACAAAACTTAGTTGGGACCCAAATCAACTCTCACACACCATGCTATGCCTTCATTAATATTCAAACATCTTCGAATGTAGTGTAAACACCAAGTCAATTATTACCCGTGAAAACACCATTAAAATTTGAATTACATGCTTCCCCAAATCCAAGAATGACTTGTGAACCACATACCACACTTCAACACGATCTAGAATATTCCTCTATCTTTCTAAAATCCATCAAACTCCTTCACAACCACTCGCACCTTCAAAATGTACATGCCCAGTACACTCAAACTGTACTGCCAAACACTGCAACTCTAAAATCCAAATTCCAAAGTACCAAACCACAAATCCTCTTGACACATGCAAGAGATCAACACCACCAACATACCTTCAGAATCACAAGACCTTAAGAACAACTGGGGAGAAATGCAGAGCAAATACATTTCTCCCAAACACCTCTATAAGCAACACTATTAAACTAGTTCACACACTGGTGAACATAACTTCCTATGATCATCGATCCAAAATCCAAATTTTTGGATATATAAAATTTAAACACCTCTAAATATCATATCCAAACCACACAAGTAGATCTTTAACCTAGAAGAAATGTGAGGCCAAACAAGAACACCTCTGCAAAACAAAACACTTCTGCAACACCCTATTTCCTTATTTTATCAATTTTCTCAATATCCTCGACATCTAAACCATAAACAAAAATTTATCAAAGCAACATCAAATTTTAACATCAACAACTTAACTGATGACAACATAATGCAACTAATGAAAGAAACAATCTCTCTGCACAACTGTCAAACTATCACTTATGAAAACACAGGCTTGTTGACATCAATGACAACACCTTCATAGTTGCAAAAAATATTGCTATCTAACTTCAAGAAAGAATTTGTATCTCATTTACACTCCATGAGCTACCACCTCCACATGTGATTAAGGAATATAAGCCATCATACATGATTCAGAATGGGAACATTAGAACTAAACTACAATTAGTGGACACTAGATACAAATTGAACTTTTGTAGTAAGAATTACAATCCAAGCTGTTAATTACTCTAATCTCTCTATATCATCATAAATTGTCACCCCTAACAATTTCATACTAGGTTTAGCTCCCCCCTATTTGCTTGGACCTAATTGTGCTCTTAAATTGCTCTTTTTGTGGTCAATTTCAGGAAATCAAAATTAAATTGCGAATTAACACTTAATATTTATTTACCAACACTTAAAGACCCAAAACAGGTCTAGACTAGGGTGCTAGCACCCCTATCTAGCCTATTTTGGCCCCAATTTAAATATATTATTATTTGCATTTTAACATTTATAAATTTAAATTCATTTGTCAGCTTTTGATAATTAATTTTGAGGGAAAATGAATAATTGCATATAAATACAAGTTTGTTTCACCATTTGAAAACCTATTGCAATCCTAGTGAATTGATTGAGAAATTGAACATCCTAAAAAGTAGTCCAAATTAGAATAAGCAAGATTTACAACTCTTATTATCATTCAAGATTCATATTTGCAATGCATCAAGTTTTCATGTGAGTTTCTATATGTTTTATGTTCATTTGTTTTGTGAGTGCTAACACTTGCAGGAGTTTCAATTAAACAACCAATTCTCTTTGCATGAGATGAGTACAATGACTTCAGCCCATCAAGGAAATTAGATCTGAGTAATAAGTTGCAACATTTGTCAATTTATCATTCTTTTATCAATTTGCATCTGCCCAATCGAGGGTAAGCACTCTTTTACATCATCATAACCATTATGGAGGTAGAAATACCAAAACGGGGTTTGACTGGGCAAGCCCCTATATGGCACAACCTTTTCTCTCCTCTCTTTTGTGTTGATGATAGATCTAAAGTGGATTTGGGAAAGGAATGAAGTCTGAATTGCAAGATTGAGCATTCAAGCCTTCTACAACAAATTAGGGCAAGTGGAATTAATTATCAACCAACAAAGTTTCAAAGTTGAGATAGAGGAAGAACCTACAAACTGTGACCATCTAAGATCTATTTTTTTATTCCTAAGATCTGCACTTCTAGGACTAGGGTGCCAGTGCCCCTATCCAACTAGTTTGAGCCCAAATTCATATTCCAGGTTCCTCTATCTCTACACTCTTTTGTATCGTAATTCATTTTTGTGTTTAAGTTCTACATTTCTCTTTAATTGCATCACTTTGTTGTAGCTTCATAGTTGACCTAGTTACATATTTGTGTTATCAAATTAAGTTAATCATTAATTGGTCACCATTCTATCTCTTCCATTGAGGTTAGTAGCCAGGTGGTTGTTTGTGACCATTATTGGTTCTTTCCCCATGTGATATAGGAGAAGATATAATTTAGATCCTAGGTCCCTTTTTCCCACTTCATGATGTCTAAATCAAAAGTAGTCATTCAAGGGTTTGATAATGTGTACAAGAATCCATAGGTTCCATCACTTTTCTTATCACTTTATGGGTCATTAGATTTAAAACAACCTTCCATGATGATGACTAGAACTAAAATAAAACATTTTTTAGGGTGTTCATGGATTTATGCAAGCGGTGATGTTCCATCTACACTTCATTGTAATCTCAACTTCATCCTTAACAACAAAATGTGTAGTAAAAGTAGATGATAACCCATATAAATTTTATCAAATAGTTGAGGAAGATAAAATTTGATATCTCCAAGTCAAATTTTCACACCCATGATACCTTTGACAACCTCTGTCAACCCACCTATACATCACATCAATCTAGAGGATGATTAGGGTTCTCTGGTTTCAATTTGACAAATCATAAGAGAGATAAAGATAAGAACCAAACTTCTTCACCTTTTACCATAGCTCTCGATTTTCGTGATGAATCACCTTTAGATTCTCAAGGGGGCAATCACTCTAATGAAGAAGTTACCTCCCATGGATCTAAAACTAGCTTGTGTTCCAAATATTTCTTATCTTCATCTAAATTATTTGGTCATTATGGAAATGGATATGACATTTTACAAAAGCTTGGCTATAATGGAAGAGGATTAGGTTTGAAACAAGGCAACGTCAAACCCATCAAAATACCTAAAATGAATAATACTAAGGGAATAGGTTATTCAAGCACCATTAGTAGTGATATATGCCTGTAGACATTGAAATTTGGTTTAAGCCTACGACTTCAATATTCTTCATAATTCGTATTCTTCATGGTCATGATTAAATAATGTCAATTATTTAATTATTCTCTAAGGTCTTCATTTCTTCTATTAATTAAATAATCTTAATTATTTAATTAATTCACGCTTTTCTTTATTCCATCTGATTAATTAAATAAACGCTTTTTATTTAATTATGTTACTAATTAACCTTATCCTTCTTGTCAAATTAAATAAATTCTTATTTAATTTACCTTTATCATATTTCAACTATAATTAAATAAATCCTTTTATTTATTTAATTATCCATTTAAACCCCTTCATCATTTAATTAAATAAATCTTGTTTATTTAATTATTCTTCAAATACCAAATCTTGAATTAAATGAATTATTTAATTCATAAATCCTATTTTAATGCATTCCTCTATATTTAGATAATTGTGCAAATTATCTAAGTATTCACTTTGACTCGACTCAACATCTATTTAAATCGTTCAGTTAACTCTTGATTTAATGACTGAGTGGCTTTCTCGAGTTATCTCTTTGTCAAATCATTCAATCGTCCAATGCTAACTCAATTGCGTGTACATGCAGATTAATTAAATATTCTTATTTAATTAATTAAACATTGTGCATGCATTCGAACAGAGAGTTGCTTTAATCAATCTTTATCTTTGTCATCCAAAGATAATTCTTTTGTTTTCGAATACCAAACTCGAAGATTAAATCATTTATTTAATCTTTATTTCTATTTCTAATTTGTATCACTCATGTCGCTACTAATAGTTATCATAATGCATGTCTAATCAGTCGATCTCAAATGTCCGTTGATCTTTCGATCCTGGCCTATCATTCGAATGATCAATTTTCTATAAATTGATTTTTCCTTCATCATTCCAATCTCTCTCGAAATCTTATGACTTTTTGGAGCAATTATCTTGAATCTTCGATGTTTTGTCTTAATCACAACACTTAGGCTATGCTTCCACGAACTTTGAAAATTTGAGGGAAAATACACTACAAGGACGAAATGGAGAAGAGTAATGGAGGTTATTCAATGAAATTGATCGCATGTTTGGTAAAATAGTTTCTTTTATGCATGTTGGACGAATTATTTCTCTTTATTTCTCTTTACTATTGGAGGCCCTCAAAAGCTATACGTAGAAATTCTTCAGATGAAGACTATTGATTGGTGAGGACAATGGTTCCCCTTCAGGAGTAGAGAGTTGGTACGCTCCTGATCCAAAGGCTTCTGTAACAATATACGGTCCTAACCAGTTAGGTTCAAACTTTCCTGGTTTGTCTCTTTATGCTTGATTCTTCGGGTTCTCCATTAAAACCAGGTCACTGATGTCAAAGTTTTTGTTCAAGACCTTCCTGTTATAGCTATGACGAAGGTGATTCTGATATGCTTGGAGATGGTCTAATGCCTTTTGTCTTCGCTCATCTAGGAATTCTAGCTCATGGAGTCTCGATACTCGGTACTCTTCATCATCAATGTGGCCTTTCAAGGATACCCTCAGGGAAGGAATCTCGACCTCAATAGGAAGAATAGCTTCAGAACCAAATACTAGTGAATAGAGAGTGGCACCAGTGGGGGTGCAGATACTTGTGCGATAAGCCCATAAGGCGGGATTAAGCTGTAAATGCTAATCACAGCCAACATCATTGACAGTCTTTTTGAGGATTCGAATGATAGTTTTGTTAGATGCCTCTGCTTGGCCATTACCTTGTGGGTAGTATGGAGTGGAAAAGTGATGTTGAATATGAAATTCATCACAAAAATGATAGACTTCTTGATTCTTAAATGGGCGGCCATTATCTGTGATTATGGACTGAGGGACACCATACCAACAGATGATATAGTTCAGGATAAATTTAGAAATCTATGTGCCGGTAATGTATGTCATAGGAATTTAGCTTCAATCCACTTCGTAAAATACTCAGTGGCAATGATAATGAATTTGTCGCCATTAGATGATGTGGGGTGGATCTTACCTATGAGGTCGAGTCCCCATTGGGCGAAGGGCCATGGTGACATTATATGACAAAGCTCCTATGCTGGAACTTGGCATTGACGACATTTCTTTACAAAGACATATGAGTCCTTTTCTATAGTAGGCCAATAATAACCCAGTCTCATAATCTTTTTGGCTAAGGTAGGACTGCTAGAATGGGAACCACATATACCCTCATGCACCCCATGCAAGGTTGCTTTTGATTCATTAGAATCAAGACATCTCAATAGGGTATTATCTAAGGCACGTCTATATAGGGTGTCTTCGACAATGGTGTATTTGGCTGACTCGCGGAGGAATGTCCTACGTTGGTTGTTTGACAGGCTAGTGGGTATGAATTTAGCATGAAGGTAGTCATAGATTTCTTTGTACCATGGGGAATTAGGACCAACAATGCCACATACCATTTCAGAATCTGGGATATCGTAGACTGGGACCAAAAGTTGTTCTACCAAAAACTCAAACTTAGGCACGTTGTTAGGAATGTCTAGAAGTGATGCAATTGTAGCCATAGTGTCTGTTGCCCTATTTAAAACATGAGGTATCTGATGAAATTCGACTTTGTCAAAGTATTCTTAAAGCTATCAGCCATGCATTTTTATGGAGCAAGCTTCTCATCCTTAGTCTCATAATCATCATTTTCCTGTCTGATTACTAGTTCAGAATCGCCATATACCTGTAGGTTCTTAATTTTCCACTTAACTGCCATGCGTAACCCTATCACTAGAGCCTCATACTCTGTTATGTTGTTAGTACATGGGAATGCAATTCTGAATGATTTTTGGATGGAATCACCCTGTGGTGTGATAAACAATATACCAGCCCATGAGCCATGATTTGTATGTGAGCCATTGAAGTACAGTTTCCATGTTATGTTTGTGTCAATTGTAAATATAAACTCATCAGGAAATTATGCAACTAATGGGTGATCTACTTGTAGTGGTGCATCGGCTAACTGATCAGCAATGACTTGTCCTTTAATAGCCTTTCTTTCTACATACTGGATATCATACTCACTAAGTATCATAACCCATTTGGCCAGTCGCCCTGTTAATGTTGCCTTGCTGAGAAGATATTTCAGAGGATCTATTTTAGCAATCAACATCGTTTGATGGTTTAGCATATAGTGCCTTAGTTTTTGGGTAGCAAATACTACTACAAGACATGCACGTTCATTGGTACTATAGTTGAGCTCATAACCTACCAAATTCTGACTGATATAATATACTACCCTTTCATGACCTTCATCATCATTCTGTGCAAGCAATGCTCTGAGTGATGAATGGGTTGCTGTAATATATAGAATCAATGGTCGTCCTTCAACAGGTGACATTAAGACTGGTGGTGTGAGTAAATATTCCTCAATCAGTTGAAAAGCCTCTCCGTACCTAGTTGTCCATGCAAAAGGCACCCCTTTCTTAAGTAGATGTTGAAAAGGATGTGTCTTATCTGCTAACTGCACTATAAATCTTCTGATGGATTGCAGTCTTCCTTGTAATGTCCTTAGCTAACAGAGATTAGTTGGTGGAGGCATGTCTATGATTGCTTTCACCTTGGGCGGATCCACTTCAATGCCTCATCTGGAAATGATATAGCCTAAAAGCTTTCCTGACTTTACTCCAAACACACATTTCTTAGGATTGAGTCTCACTTTATACTTCTCCAGCCTTTGAAATATCTTGTCTAAAACCTGTAAATGTTTTGCCCTTGTCTTGGATTTAACAATAAGTTCATCGACATAATCCTCCATAAGAGTATGTACTAGATCATGAAAGATGGTGGTCATGGCACGTTGATAGGTTGCTCCAGCATTTTTGAGTCCAAAGGGCATAACATTCCAGCAATACGTTCCCCAAGGACAAGTGAGAGTTATCTTAGGTTGGCCTTCAGTTGTAATTCTGATCTGATTATATCCAGAAAATCCATCCATAAGGGACAACATCTCATAACTTGCTATCATGTCTACTATCATGTCTATGTTAGGCAAAGGGAAGTCATCCTTAGGACAAGCCTTGTTGATATCTCTGAAATCAGTGCAAATTTGGATGCCCCTATTGGTTTAGTCACTAGTACAAGATTGGAAATCCAATCTGCATAGTCGATTGATCTAATGAAACCAACGTCTAACAGTTTCTTGAGTTCTGCCTTGACTAGTAAAGCAATATGTGGATGCATTTTCCTCAATTTATGTTTTACTAGTTTGAAACCTGGTTGTAAGGGTAAGTGATGTAGAACAAGTTTAAGATCCAACCCATGTCTGCATATGACCAGGCAAAATTTATCTGTCTCTGTGCAAAGAAGTTTTGGAATTATGGCTGTTCTTTTGTTGTCAATGATGTTGCAAAATAAACCAATCGAGGATTCTCTTATGTGCCTATGTTGACTTCTACTAATTCTTCAACAAGCATGGGTGAATTTTCCTGTGCAATGGGGAGAATGTTCAAACCTCCATTCGTAGGTTCCTTAGAGAGGTTTTCGCCTTCAGATGTGTCCTTTATTTTTACTTTTTCATCGTCTAGAGGCGCCTTTCGGTTTTCACCTAGAGACTCATCCTTTTTATCTTATTTATTCTTTTTCTCATTTTTACAACTGGAGGGTTGAATAGATTACCCCAAATATGCTTTGTTGTCCAAGTCAATGGTAAAACCAACCTTGTGATCACCGCTAGGTATGCCCTCTCACAATCCTAGGAACTCAGCAATTGCTTCGTCGTTCTCAAAAATGTCTAAGACGAGTGTGTCTTGTTGGTCCCAATCAATGAGTTGGGGATAGACTAGGGGCATGTCATCGTCAGAGTTATCAAAGTTTAATGGGGTCAAGGTAAGGACCGAGTTGTTCATATGGTCACAAAAGTATTGTACTAAGTCATGTTTTCTCTTAGGTTTAGATCTAGGTGGATTGAGAGGTGGGCCTAATGCCAAGGTTTGGTTATTTGAAATAGATGTATCAGGTTGCCAAGAGGTAGGATCAAGTGATTCCCAATAGTAGTGTTTAAACCATTCCTTCTTTGTCATATTCTTTGGTGGACAGGAATTCAATGGATTTGGTGAGGATCTTAACATTAAGTCAAGTTCTCCAAATAGCTTGTCAAGGTCCATGGAAGAGGTAGAGGATAGGGAATCCCACTAATATTCGTTGGAGTTGGGGGAGTCACAGTGATATTGGTCCGATGGTTGGTGAGGTGTCTTAATATCTTCTGAAGCACTTACTTCCTCAATTAAGGGTGATGTGGTACTAGGATTGCCAATCTGAATCAGTTGAAACCCAAGCCCCACGCCTTTTGGACACTGAGAAACAAAGATTGGTTCAATCCTCTTGTCTTGATTTAAGCATAAACCACTTTGTCCATTATATCCCTTGCTTTGCATGATTGTGAAACCCTTTCCATATAGATCTGTAGGAATGTGAGCAAGTGAGAGAGAGGTTCTTCACCATCTTCTCTATACAGCCAGGAGGTGACATCTTCTGTATTTACAGCCTCTTTGCTTAATTCTCCCCATTTAGTGAATTTTTTTGTGGGAGGAATGTATATAGTGACCATAGATTGTCTCATGTCTGATGCAGGTAAACCGTATGACTTAGGAGGAATCAGATGGCTAACACAATAAGATGTCTTCATGTAATACTCTCCACAACCCTTATCTTGGATCTCAACCCTAGGAGTGGTAGGAAGTGAGGGTGAAATAAATGTTCGAGTGAGTGTGGATGGATCAACATAGGGAGATGGATTGGACAATGAAGCCTCTTGGTTTACCGGAACTTGGTATTGGGGGATTTCTTTTAGATTGGTGCAATATTGGAATGGATCTGGGTCACCATCTATAGTTATTTCAGTGCCATTGTAAGGAAATTTGAGACACTGATGATATGTGGAAGGGACCGCCTTCATGGCATGAATCCATGGTCTTCCTAGTAGAAGGTTATAAGGAAGGGTGAGATCCAAGACCTGGAACTTTGTCTCCATTACCACAAGACCAATTTTGATAGGAAGTGTTACCACCCCCTTTGATTTTTGTTCCTCATCATCATAAGCTTTAATGACAATACTTTTGGTTGTGTCTACGCATGCTTATGAGAAACCTAATGCCTTAATAAATTTTAAAGTGCACAGATTTAACCTTGCTCCTTCGTCTACCAAAACTCGTCTAACGTTGGTGTCATCAACAAGGAATTCAAGATGTAAAGGGTTGTTATGGTTTGTCTTTTCAGTTGCGTAGTCTTGTTCAGAAAACGTGGCATGATGGTTATTGGTCAAATATCCCACCATTTCCTAGAAACGATTGACATCAAGATCATTGGGGACCGTGGTGTTTTGTAAAGCCTTATCTAAGATAGATTGATGCTCAGGGGAAATATGCAACAGTTCCAAGATTGAGATTTGGGTTGGGGTCTTCCCCAACTGGTCAAGTAGGTTATATTATGACTTGGAAGGTTGTGGTGTTTGTTGCGATGGAGGGCCTTGGATAGTGATCTTAGTACGACGAGTATTGACCGCGCACTCGAGATTTGTATTGATAGTAATGGTATTGATATTCTCATCAGCGGTGCGAAGGTGATGAATGGTTTTGCCACTATGATGATCATGCTTGATACTCGCATAGTTGGCTAACATATTGGTCTTAGTACTCAAACTGGGAACAGTTCCTTTCCCATGGTCATGTAGCGGATCAGAAAAGACTTGATGATTAGTATTTGATGACTTTGGTTTTTGTCCACTTACTTCAATTATTATCCTTTCGACAAGATCTTGTATGATATTTTTCAGTTGGCGACAATTTTGTAGGTTATGTCCCTTAGTTCTATGATAATCACAAAAGGCATTGTCATCCCACCAAACTGGTGTAAATTGTCCTGGATCGTATTGTCTTGGCTCTTGCAACTATATAATATTATGTTGTAACAGTTGCTTGAATATGAACTCTATGGGTTCCCCTAAGGGAGTGAATTCATGTTTTTGAAACCTCCTTTGTTGTTGTGGACGTTGAGTATTTTGGACCATGTTGGGAGGTTGATTGACAACATTAAGTGTGTTGGCAGAAGTGTGAGGTCCTTGTAATGTGATGATTGGTCCTGCTTGTCATGCCTTATACAGATAGTCATAACATCGAGACCAGACTCAAAGTCTTATCCGATATGTGTATCTCCTAAAATCAGGCTCTATCAATCGATCTTTCTATCAATCAAAACGAATCAAGCAAACAGATCAAGTTTTGGAAAATATTCTATTAGCTTTTTTACTTTTTGACTTATTTATCTTATCTTTTCATTCAACTTTATGATGGGAATTATGTTACTAGCTTTCTCAAGGATGTCCCATGAAGGATTTAGAGAAGCAACGATGTATCATAATTCTGTTTTCTTTGACTGTTGTCTGTCAACTATCTTTTAAATTTGATTTTTTGAGTCATGTTACTAGCTTTCTCAAGGATGTCGCATGAAGGATTTAGAGGAGCGATGACGTCTCATGACTTGTCTTTTATTTTTTTTGTTGTCTATGGTTTGTCTTGACCAAAAGACTGGGGCAACTTGTGCCCTTAGTATGAGTTAACGGTAATCCTTGTCTGCGACTATCTGTTGTTAGCAAGTGGATGACCTTGCACACCCTAATCTATGTCATATCATGGTTTTTTTCTCCATTTGTATTAGTCCCTCCAAATGATGATAAAGTGCAATAACTTTTGTGATACAACGAAACATCGAAGATTGCTAATACTAACATTCATCGCATTTCTTTCAATATTTCTCAATCTTTCTTTCCGCATTAACAGTTCTTCTTTCTTGCATTATGATAGAGTCCTGTGACACACACCAATATAAATCATCCTGCATACACATTCATGCTAGAAAATATCATTTCCAAATCATACATCGTCAATCATACATACATTAGAAAATCTAAAAACATATAGGCATTTATCATATCTAGGACATCATGGCATAGTAGACATTTATCATCATGCAATACATATCATAAGCATTCCATGTACATAAAAAATGTAAATGCATGCATCACATTACATCTGTATGGCATCACATGTAGAGAGCATTGCACATATAACATCATATTGCATCTCATAACTATAAAATTCAACATCACATAGAATCAACATCACATCATAGGTTGCATAAAACACATCATAAAGTAGATAAGATCATCTATCACATAGGCATCTCATATAAACATAACATGTACAAATAAATGACTGCATAATCAATAAATAGAAATGCATATCATGAGAATCACTTCCAAAATCATATATATATATATATATATATATATATATATATATATATATATATATATATATATATATATATATATATATATCGCTCAACAGTGTCACATCACAATGTCATAATGTATCAATAAATATGGAAGCTCGTAGGCTATATAATCATAATACAATGTCTCGGTACATATCAAGAAGTGTCCCTATCCTGAACTGCCACTGCTATCATGGCTAGAGTGTGTGGATGACTGATGTCGGGAACCTGATGACCTGACCTGAGTGGGGCCTGTCATATGGACCAGCTTTGTGTGGTTGCTCAACACCCTCTATGTTAACTATCCTGGAGTGGGTCCTAGTCTGAGACCTCTCACTGCGTGCCTCTGAAAAACTTGGAGCCCGTATCTCTGGAGGAACTATTGTCTCATACAAATCCCTATAATAGGTGGCCCTCTCCCCAGCTCTGACTAACTCTCTAGCAAATGTAGCTACTGGCCCAGTACATAAGGCTCTAATCTCTGTGAATCTCTGCTCGGTCTCCTGTCTCTGAGCTATGGCCTGATCTTTGTCCATGACGGCCCTGTCCCTCTCCATCTGTACCAAATCCCTCTTAGACATCATGACCCTCATTTTCTCCTCCAAGGATGCAATCTGGGCCCGAAGTGTAGCAGTGTCAGAATCAACTACCTCTGTGTCAACATGTCTCACCCTCAGTACACCATCATCCTCATCCTCCAAATCCTACAAAAACCTGTCTCAGATCTCCCACTCATGATCATCATCCTCCTCATCATCATCCTGATAGGCACCAAGTAAGCCAAGGGAATCAATTTGTGCCTCCTCTCTGTCTGCCTCCCCCTCTGCATGAACCTCTGGAATGGCCTCCTCTGCAAGATGCTCCTCCTCTCTGCCAATCTCAACATGCACCTCCTCCCCACCTCTGCCAATATCCGGCATGGGCACATCCTCCTCTCCTCATCCCTCCTCACGAATCAGTGACAATGGTGGCTCTCATCCCCTCCTTCCATGCCTCCCTCTTCTACTACCTCGCCGACCACCTCCATCACCATCTTCATCATCACCACGGCTCCCTCCACCTCTCCGACCTCTTCCTCTACCACGCTTGCCCCGCGGTCCTGTCCCTCGCCGCTCTATCGACGCTGGCTAATCTGGATCTGTCAGGGGAATCAGCCTATGCATGACCCACCACTGATCATAAGCCTTTGTGGTACCTGGGTCTGCCACACCATCTCTCCATCCCCATGGAACTTCCTGCAATCCATCAATATCTGCCTCAGCAGTAGCTACTAGAATCTCTGGACCCCACAGGGGGATCTCTCGTGAAGACCTCGCAAACTCGGCCCGTCCTCTTGGCACATCATGTACCTCTTCAAACTGTTGCAATACATGATTTGGAAAATGACGCTCAATAATGTGGACATGTGAAACAGTCCGCCCAATCAGGTACTGAGTCTGGCAGCAAAAAGGAAAATGCTCATCCTCATCTAACCACTCTGCACATCCTAGGTACAGTCTCCATGTAAATTGAACCATAGTATCTATGGCATGCCTGGAATACCCAGTATCTCCCATGTGGTGTTGAGTGTTCACCCCCACATAATGGAAGGCATAAGGAGCTCCGTGTTGTACATTGACTATCACCGGTGGCCAAAAAATGGCAATGTGTTCCCATGCCCATACCATCAGGAGTGTGGTACCACAACTCATGGACTGAGCCTCTCGATAGGCTATGTCATGCAAGTGAAAATATAACATGCCAAGGAGACAGGGACCCCAAGCATATACCTCCCGTCACTCTAACATACCTACTAGCATCTCCCCTCAACCCACAGGAAAACCATGACCTCGACGGTCAGGAAGCACTATACCACCTATCAATGTACACACTAGACAGTCTAGCCGCCTATACCTCTGTGCCAGTACACGCCATCTAATCTCATCGTGATCAAACCCTAACTGTCTGACATCGGCGTGAGGGTAGTATCTACACATCTTAGGAACACCCCTCTGGGTATCGTACCTCACCCTCGTGCCTCTGATGGGAAGTCTCAAGATCTTGTAGACATCCTCTAAGGTCATTGGCGCCTCTCCAGTAGGTAGGTGAAACGAAAAAGTCTCTGAGTGCCACCACTTGCACAACGTTGTCAATAAACCCCAGTTTTCTCGAATCTGGGGCATGTCTATCACATGTAGAAGACCCGGGTGCCATAAGAATCGTCGCTCTGCACTCCGCAAGCTGTCTCAGAAGTGAAAAGTCATAGGTCTTGACTCTCACGTATATACAGTGTCTAACACAACCTACAATGGCATTATACATGCCTCATGTTAGCATCGAACATTTATCCTAGTGCAAAATGACAAAATCAAATGCTATTGAAATGCGTCATTATTTTGCAAATGCGTCATTCTTTTGCACATGCGTCATTCTTTTACAAATGCGTTGCAAAAAACCAAATGCGTAATTTAATTTCACACATGCATCATTTTTTTCAAGTGCGTCACTTTAATATGCAAATGTGTGCAAAATTACAAATGCATCTACGTGAATCAAATATCATTTGCAACTGCGTAAATTAAATAACAACTGCGTCAAAATAAATGCAAATGTGGTGAAAAATAAACACATGCGGCTATTTTAAATACATATGCGATGCTATTTATCAAATGCGTTGAACTAAAAAAAACAAATGTGTTGAACCGCAAAAACCCTATGCTAACCATCTATGTCATTTTACAAATGAGTTGATCTACATGCAAATGTGTTGATTGCGCACTCACATGCGGCTTTTCAATAAAATGACGCATAACAAAAATAGCAAATAAACACATAAAAATTTGCGCAAATCAAAAATTCAAAAGTCAAGTTTAAGGTACATACCGAGGGGTCTGCGTCGGCTGGCAGCTTGAAGATCCAGATCCTATATGCTCGATGGTGGGTGTTCAGAACAAGAGACATCGTCACTATGGGTGCAGAGCAAAATCTTAAATCTCAAAGCTATGTGGGTTAAAATGAATAGGTTTTTACCCCATTTTCTATTTATACCTAGGGTTTTGGTGGCATTCTTTTCTACTGGCCGCGTCAGCTTCCAATTTCAATCGACCCGTACCCGTCCATACCATTTCTAACTTCAATTCCATCAACTCCACTGCATTTTTGGCTATCCAATGGACTAATCGGGATCATTTCCAAATTGCTCTGAATTTTTTGAAAATTTGTCAATTTTCCCGAGGGGGCATACCTTCACCTGTTTAACACCGGCGCATGACTGGGGCATATTTTAATCAATTTTCTTTGACACAACGCCAAAATGACATTGTATCAAAGAGGGGCAAATGTAGACATTAAAATCTGGTTTAAGCCTATGACTTCAATATTCTTCATAATTCGTATTCTTCATGGTCATGATTAAATAATGTCAATTATTTAATTATTCTCTAAGGTCTTCATTTCTTCTATTAATTAAATAATCTTAATTATTTAATTAATTCACGCTTTTCTTTATTCCATCTGATTAATTAAATAAACGCTTTTTATTTAATTATGTTACTAATTAACCTTATCCTTCTTGTCAAATAAGAAAATTCTTATTTAATTTACCTTTATTATATTTCAACTATAATTAAATAAATCCTTTTATTTATTTAATTATTCATTTAAACCCCTTCATCATTGAATTAAATAAATCTTGTTTATTTAATTATTCTTCAAATATCAAATCTTGAATTAAATGAATTATTTAATTCATAAATCCTATTTAACGCATTCCTCTATATTTAGATAATTGTGCAAATTATCTAAGTATTCACTTTGAATCGGCTCAACATCTATTTAAATCGTTCAATTAACTCTTGATTTAATGACGAAGTGGCTTTCTCGAGTTATCTCTTCGTCAAATCATTCAATCGTCCAGTGCTAACTCAATTGCATGTACATGCAGATTAATTAAATATTCTTATTTAATTAATTAAACCTTGTGTGTGCATTCGAAGAGAGAGTTTCTTTAATCAATCTTTATCTTTGTCATCCAAAGATAATTCTTTTGTTTTTGAATACCAAACTCGAAGATTAAATCATTTATTTAATCTTTATTTCTATTTCTAATTTGTATCACTCATGTCGCTACTAACAATTATCATAATGCATGTCTAATCAGTCGATCTCAAACGTCTGTTGATCTTTCGATCCTGGCCTATCATTTTAATGATCAATTTTCTATAAATTGATCTGTCCATCATTCCAATCTCTCTCGAAATCTTATGACTTTTTGGAGCAATTATCTTGAATCGTCGATGTTTTGTCTTAATCACAACACTTAGGCTATGCTTGCATGAACTTTGAAAATCTGAGGGCAAGTACACTACATGGACGAAATGGAGAAGAGTAATGGAGGTTATTCAACGGAATTGATCGCATGTTTGGTAAAATAGTTTCTTTATGCATGTTGTTCTTAGCTTTCTTTTGTGCTCGATTATCTAAGCTTTGAGGATTGATTAGTATAGTCTGAATAGATTAGATTTGAATTGCCTAACTCTCTTGTGTGTTTTTCTCTGAGCTACACTACCTACCTCTGGTTTATCCTAAATTGATCTATGAGGGTTGTATGGATACTAACTCTCCTTTCAACACTTTTACAAATGATGCAGCTCTTGCAAAATACTTAGAGGTATGATGACTTGCCTACATTTCATCATGATATAGGCTTCCCACATCTTTGAAATTTTCATATTTTCAGGAAGACACTCCTTCATTAGGCAATGCTCTTCACACCTTCCTACCAAAACATTCATCGAAGATCATAACATAACACACTTATAGTTGGTGACACTCTCAACATTGAGATGGATGAAAAAGACAAAAAAGAAAGATCCTAAAAATGGAAGATTGCTTAAATAAATATGAACATTGTAATATGTCCATACTCCATACTACTAAAATACTTTGGTAATATTTTTGCATGGCTATATCTACATATGTTAAGCATTTCTAGCAATATTGTAATGTGTAAATTGTTCTATTAAAAACTAATGCCAAATCAATTGAACTAAAGATTAGAAAAATGCAACCAGAGGTCACTTTAATGGTTAAAGAAGAATTAGAGACAATGCTAAAAGAAAGCATCATAAAACAAAATGCCCATTCACCTTGGACATCCAACATGGTGCTTGTGGTAAACTCGATGGTTGTATTCATATTTGTACCAACTTTAGAGACTTAAACAAAGCCTCATCAAAAAATGGTTTTCCTCTACCAAATGTCAATGTGATCGTAGATTTTTCCATTGGGTATGAAAAGTTATGTTTTATGGATGGGTTCTCAGGTTATATAATCAAGTCTTTATAAACCATCAGGCTCAACATAAAAACAATTTTACTACACCATGGGGAACATTTTGTTATCCTGGCATTCCCTTTGGATTGAACAATGTTGGAGCTACTTGCCAAAGGACCGTGACATTAATCCTCCATGACTCAGTGCATGAAATTTTAGAAGATTATGTGGATGAAATCTCTAGAAAATATAAGAAAAAAAGCACATATTTTCAAGACATGAGAAGAATCTTCAAACAACTACACCAGTACAAAGTTAGATTGAATCCTAAGAAATGCATATTCAGAGTTGATAGTGACTGCTTACTAGATTTTATTGTCTCTCGGTGAGACACTCAAGTGGATGTTAAAGATAGTAATGCTAACATCAACATTCCTCCTCTAAAAACCTATCACAACTTAGTAGTCTCCAAGGGAAGATTCAAGATTAGACAATTCATTGCACAAGTAGAAAACAAAACATTACCATTCACCAAACTCTTGAAGGAAGACATCAAAATGAATGGAATGATAATCGTTGTAAGGTTAAAGAACATGAAACAATGCTCATTAAACCCATTGGCTCTTATGCTCATAATTTATGGAAATCCTCTATTTCCATATGTATCAACCACTAAGTTTTCCATTGGGGACCTTTTGGCACAAATTGATGAAAAAAAGAGAGAAGCATGCGGTTTTTTATATTAGTCACACCTTGTTGGATTATGAGCCTGCTTTGAGAAACCTCTTGCAACTTTGTAGTCTCCAAGGGAAGATTCAAGTGGTCAGACAAATTTATTGCACAACTAGCAGGAAAAACACTACCATTCACCAAAATCTTAAAGAAAGATGTCAAATTTCAAAGGAATGAATATAGTCAAAAAGGTGTTTTGAGAACATGAAATAATACTTGTTAAACCCACCAATTCTCATGCTCATCATCCATGGAAAACCCTTGTTTCTATATATATCAGCCACTAAGCATACCATTGGGGGCATTTTGGCAAAAAATGATGAAAATGGAGAGGAGTGTGTGTTTTATTATAGTTGATACACATTGGATTATGAGATACTATATACACCCATAAAAAAGTTATGTTTGGCCATTGTCTTCTACTCAAAAGTTAAGACCTTATATGATACATATGAATGTTACATTAGCATCAAATCACTTGTTCAAAAGATATTACACATGAGCTATTACTAGAAGCAACTTGCAAAAAGATTCCCATGACTTTGTGCAAAAGCATGCAACATGCCACAAATATAGTAAATTAAATCATGTATCTGCTCACAAGATTCACCCCTATACATCACCCATGACCTTTCTCTACTAGGTAATCAACTTGACAAGTAAATTTGCAACCAATTTCATCTAAAGGACACACCTTTATCATCACCACCATTTGGTCGAAGTCATACCTCTTAAAGCCCCAACAATAATTGATACCTACCATTTAATAATGGATGATCTTATCTCTAGATTTGGTTTTCCATTTTGAACATTATTCAAGAACAAAGAGGTAAAGATATTCTAAGAGACATTCTATATACAATGAATATTCCCCACACCATATTAGCCACAAAGTAACAAACAAACTAAGGCTATAGATAAAACAATTGAACAAATCTTGAAAAATAATTACAAAACATTATACAAAATGGCATACAAAACATATACCTGTATTATGGGCATATCACACAAGCATTCATACTCCAACAAGATTTACACTTTACTCTTTGGTATATGGTATAGAGGCCATCTTTCCCCTTGAGTTTGGCATTCTATTTATATGTGTCTCCCTTTGCAACATTAATGAGATTATACATACCAAGAACATTGTTTACATAAGTTTGAGACTTAATGAATGAAGAGTAAGCACATCAGATAACTTACACACATACCAAAGACAACTAAAGAAAACATATAACAAAGGGATAATGCAACAAGATTTCCAATTAGGTGATTTGGTACTTTGAGAAAACTTTCATAATCTAAGTGACAAGAAAGAAATTTGTGGAAAATTTTGACCTAATTGAATAGAACCTTGCATTATCACCTCTTAATTTGACATAGGTACCTCTGGCCTATCCACTCCCAATGAAAAACTAGAGAAAGACAATTGATAGTATGCATCTCCAACATTACTACAATTGATCACAATACATAGGGGATAACTACTAATTGACCATCATCTTTATTTGCCTCAAATCATTCCTAGTCTTCACTATGCCATCTTACCCGTATTGGGGGAAAATGGATTTAAATGTACTTTCATCATTACACCTAACTCATATTTGAACCTATGTGCCTATCTATTGACATGATTTTCTATTTTTAATTATCACCTCATGTTTATCTAGCCACTAAAGCCCATCCTACCTTATCACTTGGGTGGTTTTACATTGCTTATAATCTTTCTTATGTTCATTACACTATCTGTGCCTCATTACAATATCCTACTCGTGAGGGGGCAATCCTTTTGACATATACTCTCATGACCACAACTTATATTATTGCACTCACATGCCTAAACATGTTCTAAGAACCATATCATTGCATTAGGGGCATTATGCATTATGCCCTCCCCTATCTTATCATGTGCTTACATGCATATCATGTACTAAGGGTCACACTAAGGACACCATAACCTTCCCTACAAATGTACAATTTCCTAGTTTAGATCCATGCATCCCAAGACATGTCCATGCCCACAAAAATGATCTTGGACCAAAATCTCAGCCCATAGAAAAGTTGACCAGCTATTACAGTTTTGGGGGAATGTGAAAATGGAAAATATTCTTTTCTAATCCCGAGACAAGGATAATTATAGTGCAACATCAAACTTGTTCATCCACATTGGTCCTAGAGCGAAGCATCTTAAACCCGTTTGCATTTACATTCCTCAAATTACATAAATTGTTCAATTGTCTATCTCAGTTGTCATATTAATTAATCTAAGTTAATTTATGCTGAGTTGTATGCATTTCATTTCATTGGCCTAGATTAAGTTAAGGGGAAGGTTATTTTCCTATACAATGTTTCATTTTTTTCAACGATGAAAATTAAAGAGAAGGGTTAGCAAATACATTTTTTCAGGTTTCTTGACTTGCAAATGATCACACAAAGAATGCAAAAATTCAAAAATCAAAATTCAAAAGAAACCCTAGATGGAATCTAACCTGATACAATCAATGAATGATCATACACCAAATGATGCATAACATGACAATAAAAGAGTTGTAATATGCTAAGTGTAAAGACCCTTTAAGAGTCTTAATGGGATAATTACTGCCATCAACTTGACTCGTATAGTCTCATGGCCCTATGATATTGAGATGTTGGAAGGTAAAGATGACTCAGTTTAGCCAATGGGCAGACATAGGAAACATGGAAAACTAAACAAAAGGACAGATACAGAGGCTAGATGAAAGTATTTGCAATGAAAGTATAATGTTGACATGATCTAATAATTGGAGGTCACATGTTTATTGCTAGAAGGAACCAAACACAAAAAATTTAAAAACATTACTTGTTGGGCTCTTTCAAGGTGAAAAGATACTTTCTGTGGTGACAATACAAACTTTTGGAGACAGCCGTAGTGTGAGTATCATACACAGTGGATGTTCCAAGAAATCAGCATTGGCACAGTGCAAATGTCCCGAGTCCTCAAAATGGGGGCCAAACAGGGGGTGCAAGACCCAAAACATTCAAAACTTCTCTTTAGAGCATTGTTATATGAGTTAAATAAACTCAAACACACCTAAAAGAGAATAGCGGTAAAAGCGACATGGTTTCCATAGAGTACGTATACATCATCATAGTATTAGAGACTCCCCATAATAGTTTCCATTCAATTTATATAAGCAAAAGGGAAAATATTCAGAGTGCTTGAATGCTTGTCTTCCGAGTTATTTTCATACACATCATGAAGTGTTGTTTAGCATTGACAATACAGAGCAGTTTGGATGCAAGTATATACAAGGTATATTCAAAAAGAGAATTGAGAATTGGACTTAGCTAAGGCTAGTAAATATCAATTGTGTGCAGCTAATTAAAATTTAAATTAAGTTTGTTTTAAAACCATTTACATGTTTCCACTTTGCTTGCAGGGCCAATGAAATTTGTAACAACAATAAGAAAAACTGAGAAATTGTATCTATCAAGAGAAGCAAGTGCATAGAATATTACACCCAGCATTGCAGGACAAGTCATGTGTGTAAGACCTCATCCCTTGTGACCATGTTGATCCTGTTAGTTGTTGATGGTTTATGTCTTATATTTTATGTCATTTATGTTGGATAATACATGTTAGTAATGATTGTTCCTATACATCAAGGTTTCTCATATTATAATTGTTGACTAACTAATCTTAACTAATTTATGGTTATTGTGATTTTGTGTGATAGTCAGATGAGTTCTATTCCTCGTCTGCGTAGGTATGCACAATGTTGAGATGTTTAGTTATTGGTAATATTACTTTGTATATTATGTGAATTGCGTGATGTTAGGTGATTATATACTATGGGTGTGAGTAGGGGTGATTGTAAGATGATGATTGATATTTAATGTTTATTTATAGTAGTATCATTGTCATAAGTAGTGATATTTTGATGATAAATACTATGATCAATTATTGCTTAACCCTAAAAAGTATTATGCAAGTAAGGAAACTTAAATTATATGTTACTTGTGTAGATTTAATTCTCTATTTGGTTATTATTAGAAGGTTATTTTTCATATGCCATTTATTTCAATTATTGTTAATTATGAGTAATACTAACACCCTTTTCTAGTTAAGTAAACAGGTTAAAATTGGTTAATATTGGATCAAGGGGTCACATAGCTACTTCCCTTATGAATTTTTAGTCTTGTTAAGGATAACTGTTTTAACCTTTTTTTTAAAGGTTGTGCATGTGTGAGAGGTTGTTGTATTAGACCCTTGAGTCACCTTTTAAATGTGATTACTCATTTTATGTTTTATGAAGTCTTTATGTGGTTTTAATTGTTTAAAAGTTTCTTAGGTGGTAGGTCTATAGGTTAGGGGTATTTTATTTCCATAAAACCCCTTAAATAAAGTCTAAAACTCACTCTAATTACTCACTTATGAAAAGTGGAAAAAATTAGAGTTGGTTAGGTGGTTGGGAAGTTATGGGAAGGTGGTTGCCTTTTCCCTTCTATTTATTCTCTCTCGTTGTAAGGAGAAGGGGCTTCTTTTATTTTCCTTGGCTTCTCTCTTATTTTTTGGTTGGTTCTTTTCTTTGGGATGCTTCCTCTTTGGGAGGAGATTCCTTGATGGAGAAAAGGAAAGGATGGGTGAGGAAAATGGAGGAAAGGGTTGGAGAAAGAGAGATTCTTTCATATTTGGGCTGGAAAATCTCTTGGTAAGATCTATCTCTTATGATATAAGTTTTTGTTGATGAATGTTTGATTGTTTTCATTGGTTTATGTAGTATTCATTTGTTGATTTTGTTAATGTGTATGTTAATTTGTGGTTTGAAATCTATGTGAAGATATAATGTTGGATCCTTTGTGATGATGTTGTGTGTGTAGGGGTTTATCTTGGCTAGGAGTTCCACCTTGTAAATTTGTACATGAATAGCCATTTTGTGGGTTAAAATAAAGCATTTGAGTTATGTGAACAAGTGGTTGAATTGTGTCAAGCTTGGGAGAGCTATGTGACACTTAGAGCTTGAGGTTGGATTGAATATCAATCCTATGGTTGGGAGGAGAGATTTTTGGCCAAGTTGTTTTTTTTGTGGGATTCATATTATTGTAGATGCTTTTGTCATGGAGATTACCTTTGAGTCATCTACCTTGGGTCGTAGGGAGATACTTGTGGGTCTTGAGAGATTACCAATTATTCTATAAAATTACAATTTGAAATGAACCTGCATTAAATAGGAGGAAATTTGTGAAGAGACTATTGAATTCAACTAGTTTTGATCAAACTAACAATTGAAATTTAAAACTGTTGAAGAGCGTGAGTTAGTTGTAGATTAGTTGAGAAAATTAGTTTATGTAAGTTGGTTAATCTCAAATTACTTTCACTTATTAAATAAGTTGATTTCATTTTTGGACTTCATAAAATTGAAGTTGGAGGCATAATCAAAAGTGTAAGTTGGTGAATAAAGGAATTTGGAATGAGGAAGTTCAACCTGCAAACTGTATTTCATTCTCATATATGAACTATTATATATGCAATCAAGTCCGTAATTAAATATAAATCTGGAATATCTATTTTGTTTGATTGGATTTCAAGGGATCTTTTGCATTCCTCCTACAATAGTAGAAACAACTAAATTGAAAATTTAATTTACAAGAAAAGACTGCAAAAAGAAACAAATTTAATCATCCTAAATTGCAGAGGAATGGATGGTTAAAAAGATGAATATTTAGTTATGAATTAAAGAACAAAAAAAATATATCAAATTTTTGAATCTTCTTTCTTTGTAATTTTATACCTGCAACAATCATCATATTTTGAGGAAGAAATCATATAATTATGAGAAACAAAACAATAAAGCAATAAAAATTGAACATAAATCCAACATTTTGGAAAATAGAAAAAAATGAAAAAGAGCAGGATGAGAACTAAATTTAAAAAGAAATAAAGTAGTTTAAAGTTAGTTTTTTTTTTTTTGTAATAACTAGCTTCTAATTTAATTGGGATTTGTTTGAAATTATAATATAGAAAGGAAAATATATTGAGAAAAGAAAAAAAAAACAATTAATAAATCTTGTTAGAGAAAATAATTAATTTCCAATTTTAACAAGGAATATCTCCCTCTTAAATTATACAATATCTTATAATAGAATCAATTGGGCTGAATATTGTTTAACTATTTAGATAAAAAAAAATTGGTTGGAGTATTGAATCAATTATTAATAGTTAGTTAATGAAATCAAATACAACAGTGGAATTTAGAAGAGGTTGTTGGAACTATTAAAATTTGATGATTTTTGCCTATCTTTCATACCCCCTAAGTCTTCATGTGAAGTTTACCTTTGGCACGTTTCCCTCATTTTCATGATGCTTTACCAACATTTTGCCCATATTTCCCCATGGAATTCATCCATGTCTGCATTTTCCACCTTTTGGTCCATATCGGCATGAATTTGTTCGGGTCTCCCCGACCCATTATGTTTTTCTACTAATATTTTATGTTTCAGGTGTATCAGTGAGACTTTTGTATTGTTACAGCGACTGGCATTTGTCTTTGATTGGCTATCGGAGTAACATTTATGTTGTTTTGGCGACCGTGGAGGCACCTTTCGGCATAAGTTTTGGCTGTCGGGGTAGTGTCTTACCGATTTTATTATGTCTCCCCGACTAAGTATATGGAGTTTCATCGGTGTGAGTTATTCTTTTTCGGTGTGATGTCATGACGATTTCATTTTTTCACGCCGACCGACAAGTGGGGGATGCATATCGGGGGGAGTCATAGCTATCGTTGTAAGGTCTTGGTGAGTGACCTTCGGTCTCGCCGACCTTACACATGGATTTTCTTCAAATAAACTTTCAGTGAGACTATGGTGGCTTCGGCGAAGAGTCATGGTGAAGTAAGGAGTGTCTCACCGACAGTACATAAAGGTTTATTCAGTGGCTTTTGGTGTAAGTTTTGTTTTCTCTTGGTGATCAAAAGTTATCTCGGGGTGACTTTCGGTAAAGCAATGAGCATTCTATAAGAGGTCTCCCCAACATTGATTTGTCTTGCCGATAATACACACGAGCGCTCTTTCGGTGATAAAATCTGAGGGTCTTGGCGAATATGAATATAACAAAGGATGCTTCGGTATGACATGATATTGTCTCCATGAGGTCTCCTCGATATTATTAAGTCACAACGACACATAGATGAGCAAAGGGCTTTCGGTATAACCTGATGAATTCTGTGGGACTTCTCCTTGATGTTGTTTTGTCTTGGCGAAAGCAATTGAAGGATACATTTCGGCGTGAGTGTGCTTATGTCATGGCGATATACATAATAGATGAAGATTCTCGGTGAAACTCAAAGCGATCGACATAGGGTCTCTCTGATATCTCAAAGTTATAGCGAAACATAAAGAGGACAATTGGATACTTCTTGACTTCGGCATAGCGAACAGATGGTCACGGCGAAAGCGAATAACACAAAGAACAGGGGAACATAGGCTGATAGCGATAAACAATTGAATTGCCTTCGGCATGCCTGTTGGTTGTCTCATCGACTGTTTCACTGGTAAATAGCAGAAATACAAATCTTGTGGCCTACAGGTTGATGCTTGATGACCGTTGCAGGCCGACATAATTGGAGCCCGAATTTTGTGGAGGGCCAACATGGATTTTCAATTTGATTTATTTTCTTGATGTTGGTGTATAAATAGGCATCCTGTGATTGTAATTGAGACATCAGCTATTAGTTATTCGATATATAGTAGGCAATTCTGATGGATACAATATAATAAATTTATCAGATCAGGGACTATGATGCATGTTTTCAGATTGGAGGTATTTATGAAAGTCAATTGATGTTGCTGCACATTTTGGTGTCAATTATCTGTTGAATTTAATGAAAGTATTACTAAGTTGTCTCCAATATGGATTCTTTCTGGTTGTTTAAATTGATGTAACAAGTTTATATTCAATTCATCAGTGCACATTTGTTGTATCTGAGTGGTTAATTGATTGGTTCTTTCAAGCAAAGATTAAATCCTTTTAGTTGATCACAGTAATCAGAGATTCATTTGGATTGCTGAAGTAGAGCTTGGTAGTCACAGTTTTGCATGTTTATACAAGTTGTAAACAGAATATATGCCAGATAATTTGAGTCTTCTCCAAACAGTGTTGCTCATCTTGATTTCATTTGACTCTGCATACCCAATAAGGCACTGGTCTCTGCAACTTCATCATTTGGGTTCATTCAGTTTCATTACATCTGTTGATTGAACATTTTAGATTTTAGATTAGAAAATTGCTTTTGCTATTACTATCAAGTTTGGTTTCATTTGTTCACTTCCATCTGCCATTGTGGACAAATCATTGTGCAAGAAAGATAATCATAAGACAAGTCTGGTTCATTCAGAAAGGTACACCCGCCCAGGTTTAGCAGCACCTAAAGAGTAGAAGGTTGAATTCTTTTGACCTTGTCTGTTACCCTGAAACGTATCAAGAGATTGGCAGCCTCTTGAGGCATTTAGCCTGCATTTTTGAGAGCTAACAAATTGGCAACTCTACTGGGGAACACATTCATAATCAAGGCCTTTCATAGAGTCAGGAACTATATGCAAACTTCGCTGGGAATAAGAAACATCAAGTATTTTCTCATTTTTTGACAAAAGTGAGTGGCAACTCTGACAGAAATTTTGCAGTTGTTCATCATGAATGGAAGAAGATCTCAATACAGGGGAGGTCATATTGGAGCTCCTGCTGGTAGCAGCAAATGGACACACAAAGATGACAAGGTTGATAAGGGAAAAGGAATAAGTGAAGACATGTGCATGACAGATAAAGATAAAGCATCAAGAGCACATTTTGAAACATATGATCGTTATGACACATGGAGAGATAATTCAAGTGCAAATCTTTGTACCCCTGAGGAGCAAGTAAATCCATTTTATAATCCTCAAAATTGACTTGAGTTTGCTGCCAAACTTGAAGCAAAAGGACTCAGATATTAACAAGAACTTGGAATGGAAAATAATGAAAACCAGATTAATGAGAATATGATTTCTCAAACTGATTATGAATCTTTGACTTATGAGGAAGTCAAAGCATGGTTTGAATCTCAGAAGGAGAGAGAGGAGCAAGAGAAAGCTCAGATGATACAAGCAATGAAAGAATTCAAATTGCAGAAAACTCATGTTACAGATTAGACAGTTGGTTGCCCCCCAAAGTATGTACCACCTCATAAGCAAGGTAATCATGGTGTAGGGCCTTCAAATCCACCAGTATCTCCTCACCATCAGACAGGGAATCACTATAAGCAGCCAAATCATCTGCCTCATATTCCCACACAGCATACAGGTGTGCATCCACCTCCTGGTCAGTCTTTTATCCCACATCATAATGTGCAATACAACAATCCTATGAACCAATATTAGTACCCACCTATTCCTCCCCCTCACCAGCATACAACCATGATCAGACAGTTTGATTTAGCAGGTTTTCAGTTATACCCTTACCCTATGGATGGCAGTTGGAGGGGTATGGTGCCTAAATTTACAGGAAGTAATGCAATCACTACTGAAGAGTATTTGAGAAGTTTCAATGTTCTCATCCAAGACATAGATGTGCCATATGAAGATTTACACATGAAGTTTTTTATGATGTCACTTATTGAAGATGCCAGGGATTGGTTTAACAGCTTGCTAGCGTATTCTATTAATTCTCTTCAAGTATTCCAAGATCAATTCCTATAGCAATATGGGAATCTAAATGCACCAGATGCAGCTCTTCATGAATTGATGCGAATTCAAAAAAACCAGAATGATTCAATTTATGATTTCAACCGAAGATTCAATAAGTTGTAGACTAAGGTACCTCCTGGATCAAGGCTGCCAGATTCTGTAGCTTTGAGTGTCTATTTAAATGCATTTGATCCTAAAACAAAGTACAAACTGAGAAATAGATTTCCAAGAGATCTGGCTGAAGCTCAGAAGATAGCACTGACAATTGAAAACAACAGGAAGGCTGCATGTATAATCAATAAAAGAGACAACCCTAGGCCTCCTCAGCAAAACAACAATTATCAGTACAGACATGAGAACACATACAGAAATGAAAGGCCGAGGTTGCATGATATGCCTTATAATACAGACTGGAAGGATGGAAAACCTATAACAGCTAGGCCCAGAAACAAAGAGACTCCTGATCCATTGAGCAAAAAGGGAACTTATATGGTGAGTAATAATTACTTTTGTGAAGTTTGTAATCAGCCACATTCCCCAGATTATTTTGTTGTAGCCCAAAGAATGCAAGAGGAAGGAATGTTGATGGAAAACAATGGAGATCACAAAGTGTATCTGACTTCAAACACTTTTCACCATATTGAGGAAGGGTACTCATCTTCAGAGGATGAAGGCTATGAATATGATGTTTCAAATCAGAAGTACAATGTCCATATGGCTGAACATTAGGTCTTTTATGATTTTGAAGAAGATTATACAGAGCCACATTATGTTGAGCCACCTGCTCAATGCAGTGTGAGGAGACTCATTGAAGATGAAATGGAGAGAATAACTGTTGCAGCAATTGAAGAAGCAAGGAGTAAATACTGGTTGAGAAACAAAAAAGTAAATGAGATGGAAGGCATTCCTGGGGGAATTTTTATCAAAGATCAGAAAGCAACACAAGGAATTGTGAAAAAGCCAGAAAAGAGACAGCCTGATAAGAATGAACAGAAGCCTGTCCAAAAGCAGGAAGTTGAAGAATTACATAGAGAGATACAAAAGCTTGACCAGCCTAGTAAAAAAGAGAAGGAAGAAGACAAAGGAGAAATGCCAGAACAGAAGAAAATTGTTAAGGTAGAAGGCTCTTCTTTTGACTTCACACAAGCGTTATCCCAGGTAAAAATATTTGTTCCTCTACTTGAATTGATGAAAATAAAAGAATATAGAGATAGCGTTGTTCAAATGATAATGAATTCTGAAAAGAAACTAGCTATTCAAGCAGTCAATAGGCAAGAAAAAATAGGTATCCCAGATGTCTACTTGAATGATGTATTAGCAACTCCCCCACAAGTTGATCCTTTTTTCACTACATTACTCATAAATAACAAACTGCTAAGGAATTGCATGATAAACTTTAGCGGTGCTATAAATATTATGCCAGTAGGAGTTATGAAGCAGCTTGGCATGTGGGTCGATACATATGAAGGAAAATGCTATGCAATGGATAACAAACCTGTACCTGTGGTAGGAATTATGAGAGGTGTTGAAGTTAAATTGGCTACTTATCCACAGGTGGCTTATAATATAGACATAACAGTGATTGATACTCCTCAGTTTGGGATGCTTTTATCAAGACAGTGGACAACAACAGTTGGGGGAAATGTCCAGTTTGATTTGTCTTATGCAACTATTCCAGTGAATGGTCAGGAAGTCAAATTATATAGGGAGCCAAGAATGAATCAGCTTGTTGACTGTGTACCACAAGATCAGATCAATTGTTTATATGATGTAAATCTTGGAAATTTCAAGATAGAATCAGCCCAGCACGAGTTAGTCAGTACTGATCCAATTAAAGAATATGTTGCACATGACTGCAATGGTGTGTTGAAGATGTACTTTGGTGGAGCATGGGAGCCTGAATCATTGTATTGGCCAGAGCCATCAAAACAATGTACCTCTGATCCATTGAATAAATTTATTAGTACCATATAGGGGAAAAGGTATGAAGACAATGATGATATCACAGATGAGCATCAGGAGATCAATTATACACTGCAGCTAATAGAAGATGAGACAGGTACAAGTCAATATGGTTCATATGATTTCCTGCATGAGGAAGACGAGGATATTGAATTTTTGTCCTGCATAACAGATTATGACATAGATGGCAGTGTATGTTATGAGGTATCCAGTGAATATGCAGATTGTGAAGATGAATTTGTGGATTTTAATCTACAACAAGGTGATTCTTGCAGTTCTTATGAAGATCAAGATAAAGAGGCAATGGGAAATATTGATTCATTTGATAATGAATATTCAATACCTCCTACTACAGTTAAAAGCTATGAATATGCATTTGATGATGAGGAAAAGATATGTTCAGACAAACAAAGTGATGTGTCAAATTATGGAACAAGTGACTGTGTTGGTAATGTTTCTTTTTTCTCATTCTATGATGATCTTGGACCTCTTTTTGATGATGACAAAAGTGATGAGTACAACTGTAGTGATGAAAATGTAGAAACTTGTTTGCTTAGCAGTGAGCAAATTTCAGATTTACTAACTCTTGAATATCAGAGATATACACATGAAGGTAATCCTGAAGTTCTTTGTCCAACTTACATTTGTTTTGACAGAGAGAGATCTTTGTGTGATGATTCTTATGACTCTTAGTGCATTTCTCAAGTTGATGGTGAAACCTTTGAAGTTGGCCAAATGTTTGTGTCCATTCAAGATAAGGTATGTGATTTTGAAATTTCTAACTCATATGAAGAAGACATTTGTCAGCATACTAAGTATGAAGAGGTCCAAATTCGAGTGATTCATATATGCTTGATATTAAAGATATAGTTCAGAATCTAGTGTTGTCTCCAAATGGCAGTATCAAAGAGGTGCAAAAGGTTTCAGATTTGTTTATTTCAAAAAGTATTGACATGACAGAATTTTTTTATTCTCAAAAGAAGCAATTTGATGGTCATTTTTCAATACAGCTGGGAGAATGTTTCACAATTCATAACAGTGAGAAAAATAATGAGGAATTTTGCGTTAAACATGCATATTCTTTGCATATTGAAGATAACAGGGGTTTGTCCCATGATGATGAAAAATTCAAGTTGCTGAGTGGTGTAGGGATTTTGGGCCTAACCAAGCATGATGATTCTCTGAGAACTTTTAATAATAGTAACCAAGCAGATTGCTTGAATGTCTTCAAAAGGAATCTGATGAATTTAAGACAAAACAAAATATTTGACAGGGGAAGGTGTGGTTTGAGTTTCAGACTGTAACAGCTCAGAACAGGTGAATTGGAAACACAGAGGATTAAGGGTTGCCAGTGCATGGACAACTCTTGATGGTCCTTTTTAAATTATTTTCCATGCACAGTAGTTTAGGATTTTGTCCATCTCCATTTCACTGTCATTTTCCATTCATCTCCATTTTGAATTCATTTCCATTGCCATTCATTCCATTTCCTTTGTTGCTCACTAGTTCATCTTTTTGTGTCTAGTTTGCTCACCCAAAGATTTGGATCCTTGCAATGATCTTACCATCATTCATCACCAGACGGAGCCACGGTTGGAACTATTAAAATTTGATGATTTTTTCCTATCTTTCATACCCCCTGAGTCTTCATGTGAAGTTTACCTTTGGCACATTTCCCTCATTTTCATGATGCTTTACCAAAATTTTTCCCATATTTCCCCATGGAATCCATCCATGTCTGCATTTTCCACCTTTTGGTCCATATCGGCATGAATCTGTTCAGGTCTCCCCGACCCATTATGTTTTTCTACTAATATTTTCTATTTCAGGTGTATCGGTGAGACTTTTGTATTGTTACATTGACTGGAATTTGTCTATGATTGGCTATCGAAGTAAAATTTATGTTGTTTTGGCGACCGTGGAGGCACCTTTCGGCATAAGTTTTGGCTGTCAAGGTAGTGTCTTACCAATTTCATTATGTCTCCCTGACTAAGTATATGGAGGTTCATTGGTGTGAGTTATTCTTTTTCGGTGTGATGTCATGACGATTTCATTTTGTCATGCCGATCAGCAAGTGGGGGATGCATATCGGGGGGAGTCATAGCTATCGTTGTAAGGTCTTGACAAGTGACCTTCGGTCTCGCCGACCTTACACATGGATTTTCTTCGAATAAACTTTCGGTGAGACTATGGTGGCTTCGGCGAAGAGTCATGGCGAAGTAAGGTGTGTCTCACCGACGGTACATAAAGGTTTATTCAAGTGGCTTTCGGTGTAAGTTTTGTTTTCTCTTGGTGATCAAAAGTTATCTCAGGGTGACTTTCGATAAAGCAATGAGCATTCTATAAGAGGTCTCCCCAACATTGATTTGTCTTGCCGATAATACACACGAGCGCTCTTTCGGTGAGAAAATTTGAGGGTCTTGGCGAAGATGAATATAACAAAGGATGCTTCGGTATGACATGATATTGTCTCCATGAGGTCTCCCCAATATTATTAAGTCACAGCGACACATAGATGAGCAAAGGGCTTTTGGTATAACCCGATGAATTCTGTGGGACTTCTCCTTGATGTTGTTTTGTCTTAGCGAAAGCAATTGAAGGATACATTTCGGCGTGAGTGTGCTTATGTCATGGCGATATACATAATAGATGAAGATTCTCAGTGAAACTCAACGTGATCGACATAGGGTCTCTCTGATATCACAGAGCTATAGCGAAACATAAAGAGGACAATTGGATACTTCTTGACTTCGGCGTAACGAACAGATGGTCACGGCGAAAGCGAATAACACAAAGAACAGGGGAACACGGGCAGATAGCGATAAATGATTGAATTGCCTTCGGCATACCTGTTGGTTGTCTCGCCGACTGTTTCACTGGTAAATAGCATAAATATAAATCTTGTGGCCGACAGGTTGATGCTTGATGACCGTTGTAGGCCGACATAATTGGAGCCCGAATTCTGTGGAGGGTCGACATGGATTTTCAATTTGATTTATTTTCTTGATGCTGGTGTATAAATAGGCATCATGTGATTGTAATTGAGACATCATCTATTAGTTATTCGATATATAGTAGGCAATTTTGATGGATACAATACAATAAATTTATCAGATCAGGGACTATGATGCATGTTTTCAGATTGGAGGTATTTATGAAAGTCAATTGATGCTGCACATTTTGGTGTCAATTATCTGTTAAATTTAATGAAAGTATTACTAAGCTGTCTCCAATATGGATTCTTTCTGGTTGTTTAAATTGATGTAACAAGTTTATATTCAATTCATCAGTGCACATTTGTTGTATCTGTGTGGTTAATTGATTGGTTCTTTCAAGCAAAGATTAAATCCTTTTAGTTGATCACAGTAATCAGAGAGATTCATTTGGATTGTTGAAGTAGAGCTTGGTAGTCACAGTTTTGCATGTTTATACAAGTTGTAAACATAATATATGCCAGATAATTTGAGTCTTCTCCAGAGAGTGTTGCTCATCTTGATTTCATTTGACTCCGCATACCCAATAAGGCACTAGTCTCTGCAACTTCATCATTTGGATTCATTCAGTTTCATTACATCTGTTAATTGAACATTTTAGATTTTAGATTAGAAAATTGCTTTCGCTATTACTATCAAGTTTGGTTTCATTTGTTCACTTCCATCTGCCATTGTGGACAAATCATTGTGCAAGAAAGATAATCATAAGACAAGTCTGCTTCATTCAGAAAGGTACACCCACCCAGGTTTAGCAGCACCTAAAGAGTAGAAGGTTGAATTCTTTTGACCTTGTTTGTTACCCTGAAACGTATCAAGAGATTGGTAGCCTCTTGAGGCAATCAGCCCGCGTTTTTGAGAGCTAACAGAGGTATTAGCAATAATTTTGAAGTTGTGAATTTTAGTAAATAGACATTGTTGAATGGGTTAGTTTTTTTTAATATAGTAATGTATCATCAATTTATATACATGTAAGTTAAGAATTGGTGGGAGTTAAAAATGTTTGGTTATGATACTATTTAATCAAGTCCTTAATTCAATTTATAGCGACTATACCATTTGATGATTTAACAAATACATAGAAAATTAACTTTTCTCAATTATTGATTTTAATTTAGAGGAATTAGTTTTAGAAAGGAATTGAGTTCTATAGTGCTTAAGTTGTTGAAAATTCTTTATTGAATTAAATAACTCTTTGTTAACAATGTAATAAATATAATTGTAATGTGTGATGGCAACGACAACGACTACGTTGGGCAGGAGCCAACGAGCAAATCGGGTTTTGAATGGCGATGGGTTGCTTCTGGATCTTGGCGCGGATCTATTGCTGACTGATGGGGTTATTCGTGTGGACTGTGAGGGCCCTCTTCCAGGTGTTTCTCTGGCTCTACCCTGTACGAATCAAGGGGTTCCCGTGTGTGACAAGTTTCCTCCTCTTGGTGTGCCTCCTCTGGTGGACAGTGTGGAGTTTGTTGGTGTGGGGTTGGCCCTTCCTCTCCTCCTATGGATTCCTTTGCTAGAGCTATGTGTGTCTACAAACATAAATCCTTTTTTGATGTTGCTTGTGCCTAGCTTCCTCCTACTTTGGCTAGGGTTCGACCTTTGCCTTGTGCCAGGGCCTCCCCTGTGGTGGTCTATGGACCTGAGATTGCTGAGAATGAGGATTTCTATTTGCATCAGGGTGTGATCTACAGGTTTAATGGCTTGTGGCCCTCCCTTCCTGATCTCCATGATTGGGTTTCAGCCTCTTGGAAGCATGTTGTCTCAGGAGAGATTAAGCTTTATCCCAGTGCTAGAGGGTTTTTCTTTGCTACCTTTTCTACTCCTGTGGAGAGGGACTGTGTGCTGGACAGGGGGTGGATGTGGGGTGTTCATTCATTGTCCATCAAGTTGTGGTCTCACTCTTTCAATCCACTTATTGAGCTGCTGAATGTCAAGCCTGTTGAATCTCCCCCCCTCCAATTTTGGGAGGAAACATGTTTTTAAGCTATTGGAAACTCCATTGGATGCTTTCTAAAGGTTGAATCTACGTCTCGGGATCTAGGACATAGTATGGTGGCTCATATTTTAGTTGGTTTGGACATCTCCAAACCCCTTCATGGTGATGTGGTCTTGATGGTGGAGGACAAACCTTGGTCGCAGCTACTGGACTATGAGGGCCTTCCCTTTCGGTGCAGGAGATATTTTTCCACTAGTTATTTGTCCTCTAGTTGCCCTCTTTCTCGTCATAAGGATGCTACTACTTGGTGGAAGAATGCTCGCTCGGACCATCTCACAGTGGGTTCTCCCTCTTCAGATATTTCTCCTGTGGAGGGCGACCCTCCTTTGGCGGTTCCTCCCTTGGTGGTTGATCCTATCTAGGCTCCTCTTTCGGCTATCCCTTCTATGGTACCTATGTTGCCTCAATCTGCTGTCACTATCCAAGAGGACTCTACTCGTCCCTCTTTGATTGATTCTGCTGATCCTTTGACTGCTCCCGACTCCTCTTTGTTGTCGGCTCCCTCTCTGCGTGATGGCTCCTTGCGGGTGGTTGTTGAGGATCCACTCCTCTCTCCTCGCCTGGAGGATTTTGATTCTGAGTCTTCCCGGTCTATTGTGTTGAGGAAGAAGGGTCTCCCCAAATATGTTGCTTCTTTGCGACTTAGGGTGACGGGAGTCAGATTGGCCCCCCCAGGTTTTGGGGTTGTCTAGTCCTTGTTTGCATTTCTACAGTTGTTTGTTAGTTGTTTCTGTATTTCTCCTAGTTCATGTTTTGGTTTGAACTAGCTCCTTAATTTTTGGCCCTTTGGGCTTTCTGTGTGAAGCATATAGCACCCTGTAAATGCTACTTATCTTATCAAAAACAATGTAATAAATATTCCTTGTTTCCTCATTAAACTCTATAATATAGCTTAAATCGTTTAAAAGTGTTAAGACATGCAAAGTATTCTTGAATACACTTTTGTCCCTTAATTTTAATTTATATGGATTAAATCACCGCTATCATAGTTAGGAGCCATGTTAGATTTATACTCAATTTAGGGATTATATCCCTCCTTTGCTCATTGTGTAAATGCTTACAATAGCATTGTTAACTTGATGGCATCACAGGTGCTAGAGACATGTTGCCTAGTTTCATCTAGTTTGAGGAGTTTGATAAAAAAAAATTGAGTTTTAGAAGATTTTAAGTTACAAAATTATGGGCATGACAATGTGGGCCTACAATCATTAGTAAACATGGAAATCATTAGGCATTGTTAGCTTAGAAAACCTTGTAGCTATTTTGATTTTGAAACTTCGTAGGAAATTCTACAAGAGATTTTGAGTAAAATATTTGGGTGATTCACTTCGATACTAATTCATTAAATGGGTTGAGTATCTTGGAAGCTTAAACCTTTTGGAAATATCTATAAAAGCAAAGAGATCATCTAGATAAAGTTTTCATGGAGATAGATAGTAGCACAATATCATACACAGTGGATGTTTTAAGAAATCACCATTGGCACAGTGCAAATGTCTAGAGTCCTCAAAATGGGGGCCAAATAGGGGGTGCAAGACTCAAAAAATTTGAAACTTCTCTTTAGAGCATCGCTATATGAGTTAAATAAACTCAAACACACCTAAAAGAGAATAGTGGTAGAAGATGTAAGGAAGTTAAGGTAGAGGAAGAACTTCCTACACTAATCTTGAGAGGAGAAAAATGCAAAAATTTATAGATCTTTAACAATTACAAAAACTTAAACACAAATAAACACAAATATCATGCATACCACAACACAAATATTTTCATGGGGAAAACCCTTTCAGGAGAAAAAACCCACACTCCAAAAGTCGCTCAATATATTATTCAAAATTCAAAAGATTACAATATACTTGCAAAGCAAGCTTCTCACAGGAGTGTCACCACTAGAGCTGAAGAGACAACACAACCGCTATTAGACTCTCATAATACACCATCGTCTACATACATCCCAACTACTTATAACAAGCTTTTTGGAACCTTCTAGAATTAGGGTTTTACAAGGTCATTTTTCATTTGACGTTTTAACAAAAAAACCTTAACGTGTCAGCGGGGAAAAACCTTGACGTGTCAACGGGAAAACCTTGCATGTCAACGAAAAAAAAAAATTCAAGGCGATACCCTAAACCTCACATCTTGCTATGAGTGTACAGTATTTGCATCATCAGTCGCCACATACCAACATACATTCTATCAACAATAAACCGTATATAATTGCAAGGTTGAGACACATTTTCCCAACAAAAACAACATGATAGCCATAGAGTACATTGTACATGATCATCGTATTAATGACTCCCCATAATAGTTTCCATTCAATATATAGACAAAAGGGAAAATATTCAGAGTGCTTGAATGCTTGTCTTCCAAGTGAGTTATTTTCATACACATCATGAAGCATTGTTTAGCATTGACAATATAGAGTAGTTTGGATGGAAGGAGATACAAGGTATATTCAAAAAGAGAATTGAGAATTGGACTTAGCTAAGGCTGGTAAACATCAATTGTGTGCAGCTAATTAAAATTTAAATTAAGTGTTGTTTTTGAAAACCACTTACATGTTTCCACTTTGCTTGCAGGGCCAATGAAATTTGTAACAATAAGAAAATAACTAAGAAATTGTATCTATCAAGATAATAAGGTGCATAGAATCCTACACCCACCATTGCAGGACAAGGCATGTGGGCCTTTAATCACCAGTAAACATGGAAATCATTAGGCATTGTTAGCTTAGAAAATCTTGTAGCTATTTTGATTTTGAAACTTCGTAGGAAATTCTACAAGAGATTTTAAGTAAAATATTTGGGTGATTCACTTCCATACTAATTCATTAAATGGGTTGAGTATCTTGGAAGCTTAAACCTTTTGGAAATATCTATAAAAGCAAAGAGACCATCTAGATAAAGTTTTCATGGAGATAGATAGTAGCACAATATCATATTTTGAACTGATTCATGAAATGATTTCCATCCATTTAGGGGAAGAGGGGATGTGACAATGGCTAGAACCATCTACCAAACAAATATGGAACAAAGCAGAGGGCTCCCAGAAATGTGGAGTAAGGTCCAAAAGCCTCCTTCACAATGGTTGGAAGGCATCACCAAGGATCAAAAGGAAAGATTGTAGGTACACTTTGCCAATGGTGCATATTACAAAACCAAGGTTGGATGTTCTAAAGAGGGGATTACCAATGAACTATCTTTACACTAAGCCTAGTTGAACATATAAATCTTTATGTGGAAAGCAATATGGGACTTTTAATCTTATGACTAGCATATAAAATAATTAAATAGAAACAATACAGTTAGTCAATTTTATATGTTATAGAGGTTATCAAATTATATATTGATAAGGAAACAACATTGTGATTGAGATCTAAGCTTTTCTAAAAAAAAAATTGTTACGAAGAATTTAGTATAAAGGGATATGTAAAATATTTTAAGGATAAAAATCTTAGTTTTTTTAAATTAAAATTAATATGGTTCAAATTAAAAGGTACTTGGAGTTCAATTTATAATCTATTTGAGTGATGAGAATGTAAACAATGAATTCAAAATTAATATAAAATCAAATTCTATCCTAAAATATTTGCAAATTTTAGATCGAGTGTGATTAGTATTTGTTCAATGAACATGCAAACTTTTCTATAATATCATGACAATTTACTATAAGAATTATGGATTTTACATAACTAGCACTTGCACCCGAAGGAGGTGCAAGGGTTAAGTCAATAGAAAATTATATGAGTTAATATGTTAGAGAGTACAATTTTATGTATACATAAAAGTTACATTAATTTAATTTACAATATCTTAGGTATAGAATACTATTTTTTATGTATGCAATTTTTAAATACAATTTGACTCTTTTTACGAAACTATTATTAACTCAAATTATTCAAGGAGATTTGTAGTTTATTTTATTTCTTACATTAAAATAAGCAATGTGTTAAAAAGAATGAACACCAAAATATCACCAATCTCAATTAAATATCACATTTGAATCTATTAATTAGTTAAATTAAAATATTTTAATAAAAATAATAAAATATTTCTATTAATTTTTTAAAAGTTTACAATAGACTATAAAATCTCATTATTCATATGAATTTATTATTTAAAAATGTTCAATCCCAACTACAATTTTTAGACCAAAATGTTTACTCCATCCATATTAAACATTAATTAAAAGAGAAAAAAATCCCATTAGCACGTGCCAGATAAAGAGAATCTTTGAAGTGGGCATTTATTAACTTGTTAGATTGTGCCACGGGAATTATGGCACCCATCAGATTAAAAATCTTAGATACACAGAATTATATACCTCATCTGCATGCATTTATCTCATCAATTTACATTAAAAAAAATTGTTTAATGATCAAAAAGAGTTGTATATCCGTGTGAGATGGGTTTCAGCTCAAAGTTCATTCTATATAGCCTATTGGCTAATTATAGATTAAAAAATGAATAGACAATGGTTGATTTGATCAAATTTGGAATGAGAGCCTTGTTTTAGAATTAACTATTTTGATTGATTAGTTAACTATCTTAATTGACTAGTTAACACAATTGATTGATTAGTCAACAAACTTAATAGTGTTAACTAATTTGGTTGACTAGTTAACTAACTTGATTGTTTATTCAACTAATATGATTTAGAACTAACTTGACTCAATAATTACTTATTTAACATGGAAGGTGATGATAATTAGAATTAATTATTTATTTTATTTAGATATATGTGTTTGGATTAATTAGGATCTAATTACTTAATTAATAATAATTAATCAATTAATTAAATATGTGGTGATGTTAGCAAGATTTAATTGTGACTAGTTAATTAACTACATATGTGTGCATGGACTAATTAGGAGCTAATTTATTTATTTATTTATTAATTATGGGTGATGTCAGGTGATTTTTAATGGGATAAATTAATTAAATTAGTATATTTTTTAATCAACATGATGACTTAAGATGTAACATGATTAAATTAAGAAGTTTATTAGATGGTTAGTTAATGAGATAAAAATGTGATGATGATAGAATTTTTCAATATGATGAAGATAAAGTGATGTTACAATTAATTGATGATATGATAATAGGTCAATTACAACATTAGAGTGGTGAAATATAGGTCTCTACATTTTCACCTCTTTGAAAGGGTGTTATAGATGAAAGAATTAGTTTTTTAAAAGAAAATAGAAGAAGAACAAAAAGAAAGGATATAGGAGGATGACCTATGTTATATGAAAGGCAAGGAGATGTCCCTTGGGAAGGCATCCAAGGATGAACAATATGGATGGATAATCAAAATGAGAAGAGTAATAGTAAATTGAAGGACTTGGGATAGAATAGAGGGCTAAAATCAAAGGTGGTGGGAAAGAGTGGTTAAGAAGAAATATTAATTATGGATAGGAAACTAGAAATATGTTTAGAAAAGAATGAGTGTGAGTGTTAAGGATGCGAAAATGAATATTGTGGATCTTGTATAAATTATAGTTGTTTGAGCAACCTAATGTTTACTATAGTATATGATAGGATGCACCATCATATGGAAAAACCATTATGAAACTATTTCCATGTGTTTTATAGGAAAAAAACACCCAACTAGGCATATGAAAAGATGCACTTTTTTATTGAATGGTCAATGAAGGAATTGTGATTAAATGGCCCATGGACTAACACAAATATAAAGAAAAATAAGAAAAAAAAAAGTAAGAAAGAAACAAGACATAAGCAAAAAACCAAAGAAGATTTTACTTTTGGTTATCCTAAAACCTAAAGATTGATTGACATGATGATAATAGCATTGTTAATTTAGGTTCAAACTATATCTTAAAGAAAATGTAGAGATGGGGTATGACTTGTTTGAAATTCAACAAGGATTGTAGGAAGGCTATGAATAAAAACTATGGATACAAGTTTTGGTGGGTTTTGGACTATTTTGATATATTTATTTTTTGTGTATACTTTACTCACATGTTTGTATTATTATAATCTTTGGATTTGGGATTATTTATGTTAATTATATTTGTATTGGATTTACTATTTTTTATTTCAATTTTTGATTAGCTAACGTTTTAAAATGAGTGGGAAAATATAAAAGATAAGGACAAATCCATTCTAGTAGAAGGTATAGAGGTGCTAAATGGAGGGAAATTTTGGGGATTTAGGATGAGAATGATGGATGGAACTCATGATAGAAATGGGGAGGGGATTTAGGATGAGAATGATGGATGGGACTCATGATAGAAATAGGGAGGGGATTTAGGAAATGACCACCAATGACTATCTTACATGTAGGAATGATATACCCCACTTATTTATGTGTGATTCATGATGATGTTTTGAAGTTCTTTTCAAGGAATATTTGATAAATTAATATGTTTCAAGACCTTGGATTAGATCGATTATAATGAATTAATAAATTGGATTAATAGGGTTGATTGGGTTATTGATTAGGTCGTGAAGGTTTGGGTAATGAAGAACATACATAGGATTCTAAGGTTTCTAAATGCTATCTTAAGGTTTGGAGTTGATCAAACCCATCTATTTTTTTGAAAGAAGGGTCCTCTTGTGCTAAAATAGTTTATTCTTGGTGAAGGTTGAAATGTGGGCCATTTTTAGGAAATGGCGTGTTGTCCAACTTGTATTTGTATTATTTTTGTAATATAATATTAATATTTGTTTGTGGAACACGCAGGGAATCTAGGGATAGGAGTATCAAATGGGTACGAATTATTTGGGCCAATTGTATGTATTATATAACATGATAAATATAAAATGTGTGTTGTACATTATAAAATGTTTAATATTGAGAGAACTTAACACCAAAAGGGGAAATTTACTAATGGGGGAGTAATATTTTTGTGAGCTCATGGTTTATATAATACCACTTACTGCTTTTGCATAAGTTTATTTCTACAAAAGAAAGAACATGAGTAGTTGTTGATGTTGGATTGTTGGCTAAGGATGATTGAGCATATCTTATCATTTTATATGTTAGGAGAGGATGAATGGATTAGGATGTATGATTAAACAATCATTTTATAATTCACATAGAGTGAAATTATGCATCTTGATATTTTAAAATCCTTCTATGGCGACTCTACAAGTGTGTTATAATCTTTATTCATGAGATAATATGTTGATAATATAAGTTATTTTCAAGCATATATTTTTCCATTTAAGTTTTTTCTTAGGTTACACCTAATGTCCTATCAATGTCATATTTGCATATTCACATTGTGGATCATGGATACTTGTTTGTATATTTTTGTCTCTTGGGATTATTTAGAAATGGTTATAATGGCTATAAATTTCCTTTAATTTGATTTTAGATCTTGGTTATTAGGTTTCAAGAGGAAACACTTTTCTAGTTGTTAATTCTTGATAGGAGTTGAATATTGTGCATAGTTGGGTTAATGCTCTTTCAAGAAAAGAATGAAGGAATTTTCAAGGTTATATGTGTTTTTGTAGACTTGGGTTCTTACACATCTTAATTTAGATGGAGATTTGACATGTATTTTTATGTGAGATATTTATATTAAGGTTTTGGGGGTGATTATAATAGATACCTCTTTAACAAAACCCAATCTCACTATTGAGCCTAGAAAAAAAATCCTCTAGATGCATGCATAGCACAATTATGTTTGCAAGAAAAATAATCATTTGTGGGGAATGGAAAAAATTATAGTTTGAAAACCATACAATCTACATAGATCTATACACTCCTTGGTCCACATAATTTTTTTATCTATGTCAATAATTATATTGCTTACAAAAATATAATACGGTATTGCACAATACCTACATTGGTAAGTTTTATGGAGTCAATAGAAAAGTATTTAGAAATTTAGATTTGACACTAATGATGTCATTGATAGTATTTATCTTCTTAGCTAGTTTTATTTTTGAAACAATGTCACTTCAAACATTATTTCAAAGAGGGGAATATTGTAGACACTTACATTATTCTCCTAATTACTCAACCTTAATTATTGTCATATCATTTATTAATCATTTATCACATTAGTATATCATTGTCATATTATTAATTATCATCACATTGCCATTTACTATTTATTAATTAATAGTTATCATTTATCATTTATCACACCATTATTACTATTTTCTATTAATTAAATAATATTTTATTATATAATTAATGACAACTAGTTATCCATTTTTATTTAAATAAATTAATATTTTTTTATTTTTCATCTCAATAGTTAACTTCATATTCAAAATGTTGGGAATTAAGGTGTCTCAACCTTTATAACTTCCTAGCATTAAAATATTAATTTATTAATTCTTATGTTGTAATTTCTTACTCATATTAATTTGTCATCTAATATGACTTGGCACAGCGAGTTCTCGGTATATTGGAAGGTGACATGGATGTTGTTGTCCCCACAAGGCAATGTAGGCATCCCACTTTGGGAAGATATTATTCAACATGTACCGACATCTTTGAGGGATTCTATGATGATCTCATGATGAATTCTTATGAAGATCTTGTGATAGATTCCCATTACAATATTATGATGTGTAAGAGCTAGATCCTATAATAGGTTGGAAAAGTGTTGGGAGGCATCTTTGCATGGGGAAAGTGGGCACCCAAGTTTGACCTATGATAGGATGTAAGAAAATGTAAGAGGCATCTTATTTTTTAGTCAGTTGTGACATATTCTCTTATAGTTGTAAGAGTCGTCATAGATGACGGATCTTCTATGACATTGTAAGGAATATATCATACCTATTAGGGTAAAATTTGGGGCGCCTAAGTATGGAGGCATATAAGGGGGGTAACGAATCATTGGACAAGTGTCATAGGAGTCAACTATGTGTTAGAAAAATGTGCCACATGGATTTGGATGCCCATCTCTTGTAGCTTTCTCTAGAAGTCACCTTCATGCATGTAGTTCTCTATATATTGGATGTCTTGGAGTGGGTTTAGCATGTTGTATTTGTAGGTATCATTATGTTGTTAGAATAGCTCCAAAAATCAACATTTTTGTACTCCTAAAAGAACTTGCATTGCAAGTGAGTTGTCGTCAGTTGATTAAATAATACATTGTGTGGGTTTTAGAGTGTCGGGTTTTTCTCCCGAAAGGGTTTTCCCTACGTATATCTTGTGTTGTCAGATTTTGATACTTGCATGTGTTGTTATTTTGATAATCTTCCTATTATGCAACTCTCTTAATAACTATAAAAGAATTAAAACTATACATCTCTCCTCTTAGATCAATATTAGGAAGCATTTTTGTGTACCTTGCTTCCTTTCACAAACTATAAATTTTTATCTCACTAGTTAAAATTGATCTTGAATAGAAACTTCTCCTTCTCATTTATTCATTTAATAAATTAAATATTATATTATTATCCTCCTAAGAGTTTGAAATGGTAACTTTCCAATTTCTATTGAGTTATCTTCTCCTCTCTCAAGTTGACTCCATAGTCAATCTAGTTAAGTTAGATCTCCAATATTGTGTAAAAGGATCAAGCTCTAGTTTAATACTATTTTTATCAATATAAAAAATAAAACCAATGGACCCTATAAGACAATCTTTAAGATTTGAGAGCTAGCTCCATATCTATCCTAAGCTAATATTGAATGTGGTGTGTGGGGGTGAAAAGGGAGAGATATTGTAGAAATAAATATAATCATAACAAAGGCTCGTGATGCAATAATAATAAAAAAACATGTACTCATTACAACTAAAGATGAACAAACAAAAAGTTTAATAATATTTAAGATAATAGCTTTCTTACTGTTAAGTTCATTGATCAATTAACCATTACACAAATACAAGTCCTCTAAAAAGATACATAGAGGCTTCTTTATATAGAAGCAAGTGAGAAAATATTAAGATAACACATCTAGCTCAAAATTTTAGTTGTAATAGTAGAATATAAAAATAAGCCTTATCATGATACTTGAATATATTAGCTATAAAAAGTGTTATCTTCTAATCTAAGAATGAGCAAGGAAAGTTCCTAAAAATGGGGGACCAAAAGGAGGTTAAAAGTGACCAATTTTTTCCTATCTAATCAGCTAAACCTCAAATTAGATGAGTAATTCAAGATGTGTATGTAATCAAAATTTAAAGATATAAGGAGAATAAGAATTCTAGTACTCTAAATAGATAATTTTTAAACTACTAATATTTTTGTAAATGGTTAAGGTTAAGGAGATGAATTATAACATAGTATATGGTGTTCGCCCCCCTATTTTTTTTGTTGTATTAAGTAATTTTAAAAACCATTTGGTAGAAATATAGCCACAAACCATGGAGATTTATAGGCTAATTTTACAAGAGTGGATTTTCTCCCCTACTCTTTGAGCTCAACTTAGACTCAAGAGAGTGTTCCTATAGATTTGATAAACAAAATGGACTACAAAAAATAGTGATAGCTAAACCTAACCTATTGACTTGAATCCAAATATTATCACTAAGCCAAGAAAAATAGATATCTTAATACCTCTATATAGCCAATTTCACCACTCTATAATGAGTGCAAGGTGTAGGTAATCCATATATGTAAGGAAGCTAAGGTAGCAGAACAACTTCCTACACTAATCTTGAGAGGAGAATAATACAAAAAATTTACAGATCTTTAACAGTTATAGAAACTTAAACATAAATATCATTCATACCTCAACATAGTGATTTACATGGGGAAAACCCTTTCGAGAGAAAAACCCCACACTCCAAAAGTCGCCCAATATATTATTTAGAAATCACAAAGATTACAATATACTTGCAGAGCGAGCTTCTCATAGGAGTATCACCACCAGATATCAAGAGACAACACGACCGCTATCAAACTCTCAGAATACACCATCGTCTGCAATCGTAGTACAATGCCCTCATAAAATAGGGTTACATTCTAGGGCAAGACAGGCCAACAAAATATCCACCATCAGATCTAAAACCTAATAAACGGTCTAGATTTACAATATATCATTTATTTAATGTATGTTATCCATTTTAGGAGTTTTCCTGAAAAAGTTAACACACTCACATTTTTCTCCTCCACACTACCTCGTGCTCCCATTGTATATTACACCTATTGGTGTAACTAGGAAATATATATATATATATATATATATATATATATATATATATATATATCAACAATAACCTTTATATAATTGCAAGGTTGAGACACATTTTCCCTTGACAATATAGACCATAACGTAAAGTGACAAACACAATATATATGAGTCTATACCCTATTTATTGTATAACCATGGGTTACTTAAGGGTTGTGACTAAACTAGAATTACTAGTATAATGATTTATTCTTTTTAATTGTTTCATTTTAATACAATAAATTCCTAGATCAACGCCTATCAATGGAAAAAGTCACAATTAAGAAGGAATTTCAAAGAAGTTAAGCACAAAATAATTGATCAAATCATGAAAATGTAATCAAGGTTTGAATATCATAGAAAAACATACTTAGTAATCCATTATTGAGTTGTACAAATATATTTGTAAATACAAAATGATCATTACAAATAGTGTAATAGTTTTAAAATATGCTCACATTTATCAAATCAGATTTACACTCATGACAATAATTTTGTTAAGAGGAAACTTTTGTTACAAATTAAAAAAATTCCCCTAAAAATGTACCTGCATTCTTAGAGACATGAAACATTTAATGTTCCCATAATGTTTTCTTATGACACTTCAATAGAATCCATTGCCTTCTTCCAACTAAATGTCAAATACGAGCTAAGTCTCATTGGAATAATCACTAAACAATCCAAAATGAATCATAGAAAATACTTTTTAACCCCTTGAAACTTGTCGTAGAAAACAAGACTATAACAATTCAAAAATGGTCAATGCTGACTAGAATTAGGGGAGATGTGATGATTTGCAATAAGAGTGCTATGGGAGAGGTGTTAGTTTGGGTTAAATCCATCAAAAATAATATTCAATCTACTTGATTGAGATTTCCTACTCTTTATTTTCCCTTTCTACCGATTTTCCCTATAAGTTACTCTAGGTATAAACTCTTGATCTAAAGTGCCTTCTATCCCTTTTTACTAGTCTACATGCCCAGGATTGGATCACTAATTTGGAATGTACCTTCATTCCTCCATTTCCTAATTTCATATATACTTATTTTTTCCCTCAGTCTTAAAATTCCAAACTAAATAATGACTAATTTTTTGAAACATTTATGTTAAGGCATTCGGTCCTATTCCTTCCACATTACTATTTTACTAATTATATTAAATATATTCCTTTGAACTCATTTTTTCTTTCCTTTTATTTCTCAATTACATTATTTAGTGTACACATATAATTGGTCAAAACAAGGTTCCTTATTGTCTTGGTGCATAAATATAGGACTATATTATGAAAGTAAAATAAAGATAAAAAAACCCTAATTTAAAAATATAACAATGTAAAAGCAGTCATTGATTCAAAAATAATCAAGGAGATTCAAATATGAAAATAAAATATAAATATAAAAAAAGTGCATATCTAAATGTGCCTATTATATATGAAACCTTAGAGTGAAGATTGTTTCATGTAAGATGCATTGCATTCACAAAAAATATGAAGGAAAATCAACTTTGTAGGTATGGGTTAACCTAAACTAATTAAGTAATTGCAATCAAATAAGCACAAATCGGCTTAGATTAAATAAGTATACATAGGAATAATAATTATTATATCTTATAATAGCTAAACAAGGAACATAAATATGAAGGGAAATACTTAGATCTATGATCAACAAGTATGGGCTAACAACAAAATTATGGAACCCCGCTAATGGGGTTCGGAGGGTTGATCTTCCAATTGATCCAAGGAAAGGTGCTAAATGGGAAGCGCCGAAGGCAGGATGGGTGAAAATAAATTTTGATGGTGCCTCCAGAGGAAATCCAAGGCCAAGTGGGGCCAATTGTGTAATAAGAGACCATTTGGACAAGGTGTTATACAAAAAATCTAAACATCTCAATGTGGCAACAAACAATATGGTAGAGTTTAGGGCTATATACCTAGGGCTAAAAGATGGTCGGGAATTAGGAGTAAGAAAAGTGCACCTAGAGGGCGACTCGCCCATCACAATCAATGTTATGACTAAGAAAGACTCTGAATTAGTGATTGAATAAATGGTTGGACTCCATATGTGGACTGACTGATGTGTTCGATGAGTTCAAAGTATCACATGTATATAGGGAAGGCAACATTAAGGCTGATGAACTGGCAAAAATTGCCTTGTTGGACTCATCGGTGGGCACGTGAACACATTAGACGGGCTTGTGGTGGCAAGGGAAGGCTTCACATCATTATTAATTAAGACACTCGTGAATCAGACAAGTGACGTCGGGAGTCATAAACTGTGGTGATCACAATTTAATTCTGATCATGCAAAGGATAGCTTGGGAGGAGTGATGTTACAAAAATCATGAGTTGAAATGGGGTATATCAGACTTTCGTATCTCCTTCGATGATAGAGGTTATATCAAATATTGTGAACTGCATTATAAAGCAGGTTTGTTGAAAAGGGAGGAATAAATGTTTGAGTGTGAATGGGGCGGGAACATTCAAGAATATAGATATGCCATTAAGACTGGTATGTAGGAAGCGCCAAGCTGCGTTTCCGAGTGAAGTGTCAAAGAGAAGGTTGAAACGTATAATGAAGGTGAAAGATGGTTTAGTGATACTTACGGTGAAGTGGGTCTTGGGAGAAGATTTTCTGAAAGCCAAGCATTGTTACATGGTGAATACGAACATTACCGCCATGTTTCTTGTAACAGTGTTGAATGAAGGTGAGAGCAAAGAGGTTGCAAAGACCTTGTGTGAAAAGATATTTAAATCTTGTTTTCTAGGGGAGATAGATGATGTATTAGAGAATGTGAATGAAGAGGGGAGAGTCCCCATTCTTATGGATTACTATGTGTGGAATCCCAGTGGTGCGATTTCCTTTGATCATGTCATGGCCAACGACGATTGTGCCTCCTAATAGTCATGCCAAGGTGATGGGCATTACGTTTCTGAAGTGGTGGGTTGGTTTGGTTCAAGATGCAGAAGTGGGTTGGGTTCATGACTTTGCTAGGACCACGGGTTGGGGGTTGGTTGTGGGTGGTTGTTGGATGTAGAATGGGGTTGTTGTTGTGGGTGAGGAGATGCATGTGAGTCAGGTGGAATAATGTTGGTTCCAATGTCTGTGGCGAGCTCAAATGTGGCTGTCGGGGTTCATTATTTTGTGTTTCTATTATAAATTTGCAGTAGATAGCAATGCAGAAGGTCTAGGTTAGGAAGGAGGAGACTATGCTCTGCAATTTTTATAATTAGAATGTAATAGGTGAGTATGAAAGGTAAAAGGGTTATGTAATGGGAAAGGGTTTGATAGTGCAGATATGCAGAACTTCTATGGATGCAATGTAAATTTTACCATGATCAATATAATGGTGCAACCCTAGCTACTTTTAATAAAAATAAATAAAATAACAAAATTATGGAAGTATACTAGTGTGTATTTATAAAATGATATCTCTCTATTAAATCAATATCTTATATTCTACATTTCAATCTTGGATTCTATTAAGGGTTTAGTCTAGAATTATTAGTTAACAATGAATTCCACTAGGCCTCTTCATTAGAGATAGAAATAAAAATATATGATTATCCTAAGTAATATCATCCATGTTGTTGAAACTAAAGAAATCATCTACTTTACTTGAATCTAAGAAAAATGTGTAACATCAATTATTGTATGTTCTCAACAAACTAGAAAAAATTCTTCCAAAATATCCCTATTAGGTGGTGGATTTGAAATGATTCCTTCTCTGTCACCATGTGAATCACTACACTATAGAAAAAGGATTAGACTAAAATTATTAGTCTCATGAAACAACTTAAAATCTTGATTAGCTTGGTTGTGAAATGAGTTCACACTAATTTCATGAGATATGTCTAACATGAGGGATTCATTTTTTTTATGAGAAACACAGGAATTGAGATTTCAACTTCCCTATATCATCCAAGTCAATCACACATGATGAAACATCACACATTTCGCACATATCTATAATCTAGGAGAACCTTAACATTACCTGTTATGAGGGAATATAGGGATGAAAAAACATAATCTTCACCTAGAATACCTAGCTCACTCATTTAATTAATCTCAATAGGTTGTAAGGAGACTAAAACATTCTCATTCTTGTCATTGCCTAATTTAAAATCTATTACACATGATGGTTCACTAGAAAACTCATATAAATTAGGGGAGGTCATGGCCAAATTATATACATTAGATACATAAAAGAAATACGGAGAAGCACTAGTGAATTTATGAACTATAGATGTGCATAATGAATATACAAGCTAACCAAAATATATATGCCTCATTAATTTTTTGATAAACAAGAGGAGCCAAAAAAACCAGAGCAAGACCTATGTTTAAATTAAAATTCATGGGGGAACATGCACAATTACATCATTGAGGCATAATATTTTAAACAAGAGAAATTTCCTCTTTGAAGGCATCTTCTAATTTTTTCACTTTGGGAGCCATTGTAATGAACACTATAGTCAAGCAATCAAGAGAATTTAGAAAAAGAGACAATAGTAGGCATTAAGAATCACAAATGAGAAAACAATTTTGTTTTACATTTTTAAAATCTAAAACTAAAATTATAAATAGCTACATATTCTTTTGGTGTGTGTAGATTACTCAAAATCCACTTACAAATGAATGATTCTAGCAAATTGATATAAAAGAATGTCTCTTATCTCTTTCCATGAATGAATTGAGCAAGGAAAAAATATTACTTGTACTAAGACAAGGATTCATCAAATTGTGAAGAAACAAATAAATTACATGCAAAATCATCATGCAATATACCCAAATTTCTTAAATGAGTTACAAAATTCTAATGTATTTCTTAGAAGTAGCCTCTCAATATCCCTTGAACATCATTGATATCACTAGGTATGTCAAGAGGACTACACCCAATATAGGAAAAGCCCATCATAACCAATAAAAGGGAAAAAAGAAAAACATTATATTATGCCCTACTTTTAACACCATAAATGTTGACCACCAAAACTACACATACTAATCTCAAGAGTTGAGAACCAACCCCTTTCCTGAATGGAAACAAAAAACCTACCCAAGTCCTAGGCTTAACATGTTAGATCTATGCAAGGTGTTGACTGTAGAAAAATTAGCTTTCCAAAACCCTAAAATAAGCTCAACTCCTATGGCTAGGGATAGTCAACTTCGGACGTTGAGCTAGCGCTTATGATCAAGCAATGGCAGTTAAGGAAAATTTTAGTTGTTTCTTATGATATATGAGCATTTTGCTTGCTCTATGTAAAAACATCTTTTATTTGGCATTCTCACAAATTTTTTTAACAAGATAGGAAAATATATCACTATGATACTAATTGTAAATTTTATATTATGTCAAAACCTACACATACAAATATTGTAAAACTAAACCATAATACTCTTATAAAAAATTCAAAAATATTATTATTAGATATTGGAAAAACAATATTGCATATAGATTAATATTCTTATATAGAGTTTGGAAGATGTAATTGACAATCAATAAATTTGATAGACAATTCACTATAATGACTTTATTTGAAAGGTGTTAATAATAGCAACACTAACAAAATGACTTTATTGAAAAATGCTAATAACACAAACAAACCAACAAACACAAAATTTAAGGTGAATTTAACATATTCCTTTGAATGAATAATCTTCTATTTCAACTTCTAGCAATCAATCTGAGCCTGAATTGATAAATTTTACAACTCAACCCGTCAATTAAATATATAATATTTTAATAATTTGAATTTCTCCAGAATCCTGTCCAACACTTGAGTGAAAGACATTTACAGCAAACTACTATAGTGATTATATAATAATGTCACAGAACGAGAAAATTATATAACAAAATATGAACACGAAGAAGCTTTTATTCATAAGAGTGACCAAGCCTTTACATTTAAAAGTATACCCACATTCAGCCACGTCCATCGAGTTACTGTAACTGCTTGGGTTTTTTTCCACCCAGTTATTAGGGCATCCATTGTCCTCAAGACTAACATTCTTCGTGAGGAAATTCTTTCAGCAATAATCTGCCCTGATACCAAGCGTCATAGCTAAAGCTCATTTCCTTGAAGCCCTTGTGTCTGAAAAAACATCTCCACACATCAATTTGAACATGTCTAATCTCCTATCGTTCCCTTAACATGCTATCATATTCCTTATCTGGCTTCCACAGAATATTTCTTCATACTTGACCCTTAGACTATCGTCTATCCAGCATGATCACATCTGAGGAATCGAAATAAGAACTGCTATGGAAAAGTACATATTTGATCACTTGTCGAAACAAGAAGAGTTCCTGTCAGCTTCAACATCTATATTCACCATTATCCACGGCCTTAATTTCTTTATAACATCCACAACACTCTCCAGAAGACCAATTATATAATAGCCTATGCAAAACAGTGGGAGCAAACACTGCGACAACTTTGCCAGGTTTAACGTTGAACAAACCTTTGTGAATCTCCTCCATACTTGAGATTTGTACCATCCTGTAGGAGAACGGAACCCCCAAGGACTTAGCGAGCTCTTCAAGTCTTCTTCCGTTATCTTTCAGATCTTCCGCATGCATTCCAACAGTCGTGCCCCCAATTATACTTAGACCGGTCAGATATGCATTTTGGCCAGGCACATCACACTAGATTGTAGTCACTCCATAATCCATAATCCAAAGATGAATTATAGTCAAAACAATGCCCTGCACATACTGACCCTCAACTGCCATCTGCAAATCGGCTGGTAATGAAGAAATCCAGGGCGGAAATATGGGAAACAGAGCACTGGTAAAAGCAAGCAAAGTACACATGTACACAAAATGTATCTAAAAGAATCTGAAGAGAAGCCATGTCACCGCTGCTTGAAAGAAGGCCATCTTTGCAGTGGCCAACAGCACACTGCTCACAGCATGGTCTAGAACCTTAGCACACCCGCTTCTTGTCGTCTTGGATACAGGCAGCATGTCTAATACATGTTCCATCACACTGCCAGACTCCGAAGTGATCAAATAATACAACAGCCAGAAAAACACCATTAACTGGGACAGGAAATAAAAGAATTCAACAGCACCAGAGATAATTGAGACCATCACAGACAGCACAAGGTTCATGCCTCCTGTGAATAGCACAATACTGCTGGCAAAAACACGATTTATGACATCCATGCTCTGCACTGTAAAGTTCTTGCTCTTCAGCAGCAAATCATCCCTAGAGATCTGAAAATCCTTAAATAACTTAAATAAGGCCTGCAATTCTGCCAAAATTGCCCTGAAATCTCTGTTTTGAGCCTTGATTTGAATGCTTTGCAGCTTCAGAGTGAAACGATTGGAGGTTATGGACAATACAGAAGCAGATTTTGTAAAATTATCAGTGGCCGGCTTCCCTGTAAGCAAATAATGGCGGGAGATAGAGATTCAAAATTGAAATTAAAGAGTTGTAGAAGACATTATTTTTCAAGTTTTATGGTACTCAACAGCAGCTTAAGCCAGTTTGAAGCAAATGGTTTTATGATTCCTAAGCTTGGCATTTTTAAATATATATAACATGAGAATGACCATTCACGTTTTCATAAATTTAAAAAAAAAATCCAAGCTTTCACCATCCATCATAAGCAAGAAATGTTTGACCTCCTATCCTTACAACTCAAAACTCTTTATTGTTTTGTGTGTGAAGGTGACGTGCCACTGAAAAAAAAGAGAGATTTTGCATTAACTTAGGATTTCTATTGAAAATGCTAATTAATACTGCCATGTGCTGAACGCATATGACTATAACAACTCTCACTGTTGTCAAAGCATTCAAGACAAACCCAACAAATATGTTTACCACACTTACAATTGACATGATTACAACCATCACTTTTCTCAATTGTGAAACCACAGACAGGACATCTTTTGACATCCACTTTTCCATTACACCATTCTTTTAGAGAAGCATCAGGATCTTGTTTAAATTCTCTATACTTCTCACAAGAGATGTATGGATGATATTCTAGATGACAGGTTGTACACAACTCTACTGAACAATTGCCACATACAAAGAGTTTGCCAGAACTTGACACCTCATATACAGCTGGGCAATCTGGAGTGGTGCAGAATCTGTAGGTACCTTTACTGGAAGCTACAAATGCCCCCAGTGAAGCTTGAAATAATTCGTCCAATTGTTCAATTGAAAGTAGAGATCTTAGATCAGAAATAATGAGCAAAGCATTACAGTTTTCAAAAGTGCAAGCAAGTGGAAAACCTTCACGACTCTTCATGGCTGAGTAACATTGGTCAACTAAGCATGACCTGCAAAAGGCATGCCCACATCGATCAAGCCTGTAACAGTCTTCAATCTCACAGAGACAGATAGGACAAGCATTTTCCCTTTCCTCAACATTTTTTAGCATCTCCTCTGCAAAACACTTAAGACTATTTGCAGTTTCAGCAATGACCTGCCGAGCTCTACATTTTGCCTCTCTGCTACCTCGAACAGACAAAACATGACATCGTGTGTTTAGGATAAAGTCTGCCTCAGGAATAATTTCTTTAAGTCCGTGTAGATCAACACCAAATTTTTTGACAATTTCCTTCATCAATCCATATGGCAATCCTTCCCCTCTAATGGGTATGTCATGATAACTGTTTTCAAAATACATCATCAAGCCATCTATCACCACTGTAGCAGCTTTCTCATATTTGTCAGGTGGACCAAAAATTTTAATACTAAGGCTACGCTTTTCAAAGAAAATGTGAGTCTTAGTCTTCTCTTCGGAAAACTTTAGAAGCTGAACCCCTTCTTGAGTAAAAAGCAGCTGTATGGCTGCAGGATCAAGCCTATCATCTGTTATCACAACCCCTTTCAGTAGTCCTTCTAGTGAAAATCTACATTTTGCAACAGCTTCCATTGTGTTTGAGAGTATTTTGATTCTGTAGGATCCACGCTCAGTTTTGCTCATATCTATCTTCAAACCTACACAAGCAATTTGTACAAGTCTCAGTCTATGGCTAGAATAATAATTAGTGCTTAGTCTTATAGGATATTTAAATCATCCATGCAATGATAGTTCCAAAACAACATTTGCAACTTGCAAGTAATCACAACATATGGCGTTCATTTAGCCTGCAAGCAGGCATGCAAACTATAGTGTGATTAGTTTGAAATTTAGCAAATCCTTGAAAGAAATAAAGAAAGAAATTACATTGAAGCCTGGGAATCACCAAAATAGGGTAATCAGACTTAGAAAGTACAAATACGTAATAAAAGAAAATCGTCAGAGAAAGACCCTTGGATATTAAAAGTAACTGAAACAAAAATTGCAACAAAAGGTTAATAAAGCAGGGAAAAGATCACAAATCAACTAGAAGGCTTGCTATATACCTGGAATTTTATCTTGAAAAGACTCAATCAGACTATGCAATTCCATCTTTAATACAGAATAAACTGGAGCTGGGCAAAGAATGGTGCTGCAAAATGTCTGTTCACAAGTTATCTTTTGCCAAGGCATACAGACAGAAAGAAATTTCCCTTGGAGATGAGATAATGCCATTGCTGCCCTTAGATGTATACTACCATCAAATGTAACTAGAGCACGTGTACTTAAATGTTTTGGATCAGATTTAAGTACAAGCACCTGGCACTTGTCTCGAGGCACAAACTTAGTGAGTTCCTGTAACAGAGCTGCCTCACACTTAGCTTCTGAAGGCTGTATACCAGCAGGATGTCGAATAATGTAGAGATCCTCAATTTTCCTGTTATTGACATTTCCTAAGGCCTGCTTTAGTTCGTTTTCAGTAAACTCCGTATCTAGATTAGTCATAAATACAGTACCATTCATTTTTCCACGTCTACAGCGCACACGAGATCTTCCTATAATCATTTCTGAGCAGGTAAATGCAATTCGATCAACATCTTCATCAGCACAGGTTATGATAGCAACTCCCTTACTCTGCCTTCTAGGCCACATAATCATTGCTTTGACAGCTGGAAACCCAGGTCTTTTATGATCCGTTACAGGTGATGCATTGAATGGACAGACAGTTAAGCAAGAACCTCCTAGTTTCAAATTATTAGCATGGTGAACTGCAGCCTCAGCTGCTTCTGATGTCAAAAATGTTATTATACCCCACTTTCCAGTACCTGGACTTTCTTGTCCTGCCCCCGAGTATTTGTGGAAACCAGCTATTCTACCAGTACAATGTTCGAACAGTAACAGTACTTCTCTATCATCAAGCAAATGTACATTTGGACTCGAAATCTCAACACTTAAGTGCTTACCCTCCAGTTCAAGATGCTTAATTTCTGCCCCAGCACCAAAAAGTGCTGCAGGAGAATACTTACCACCACATGCATAGAACAAAGACTTTTCCATGCACTCATCATGCATCCACCTCCGCTCACACTTCAACACATTTTCCAGCAAGCCAAATGCTTGTTCCATTTCCTCTGCCATAGCAAAGAGTTGAATTTCTTGTTTATCATGATCTACCTCTATACCAACCCTATGGCTATTGCATGTTTGCTGAATTCGATGAACAAGTGCATGGAGATTGCAATTAGCCTTCCCACAGAACCTTTTTAAAAGGCATCGCCCAAGTCCAGAAATTACTTTTTTCTGCATTGCAAGTTTATTCAATAGAAAAATATCATATGAAGGATGAGGTTGAATAGCCAAGACCCAGTCCTCTTCCACAACTGTCACACAAACCAAAAACTTCCTTGTTGTACATAGAAGTTCTGAAAAAACCACCCAGGTAGGCTTGTTACCAAAAGTTAACAATGAACATGAAGGGTGCAGATGTGCTTGCTGTCCTGTAGAAGCTATATCATAGCCTAGACGATCATACCCAGAAAACATAGCTAAGTTTTCTACCATTGAAGACAGAATAACCTTCCTCAAAGCTATGCTATGTTTGTTAGATACAAGTGGTGACCAAGACCAGTAACTTGGAACAATTATGTTCAGTTCATTCTTAAGACACAGTTCCATCTCCGCTATAGTATCTCTACATCTCAACATGGACTTAGCATTGATACTGTTGTCCCAGCACCATATGTTTCTCCTGCCTGGGGGTTCAGCCTCCCACTCCTTGTAAACTGCAAGAAGAGTAAACAGGTCTCCATACTGATTACAAAAACGGAGTTTCAGACAATCAGATTTTGACTTATCTGCTTCTGTACCAACCCTACAAAATATACTACCTGCATTTGCCATCACAGCAGCCAACACAAGGCCTTCCCTACCCAAACGCTGATTAAAACAGTCAAGGATAATCTTTCCCAAACGAGGTTCTACTCCCAGCTTTACAAGTTTCCAACCAAATTCAGTCAATTTTAAGCATCCCTGGCTAGAAACTACCGCACCTAGTTGGAATAAATTCTTTACAGCCATATCAATTGCCTCTTTGCTAGGGGTTTGAACAAAATCAAAGGATTGAAGATCTCGAACACCCAGTGCTAGAAGCTTTAGAATTGCAATGCCAACATGAACTCGCAAAATTTCTGGATCCTTATGGGGTGCCATAGCATTGAATTCCTCCTCTGTATAGAGACGATAGCACACTCCAGGCTGAGTACGACCAGCACGACCAGATCGTTGAGCTGCTTCACTTTGAGTTATTCGGCACACACTCAGCACATTCATACCAGTTTTAGGGTCAAATCTGCTCTCTTTCACCATGCCAGAGTCCACCACAAATTTCACACCAGGAATTGTTAGAGATGTTTCTGCTACATTTGTTGCAAAAATAACTTTCCTTTTTCCCAAAGGTGCACTCTCAAATACACAATTCTGTTCTTCGATTGGAAGCTTTCCATGCAATGCAAGTGTGATTGCTGAGGAATTCTGGAATTGATCTCGAGCCCACTCAACTTCCATCTGAGAAGTTAAAAATGCGAGGATTGCCCCCTCTTCTTCTTTGGCATGAATCTCGGCAACTATCTTCATTAATTGAGTTACATATGAAGGAACACTCAATTGCCCATATTTGATAGTAGAGCTTTGTGCAAGTTCTACCTCATCATTTGCAACATACTTAATATCCACAAGAAAATTTCTTCCTGGCACATACAAAGTTATGCAACCAAAAAAATAATCTGATAATGTCTTAGCATCTGCTGTTGCAGACATTATGATAAGCCTCAACTCTGTTCTCTTCAACAAGCATTTCTTAAGCAGGGCTAAGAGTAGATCTGTACTTAAGCTGCGCTCATGAGCTTCATCTACTATAATACAACTAATGCGTTCCAACTCTGAGTCTGACATACATAGTTGAAGGAGTGCATGATCAGTCATATAGGTAATCTTTGTTAAAGGATTATCTCTGGGATTAGTGGTGCAACAGGAGACAGTGTGTGTATCTTGATAGCATCCTTTGCATTCTCCTGCAACTCGTTGTGTTAGAGACATGGTAGCCACTCTCCTGGGTTGTGTGCATACCAAGGCACCTTTCAAGGCAAACCCTGAATCTGCAAGAAATTGCACTATTTGGGTACTCTTCCCAGAACCTGTTTCTCCGATTAGTACCATTACCTGTCATCAGCCAATATTAAACCTAGGGAGAAAACAACCATTCCACTTGAAATAAATCATATATATGAAAATGTCACTGTCATTTTTAAGCATGCATCTTCTATCAAATTATAATTTATAACACAATAAATAAGGGAATGATCCAGTTGCAAGAGAGACTAATGTTCTAAAATTAACTCCAAAGATTGGGCCAACCAACACAAATGGCAACTCTTTCAATGCAAGTTTGAATGATTTTGACACAGTGTTTCAACTAAAAAGTTAAGTACATGAATAACACAAAACACCTTCAGTTTTAACAAATGTAGAAGACATGCAAGGGGGATCTTGACCCCTAAAACTGTATGAAACAAAACATTCATACAGTTCTAGGGATCAAGATTGACTCAGTAACAGTAATTGCACAAAAGCAAGGAAGACTAAAGTTTGTTAGTAAAACGCTATAACATCAAGATTCAGCTCAAACCAAAATAGTTCAGATGAACTAAGAAGGAAACAGAGTACTTCCTTCTTGAAAGATTTTACTGTATTTGGAAAGCGTCATTGCTGGTTGATGCATATATCTCTACCCCAAAGTGTATGGCTGAGGAGGAGGCATAGTTGGCAGGTTCAACCTCTTAACAACATCTGCAAAAATCAAGTATTTCTGGCTGCCATTTTATACAATTTAATATGAATCTTACCCCTGCACACACACCTGTTAGCAAAATAGACATTTTCTGGTTATAGTTGCCTCAGGTCTGCTTCTCTCTGTTCAGTATTGGCAACTGTATCTCAGTGAACAATATTTGTCTAGAGTCACTCTCGTCTTTTAAATGTTTGACACTCATGGAAGTCATCATTTGTCGGTCTGCTTCTATGGCTTGTTATCTGGAGCACTTTTCTTGGCAGCTGTATTTGATGATTGAGTCTAGTGCTGGGAGTCATTACTTAGCTGCTTACCATCAGGTGTTGTCCCACCCTTGTCTTTTGGGCTATTGCATGGGATAAATGGTATAATCTTACACTATCTAGCCTCATCCCCAACATATTTGTTGCCACTTTGTGTATCAATCTTCATTATATCTCACATGGAAATGCTCTTCCTTCCTTGAAGACATCTACAAAACCTACCCAAATGTTAATTGAGTTATCCTTAATAGAGACTTCTCATTTTTATGTTGGGGCCTCTCTATTTTGGCTTAAATGCTGGCTTCCCCTTTGCCCCTACGAATTAAGATCTGAGGGGATGTTATAATATATAAAAGCCATTTTGTCAGGGCCCAATGGATTACTGGTTCATCTGTGTAACCCAATTCCATATGTGGTCACTAAGGTGGCATCTTCTTTCCTTAGATTGCTGCAAACTTCTTCAAAACATCACACCCAACAAAGACTCTCCTTCACATCCCTTATGTCTATCAACGATCAGCAATGGAGTGATTAAAATATCTGTCATGTCCACTCCCGCCCCCCGCACCCACCAAAAAATTGTAACACCAAATATGAAATACTGAGATACAAATAATCAAATAAAATAAATATCAAAATTATAAATATAAATTTAAATATTATTATAATTATAACTAGCATAGATAATATTATAATTATAATATAATTATCATAGAACAATTATTAATTATGGATGTCATAATAACAAAACTAATATTTACAAGAGAAATAATAAAATAAATATAATCTAATATATTATTGTATTCATAATTATCAATAACAATATTACAATTATTGTTTTCAAAATATACACTATTCAAACCATAGTTTACGTACTCTCCGATTACTCTCCGAGTAGCCAAGTAATCTCCAAAAAATTTGCATGCCAGGTAATTTCTGCTTTTACTCACAGGCAGTATGCAGATGGATTTTCTCCTGTCAAATTATCGAATAATTGCCAGTAGCTCGCAAAAAACCCACAAACTTGGCATGTTTGTGTGTGTATATGCATGCAAACTTGGCATCTTGTGTATGTTTATAGATATGTATGTGTGCACAGTGCAGTTCTGAGTATACACATACATAAATACCCACACACATTAGCCAAGTATTTGCCGAGTATTTGTCAAGTATTTCCCAAGTTTTTCCCGAGTCAAAATTTTTGGGCTTGCCGAGTACTCTCCGATTCCGAGTATGTAAACTATGATTCAAACTATGATCATATTATTAAAATAATAATATAATCTGGAATATTACAAAACAAACTCCCAAACCAACGATCATTGATAGTCAATAACACAACGATCAATTCCAATGGTCAGCGAGCATGAAGAGGCATCAGTCAAACTCCAAAGGTAGCGATGCTTCATTTGGTGCGACTCCTCCAAAAGACAGCAAGGCAGCAGTTGGAAAGGCACGTCCACAGCAGGTATTTAGGAGGGGTCTCCTCAAGGCAAAAAGGGGATATCGTGGCCAGGATAATTGAGAAAGGATAAGGAAGGGACAGAATAAGAAAGAAGGCATCGAATAAGGAAAGAGAGAATATATTCTGTCAGGGAATTATATTCTCTGAAACCTGATCACAAACAGAGAGCAGCAGGCTGAGGTAACTGTTATTAACTATTTATATAGGAATAATTCAGTTATCAATGAGGGTCAATATATATTAATAATTTAAATAACAGTTGAAGCTTTATAAACATTTTTAAATATATTATGATTGACAAATATATTTAAATATATTAGGATTGACGAATATATAATTGATGGTTGATAAATATCTAAATAAGCATATCTGATAAGTACATTGGGCATGTGGATAACGAACATTAATATATATATATATATATATTACGATTGTCTAATAATAATGCTTGCAGCAATTATTGAGCCTTATAAGTAATTATGATTCTTTTATGTAAACAAATAGATTGTATATATATTTATAATCAACCAAATGTAAGGTTGAAGGGAGTAAGTTAGGAGGATGCTGTTTATGGGCCTCCTATGCTAAGTACGCCACTCTGAGGGTGGAATCATCTTGGTTCGGACGTTCCTGCCACTTGGGGCCAAGGGGTTGGTTGTCTTGGTCAGACGCTCGTGCTCTTGGACTTAGATGGGTTGAGTAGTTTACAATTACCCCTTTCAAGGTTTCCCTTTCAAGCCAAACTATGATTGATTGTTAGGATGGATTCAAGGAGTCTCAATCATAAGGAGGATGGATAAGACAGCATGGATGGGAAAAGCAGGTACAAGTGTATCTACTAAGTACACCACTCCAAGGGTGGAATTGTCTTGGTTCGGACGTTCCTGCCACTTGGGGCCAAGGGGTGGGTTGTCTTGGTCGGACGCTTGTGCCCTTGGGCTTAGATTGATAGCTTCGGGTGGACTTATCATGTGTCTCATCCAAGTCCTATTATGATTAGATCTTCCACAATGTATTATAAATATTGGTAGTTATGGATAGCTTAAATAGATAAGGCATTTATAATGTTTTGATCATATGAATTATATTTCCAATATTATCTACAATAATTAAGGACCTAAACCAAGATTTATCTTGATTGAAGCATTTGAGGGAATTGTGGGCCAACAAGGAGGGGAGACAACGTTGGGGTCATCCCCTAAGTACGCCACCCCATGGTGGATGGCTGAGGCCTGCCACATGGGGCCAAGACGAGTGTACTGCTCTTGGGCTTAAAGGGTATGACTATCCAGGACACCCTACTGTAGTTGCACCCTCAACCTCTCAATATGATTAAGCAATAATGGTTTTGATACGTGGGAACGACGGTAGGATGCCTCACTAGGCACACCACCCAATACGAATGGCAAGGGCCACATGGGGCCAAGAGGGGTGTACTGCTCTTGGGCCTAGGGTAGAGGGTTCCTTGGGCACCCTATCAAACCATTATATGCAAGGAAGAATGAATTAGGGAAAACCAAAGAAGATTCCAACAGAATGATGTTGTCTTTATTTATAAATGTCTACTAACATATTTGCAGGTCTTAACAGGTAGTTGTATCCCTAAACCATATTCTCTTTGTTTTCCTTGATATTCCAATTAATTTTATCTTGCAAATATTCTCTAACTTTGTTTTGCAAGTGCCCACTCACACTATAAACATTCCCAAACCAAGGTGATCACTTGAAATTGATAAATTAGGGCAGATTTAGGGTTATCCCAAAAAGGGGACATTACAATATCTATGGCTCCTCCAATCAACGCACAATTTTAATGCACAAACCCTCAAAAACTAACAATCAACTTCCTTGAGATATTCAAACATGTCCTCCATGGTCTTCATGTAAATTTTTGAAAATCTTCAAATAATTTGTCTTGCCAGCAAGACTTAGCAAATTACGGGAATATCCATTTGTTAATCCCAAGTGTGGAACCTATGCAATTTCACCAACAAATCTTTTAACTAGTGACATTTAGCTCGCAAGCAATCTCTATATGAATTTGCTCCACATCTTCGGCATTGAGCACAAGTGTAGATTTTGGATAAATCTACCAGCAAACCAATCTACACAACTATAACTCTGAATGAATCACCTAGTATTAATTAGGGAGGTTCTTTCACCACCGTGGCTAATCTTCGCCAAGAGGGTTTTCGTCTTGGTGAAGGCTTAGATGAACCAGGTTCAATCCCACAAAACCACAAGGATTTCACAAGAGGAAATAAAATAATCTGCATATCCAGATGAGCTCTCTAAATCTCCTTTTATACTTTTTCCGCCAAACTTTTCGAAAGATATATTTTTAAATTCACTTTTTAATAAAACTAGCAATTGCACAATATTCAATGAGCAACGAAATAGCTGATAGGCACAAACCGCGGATTCCCACACAACCCATTGTTGCTAGCGTACGAAGATTTGGGAACTTCTGCAGAACACTTCCTTGCGGAATTCGATCGGATAAAGAATTATGTGACAGGTTTAGATCAGACAGAGCCGTGAGATTTAGAAACCAGCTAGGTATTCCTCCGTTCAATTTATTGTTATTGAGCGTCAGTTTACCCAACCGTGTCAAATTCCCCAGCATTTCAGGAATTGGGCCGGTGAAATTATTGAAGCTAAGATCAAGAACCTGTAACTGACCCATGGCGCCCAGGGAAGATTGGATTTCTCCCATCAAAAGATTGTGTGATAGGAGTTATTCCATGTTGGCTTGCGCATTCGCATTCTTAGGCAGGGGCCCAAAAAATCTGTTATGCGACAAGTCCACGAAGCGCAATGAGCTGTCAGGGAACCGGCTCTGAACAGAGAAGACGACCGTGACGGGCCCGGTGAGAAAGTTGGAATGCAAGTCCAAGCTGCCCAGGTCTCGCAGGCCTACAATTTCATTCGGGATTGAGGAACTGAAGGCGTTGTTGGAGAAATTAACGGAGTATAGATCCGTCATGGTGCCCAGCCATAGCGGTATGTTTCCGGAGAGTGAATTACTCGACAAGTCGAGCTGAGACAGAGGAGTCTGCAACTCGGACAACCATTTTGGGGGGATCCCATGAATTCCACAGGCAGCAAGGGAAAGGGCGTATAATGAAGGGAGCTTTGCTATGACTAAAGGCACCGTGAGGAATTTGAAATTGTTGAAGGAGATGTGAAGCTCTTGGAGGTTGGAAAGCTCGGTGATTTCTTCCGGGAGGTTTCTGAACAACTTGTTGTTTGACAGGTAAAGAGAAAGCAGCTTTGAAAGCTTTGCTATTGATTTGGGAATAGGGTCAGAGAGCTTATTGTCGTTCAGATAGATTTCCGTCAGGCTGGAGAGCTTACCGATGGAGTTTGGGATGCGATCGGAGATTCTGTTTCTGGCGATGGAAACCCTCTGCAAACTGATCAAATTCCCAAAAGAGTACAGCAGGGGGTCGGAAAGTTGGTTTTCCTACAGACGTAGGAATCCCAGGGAAGAGAGCTTGCCTATGGACGGTGATATGCTACCACTGAGGCGATTTTCATTGAAGTACATGATGGACAGATTCGAGAGCTCCTTGATTGAGTCTGAAATCAGACCCGTCACATTATTATCGGAGAAGTCAAGAAGCTGTAACCACCTGAGCTTTCCAACAGCCTGAGGAATCAAACCAGCCAAAAAGTTCTCCCCACCGGTGTCAGCATCAGATTGGAGGAGATCCCGGTGGGGTTCCCCCACGTATAATAGCCTATTGGCTAATAACTCTTTTTGTACTCCAAAAGACCCTTTTTATGAAATAATAATTATATTTGATATGCACGGTCCCTTTTTCAAGCATCCATGATTTAAAACTTTTAATTCCCTTTCCAATGAGCTATTACACTAAGTTGCTTTTTAAATTATTTTATAAAATTAAACAACTTTAGTGAAATAATTAAATTAAAGCTCGATAATTCACCTAAGTTGCACAAATCCCCGAACAGCATCGTAATCAAAATTTGAGTATACTGGAATGATACTAAAAATCGGGGTTGACTAGGTGACTTTCTATAAATAAACATTCTCTCCAAGAATCTTGGAGAACAAACCAAATGTCAGAATTCACTTTTTAAAGTGTCATAGGAGTCCTCAAGACCAACTAAGCTTACTACCAACAACAAACATCCTTGCAGAACATAACTTGCATGCTCCAAGAACCTTGGAGTTCCCCTCAGCAAATACCAAGTTGTTTCAGTCAAAACATGAGCTAGACAAAAGCTTGCAAATCAAAATAGCTAGAAAAATGGGGACATTATACCATAGGAGGCTTCATTCCCCTCTATCTTCTTTTTGTTAAGAGATGATTGATCTATAGCCTGCTAGTTCATCTACTTGCTCTTGCTCCATAATATATGCTATCACTTGCTCTGATGGCACAGGTACATTCTTTCCAAGGCAACATTTAATGCTTTGTCCAAGTATTCCACACAAATGGGATTTCATCCAACTATATGAACTTGAATATATAACATCACATCCCTAGCAAATCCAAATACCCAACTATGGGGACATTATACCATAGGAGGCTTCATTCCCCTTGATTTCTTTTTGTTAAGAGATGATTGCTCTATAGCCTGCTAGTTCATCTACTTGCTCTTGCTCCATAATATATGCTATCACTTGCTCTGATGGCACAGGTACATTCTTTCCAAGGCAACATTTAATGCTTTGTCCAAGTATTCCACACAAATGGGCTTTCATCCAATTATATGAACTTGAATATATAACATCACATCCCTAGAAAATCCAAATAACCTACCACACTTTGAACCAGTTCTATCATATCAACATACTTCCATAGAAGAGAACTTGATCTGTTTTGAATTTAGTTCGAGTTGTGTAGTTAGTGTTTACTACTCTATCTGATAAAATAAATACATGAATTAATAATAGAGATGACAATGCATACCAAATAAATGAATAAAATTATATCTTTTATTCGCACATGAAATTATTACAGAATAGGACCAAAGATGGTCAACCAAGGATCAAAGTCGATCCGACTAGATCATACTACTTTCCTTGATGATACACAATCTATTTAAATGACTTGATAGTTGCCAAGAAGAACACAAAACCATCAACCAATCAATGCTTATAACTACCCAAAGCCGACAACCAATTAATGCAAACAATTAATACATAGTCGGGTAACCAATTTTATCGAAACATAATAATAAACATTGTACACTGACTACAACATCCCCCCCAAAAGAAAAATTCGTCTACCAGACGATGGGAAGAGGATCACAAAGATAATTTTTCGTTGTATTTGCAAATAGCACTACAAAGATCATCAAGTTAACTTCAAACATCAATTTAAATTTTGAAATGTATCCTTTGATTTCACTCTTTTGTATATTCTAATCACAAGATATTGTTCAATTTTTTAAAGATTTTACTTTGGTCCAAGGGGTTGAGAATCTGAGATTAATTGGTTAAAGCATTAAATTCTCAATGTGGAGACCCAAGTTTTGATCCCAATAGGACATCTAATATGGAATTCTAAGTTGTGACTCTTGGTCTTCCAAAGTTGGCTTCTAAAATGGAGGTGATTTCTAAATAAGTGTATTTCTAAGTTGTGACTCTTGGTCTTCCATAGACGGCTTCTAGTGTGGTTGCTAAAAAGGAGTTATTTTAAGTCTCATGATTGTACTCACAAGAGCTTGTCTTGGTCTCATGTTGATGCCCGTATGAGCAAAATATTTGCAAATGATTATCAATATAAAAAAGATTTTACTTTGATTGTACATTTAACTTGTCTGTAGGTGTTGAAACCTTTAGTTAGGGTTTTGCACTTGGTGGATGGGGAGCAAAACTCAATGGGTTACGTGGACAAGGCCATGGAGACCACCCAAAACTACTATGATGAAGATATAGAAGAATTTGAACCCATTTGGGAGATCACCCATTCATATGGCAAGGCACTACCTCACACCCATTTTCTTCTTCTCAACAAACTTCAAAGATATTAACAAAGAGGTTGGAGGGCCTCTCAACATGCATTGAGAGGATGACCCTTGAGGTCGAGACAAGGATCCCCTATTATTGGGGAGTTGCAAAATTACAAGCAAGCTAAAGAAAGGCTATTTTCTTCATTGCTAGCTATTTGAAAGAGAACCACCCAGCCAACAAGAAACAGAAAATATTAGTATTCACTTTACTTATAACCTATGTTATCGAGTTCTACATATATCAGTCCCATTGTTGTACTAAACAAGAGTGAGAACAAAAGCAGGTACACATTTGGGACAGTTGGGGCTCAAACTACAGAACCCAAAAGAGCCCATAGCTACCCAAAGTAAGAAAAGCATAAGTTGTCAATTCTAGTTTGAATCCTAGTTTGGGTTCACATATTCAATTTGTGGATTTGGCAAATAATAATAATTGGGATTGGATTCATTTTGGATTCGTCTGTACAAAAAACATGTAATATATATATATATATATGCAACCTAAAAGCAGGAATTACATTAAGAATACTGCATAGTATCATATAATCAACAAAACCACCATAAACTCGAATGTCATTTAAAACATAAATGATAAAAATTATAAAATATTCAATGTTAAAACTTCAAGTTCAATATTAAAATAATAATACCAAGTTCAACAATCAATTTTCAACATCGTATGGATTTTCTGAATCATCAACATCATCATCATCATTGACATTAGATAATGTAGAAGCATTTGAAGAAGCACAAGCAATGGCACTTCCACTTGCACTAAAAGTGTGCTCACTTTCAAACTCTTCAAGTGCAACATGTTCAGAAGTGGAAGCATCCAAGTCAATATACTTTGGCTCCATTTCCCACAACTTTGTGGTGGTCTAGGGGCAGCATCGCTCATGGGTACAGTAGCACCCCCACTAAGGAGCAAAGACCTTGCCACCAAGCCCAAATTAAAACCTTCAACACCACACAAACCTTCATGGTGCACATTATTTTCATATTTTTTAGAAGGCAAAAGACAATGCTTGTGAAGCCAAAAAATAACGTTATTAGAGTATTTAATCCACACTTTTCACAAAATGGCACAAAACAAGGGCTCAGAATAGCTGAATACCCAACAAGTACTAGCTGAAAATCATCAAGAACTCACTAAAAAATTAAAACTCATAATCAAAGTCAAAGGTGAAAAAAAATTAAAAAGAAAGAGTAAAGTTTTTTTGTCAAAAATGTGACAGGTTCCATGCAAATTCACTGGGGATCCGTATGATTACTCCCCAAGTTCCTCTCAGGTGAACCTAATTGTCCATGGCCTCACCATGTCAAAATTCTAAAGGGAACTGGACCACAGATTTGAAAACAGAGAAAAAAATCATCCAATTTTTTGAATGTGTATATGGATTCCTTCATGACATACTATGGATGGAACTTGACGTTGGAGAGCATAATGATTAGTTTCTCTACTGTGTGTTTATTTTATTGAGTGCCATTCCCTTTTATTAATTTATCGAGTGTCATTCCCTTTCGTGACACTTTGGATGGAACTCAATGCTAGAGAGCTGAAATATCCCTTAGTGGGATCTAGCTTAACCATCAATTCTAATTGACTCAACAAGGAAATTAAAAATAGGAAAATATGCTATTATAACTGGAATAATTCTTGATTTCTGAATTTATTTGAATTGGGACAGTCATTTGTCCACACAATTAGAAATTGAGTTCATCATTTCCATCAAGGCAGCAACAGAAAAGAAGATGTCAATATATATACCTATCCGAACAATGTATGGGCCCAATTACCCGAAATTAGATGCTATTGCAATGTTGGTGAGGACCCTGTGATGTTGGTTATCTGTCACTTCTCCATGTTAGAGTGAAATCAGATATGAAGTGACAAGTTTTCTCTGTTGTCACACCCTCAAGCTGTATAAACTTGCTGGAATTGTGCCCCTTGCGCCTTACAGGTATGTGCACTATGATATGGCTGAGTTACCAGCTGCATACACTTCTGAACAAGGTGAATTTAACCCTTTATTGATTGCCACTTGGAATATGGGAGACTTGTATGATGTCCTTTAGGATGGCACGGGCACAAGTCAAGAATGGTGTGTGCAGATTTCCCTTGGATGTCAGATGATCACCAACACACGAGGTGCAAGTGATAATAAGACTTCAGATCTAGTCACCAGTTTGTCTTCCTAGCTAGTGATGACTAGTGCATGTCACTAACTACCCTCCACAAATGCTAACAATCCTGAAACATAAGAAAACTCCAGATTTAGACCCTCAACCTCTCTCAGGAAATTTGATTTATCCAAAGGAATTAAGTAATTTTGTCCTACCTAAGGGTTTGCACTTCATCCCAAAATGCAGGTTCTGCAATAAATCAATGAATATTTATTTCATGCCTTCCACAATGAAAACAAGCCTTCATAATACTACTTAGTATGGGGTGCCTGGGTCCCAAATCTTGGGTGCCAAAACCTGCAAGTTTGAAATTTAAAATTACTGTTAATTTATTTATTTATATATTATTAATTTATTTTTTTGAATTATAAGAGTTTAAGTGTTCAAAAAACACTTTTATTTAAAGAATAATAAGTTTAAATGGGGTGATCAAGAGGGGACATGACAAGAGCATAACAATCAATTTCTCTATTGTGTGTTTATTTTGTAGAATGCCATTCCCTTTCATTTGTTCATCGAGTGTTGTTCCCTTCCATTACAAGGTCGGTTGTGCAATTTTTATTTTATGATTATTGAGTGGCAAATCAATTTGATCTGCCCTCTTTATTTTATCAAGGGGGTTGAGATACTATAATACTTACTATATCCCTCCCATTACAAGTTGATCAAATATCCCTTTCCATTCAAATATTCAACATTTATTTTATCACAATGGAATTGCACATAGCTTAATATATTTATAATAATTTTAATATATAATATATATACTAGAGAGTGATACATTCGTAGAATGTGAATAATCATGTGATTTACCACTTTAGTCTAGAAATATATATGCGGATGGAAAGCAATAGACTTTGCGAGCTTGGTGTCCATCATAACCCAAAGTGCGAACCAAAATTTGCTAATGAATCTGCTATCTCTATCTAAGATAATACTCTGAGGCAATCCACAGTGAACCCAAACATGAGTAAAAATTAATTTGGTAGTGTCATCTGTTGATATCCCCTTTTTGCAAGCTACCATGATGGCAATTCTGGAAAATTTATCTACCACCACATACACACAATCATGGCCACATTTACTAGTAGGAAGGCCAGACATGAAGTCCATTGAGACTGATTGCCAAGGCTTATCTAGGAGGATGAGGCATATACAATCCTGCCTTACAATGTGTAGGCTTTGCAATGGCACATGCTACACAAGACTAAATATAAGTAACATCATGTTGCATTTGGACCAGTAAAAATACTTTTGGAGTACAAGAAGATTTTTTCCTACCCCAAAGTGTCCTGCAACACAACTATAATGTGCTTCCCATATCATCTTTGGTCGTTCCTTAATAGGAACACATATATGATCCATATGACAAAAAATGCTATCTTGTAGATAAAACCCAGGGACTTGCTTACTTTCTATTGTTGGTCCAATCAGTTGTTTGGTGTCCACATGAATCCAACACCATAGTAAGTGTTGCAATCAGAGATCTACTCAAGCAATTTGCAACCTTGTTGCTGCTGCCCTTTTTGTGGCGAATATTAATATGGAATTGTTGCAAGTAGGTTGACCATCACTGATATCTATCATTTTGCAACTTTCCTTTTGTCTGCAAAAGTTGTAGAGGCTTGTGGTCTATATGGATAATAGTCTCCTTCCCCAAAATTAGTGCGCCATTTTGCATGAGCACTGCTTCGAGAGCATACTCAAAGGCATCTATCTCAATCTCAAAAGGTTGTTGCAAGTCTGCGAGTGCTAATACTGGTGTTGAACATAATCTTTTCTTGAATTCCACAAATGCTCCTTGTTGCACTTCTGTCCAAAAAAAAAAACTGCTTTAGCTCCTCCTCTGAGTACTTGGTTCATGGGCCAAGCCAAGTGAGAGAACCCAGGTACAAATCTCCAACAAAAATTAGCTCACCCCAAGAAGCTATGGAGTTTTGTAATGTTTTTAGGAGAAGGCCGGTCTTTGATCACTTGTATCTTTGTTGGATCAACATGAACACCTTCACTATCCATGATGTACCCCAAGTATTGAATTCTTTCCATACCAATGCTACAAATGCTCCTCCCATGTCTTGCTAAAGATGAGTATGTCATCTAGATAGACCACAACAAAAGAATTTGAGAAAGGCCTGAGAATATCATTCGTCATTTTCATAAAAGAGACGAGGGCATTTGTTAGCCCAAAAGGCATCACCAACCATTCAAACAGCCCCTCCCTGGATTTAAAGGTGGTTTTCCAAACATCTAATGGGTTAATTGGCACCTAGTGGTATCCTGATTTTAAATCAATTTTGGTGAAAAGTTTAGCTCCCCTTAGCTAGTCCAAGAGATCATCAATACAAGGGAATTGGATACCTATTTTTCACAATGCTCTTGTTCAAGGCCCGATAATCAATACACAACCGCCAAGTTCCATCCTTTTTCTTGGCCAAAACAATCGTACTGACAAATGGTGATGCACTTGGTCTAATATGGCCCTTTTGGATGGGCTCTTCAATTTTTGTTTGATCTCATCATTCTCCAAAACTAATCTCCTATAATAGCCCATTTGGTAATGGTGTCCCTGGAATCACATCAATTGAATGTTTGATTTGACAATGCAGCAGAACCCCTGTTGGTGAATTGAAAACATTCTGATATCTTGCCTGTAATACACTAACTGTTCTACAGTTAACTAAAGTAACTAACCAACTACTTTCAGCTGAAACTGAAACCAACTTGTTCAACTAGGGGTTTTCACTTTTCATTTTCAACGGTAAAAACTTCAAAATAAAGTAATTTCATAACAATCAGTTTTCAACTGTTTTCAAATTCAAATCAGCTGAAAAGATATAACTAACTGAATTAACTGGAAAGAACATCTACTGATTTTCCTTTAACAGCAATATAACAAACTTAACTAACTTTTCATTTCTTCCAAACAAAATTACATCTATCATTTTACACTAAGTACGCTTAACAAATACTTTAAGAGACAGAGAATAGGGTTTCAAGAGATTACAGTTAAGAAGCTGAAATACTTGATCTTGATACAGTCATCATGGGAAAAGAAGATATCATCAGGGGCTTTACCGCACAACCGAAGACCTACTGGTCTCCCGTGTTCCTTCAACTGAAGGAACTCGTCCCTTCACGAGGGTAATCAACTAGGATCTCTTTTGTCATCTTCATGCCTCTGAGCCTGGTGTCAAGAACTTACACCTCCTAATCGAACCTTACAAGGGTACCTCCCAACTAGAAAGGTCACTCTAATCAGTGTGTATCTGGTACTTGATGGCTGACAGATGTTGAATCTAGCATCGTTCCTTGGCCAAGGATTTCTTTTTACAATTCTAGCACTCCTGTGCCATCAGCGCTCTCACCCTTGCTCGACATGATCACATTGTCTTAAGGTTAAACTTTTAAAGACAGTTTAGTTTCCTTATATACCCATATTAAATTTGCATACTAAGTTCCTCTTGCAGTAGGGTCTTAAGCAAAGACTTAGTTCTTTTAAATTTTATAGTTTTAAGGAAAAGATTGTCTGGCTAAAACAAGCTCCTTCCTCTCTAGGGATCTAAGTAAATGGTCTAGACACAGAAGAACTCATAAACTGTCCCAATTCAAATTGTCGTGATCTGATATTCCCATCTAACTCTGGACAACACTGTCCTACAAATCAGGTTCGAGCTTTCAATAGAAGGATTCAAGGTTGAAAATATTATGAAGAGGAATATATATATATTCAGTTTTCTTCCCAGACCAACCAGGATAGATGTAAAAAGGTTTTAAAGAAACCCAGACTCGACCACAAAAATATTACAGAGAAATTTTGCCAAGTAAAGAACCAATGATTCCGATTCTCAACCAAGAAAGAGTAACTTTGCTTTACAAAAATGACAATTAAACTTTTCAGAACAAGGTGAAATAACAAGCCACAGACCCGTAATTTCCAATAAGAAATTTTCAGCAGAATCACATCGGAGTTCCAAAACAAACTACAGATTATTTTTAAGGTTTCATACGTGTCTGAAAAATTCCTCGATTCAGATATCCTCAAATCTCCAACTCTGTGGAAATCCCGTGAGCCCAAGCATCGTTGCTGGAGTTGCAAGCCAAGGGATGATTCCACTATAGAATTAAGAATCCAAAAAGAAGAACTGAATATTTACTACGCACACAGCTGCCTTCAAGATGATGAAGAGAAAGACTAAGGAGAACACTGACAAAAGGAAAGAATGACAGAGTAAATGCGGACCAAGATACAGGAATAGATTTAAGATAGGAAGAAGAATAAATAACAGAAGTGCATGAAGTTGAACAAAATTCAAGGACTTAGCTCTGAATGACCAAGGAAAATCTTTTCCAAAACACACGAACTTTCTCCAAGACACACGAATCTTTTCCAAAACACACGAACTTTCTCAACCAGGGTCCAGGGTCCAGGGTTTAGGGTCCAAGGGTCCAGGTTCAGGGTCCAAGGTTTTAAGGGTTCAAGGTTCAAGGTTGAGGGTCAGGTGTTCGGGGTCCAAGGTTCAGGGTTCATAGTTCATGGTCCAGTTTTTAGGGTTCACCGTTCTATGTTCAAGGCTCGGGGCTCGGGGTTCAAGGTCTTGGGTTCAGAGTTCATGGTCTAGAGTAAAGGGTTTGATGTCAAGAGCAAGGGTTTAGGGTTTAGGCTCCGAGGTTCAAGTTTTAGGGTCCGATGTTTAAGGTTTCAGGGTCAAGGTCAAGGGTCTAGGCTGCAAGGTTTAGGGACCAGGTTTAGGGTTCAAGGTTCAAGGCCTACAATTCAAGGTCCACGATGAGGGGTTCAATGTTCAAGGTCTGGGTCCAATGTTTAGGGTTCAACTTTTGGGTTCAAGGTTCAAGGGTTTAGGGTCCATGTTCACAATTCAAGTTGCATGTTCAAGGTTCGGGGTCTAGGGTTCGAGGTCCAAAGTCTTGGGTTAAGGGTTAAGGGTCTGGGGTCCGAGGTTCAACTTCAGGTTCAAGGTCTGAGGTTCAGGGTTTAGGGTCCAAGTTGAGGGATCATGGTTCAAGGTTGAGGGTCAAGTGTTCGGGGTCCAAGTTTCAAGGTCTGCGTTTAGGGTTCACAGTTCAAGGTCGAGGGTCGAGGGTGAAGATTGAAGGTTTAAGGGTTCAGGGGCAACGATTCAAGGTTAAGGATTTAGGGTCTAAGGTCGACGTTCAGGATTCAAGGTCTAAGGTCAAGGACTAGGGTTTAAGGTTTAGGGTCCAAGGTGAGGGACCAAGGTCTAGGGTCAAGGGTTTAGGGTCCATGTTCATGGTTCAGGGTTCAAGGTCCAAGGGTCCAGGTTCAAGGTTTAGGGTCTAAGGTTAAGGGTTTAGAGTTCAAGGTTCAGGGTCAAGTGTTCAGGGTCTGTGTTTAGGGTTCACGATTCAAGGTCAAGGGTTTAAGGTGAAGGTTGAAGGGTTCAAGGTTTAGGGTCAACAATCCAAGGTCCAAGGTTCAAGGTCCAGAGTTTAGTGTTCACAGTTCAAGGTCCAAGTTTAGGGTTCGGGGTCTGGGGTTCAAGGTCCAAGGTCTTGGGTTAAGGGTCTGGGGTGCAAGGTTGGGATTTGGGTTCAGGGTTCAAGGTTTAAGGTTCAAGGTTCAGGGTCCAAGTTGAGGGTTCAAGTTCCAGGGTCAACAGTTTAGGGTTCAGGGTCCATGCTCATGGCTCAAGGTCTAGGGTCCAAGGCTTAGGGTCCAAGGGTCCTGGTTCAGTGTCCAAGGTCCAAGGCTCAGGGTTCAGGGTTCAAATTCCAGTGTTAAGGGTTAAGGGTTGAGGGTAGGGTTAAGGGTTTAAGGGTCAAGGGTTCAAGGTTCAAGGTTTAAGGTTCAGGGTCCAAGGTCCAGGGTGTAGGTTCTAGGGTTCAGGGTCAGGGTTCAGAGTTCAGGGTTCAGGGTTCATGGTTCAGGGTTTAAGGTTCAGGGTTCAAGGTCCAAGTTTGAGGTTTAAGGTCCACGGTCAAGGGTTAAGGGTTCCAAGTCAAGGGTTTAAGGTCCATGTTCACTGTTCAGGGTCCAAAAGTGGGTTCCAAAATGGGTCAAGGGTTCAAAGTCCAAGTTCAGGGTTCAAGGTCCCGAGTTGAGGGTTCACAGTCCAAGGTCAAGGGTTTAGTGTCCAGGGTTTGGGGTCCATGTTTAGGGTTTAGGGTCTAGGGTGAAGGGTTCATGGTTCAAGTTTCAGGGTTCAAGGTCTAAGGTTTAGGGTTTAGGGTTTGGTTTTAGGGTCGAGGGTCTAAGTTTTAGGGTTCAAGGATCAGGGTGGGGTGTTCCAGGTTTAGGGTCAAGGGTCCAGAGTTCAGGGTACTGGGTTTAGGGTTTAGGCTTAGGGTTTCAGGTCTAGCTTTAGGCTTTGGGGTTCAAGGTTTAATGTTCAAGGCTCAGGGTTTAGGGTTCATGGTTCAAGGTTTATGTTTAGGGTTTAACGTCGAGGGTTGAGAGTCTAGGGTCAATGGTTTAGGTTTAGGGTTCAACATCCAAGGTTCACAGTTTTGGGTTTGCTTTCAGGGTAAAGTGTCCAAGTTTCAAGGTACATGGTGGGGGATTCCAGGTTTAGGGTCCACGATCTAGGGTCAAGGATTAGGGATTCGAGGTTCCAATTCAGGGTTCATGGTCCAGGTTTAGGGTTCAGGGTTTAATGTTCAAGGATTAGGGTTCAGGGTTCAAAGGTCTTGTTTTAAGGGTTAAGGGTTTAGGGTCAATTGTCAAGGGTTAAGGGTCTAGGGTCAAGGTTTCATGGTTCAGGGTCTAGGGTCAAGGTTTCATGGTTCAGGGTAGAGCTAGATGGTGAAAGTGAAGAATGAAAAAGAATTCCCGAACTAAACCCAAGATGAATTGCCTCCTTCCAACGCCCGTCCTTTCGTCTACCGATCTTGGACGTTTCAAGCTTGGAGTTGGCACACGTTTGAGAAATCCCATTTTCAATTAAGCAAAGTTTCCAATTAAACATTCAATGGTATCTTCATTAAAAGGTCGAAACTCCCACATTTTTATTATTAAATTAAATATTTAACATCCTTTTCAAAAATATATTCTACGTTGATTTGCTCAACTAAGAGGATGAAATTAAATATTTAATTATATCAATTATTTTATTTCCAATTGAAATCTCTTATAGAGTGAAGATTGATTTTTATACTAGCTATTGCACCTTCTGCAATGGGTACGCCGAAGAGGTGTGAAAGGTCAATTAGGAAAAATTTGGTTTATTTTTTGCACACATTTGTGTAATAAATAAGATCAATTGATAGATCATTTAGAAAATGGTGTTAATATTATTATTAATTTTTATTTTTATTTCTTTATTATAGAATAATATTTATTCAAAAAAAAAAATTCAATTATCCAAATTATTATATATAAATATAAAATTTGTTTTTAAAATTGATTTTAATATATTATTATGTATAAAAAATTACTCTATAATATAAAATAGTAATCAAAATACAAATGAAAATAAATGTATTTAATTAATTTTTTAATCAAGATTAAATTTTTAAATCAATCATTGGTCAAAACCCAAAAAATAAAAATTATTTAATATTTATTTCTTTCAATTATTAATTTTGTTATATAAATAAACAAATTTTCATTAAAATTAATTTTAAAATATTATTATTGGTATTAAAAAATTACGTTATAAATAAATATAATATGAAATTGGAAATAAATTATAAATGATAATTATATAACAAATTTGCATTAAAATATGTATTTAGTAATTTAATCTGAAAATTTTATTACCATAGCTATTACTCAATCGCTTTCAGTATTACGAATATGATTGACGGCGAAAGGTTCCAAATTTTGGAATATGAAATTTATAGTGAAATTACCAATATGTATATTTTAATTCATATTGCAAAAATGAAGGCTGCAAGCGACAAAACTAAAATGTAGAGTGGAGAGGAATACCCGTTAACCCTGGGAATAAAAAAGGGCGTCAAGTCTGAAGCCGTTTTGTTTCGCTTTTTGGCGATCCTGTTAAACGGGAGGGGACCATTTGTGCGGGAAGGACAAGAAAATGCAAGTATTTAATTTCGATCTTATCTATTGAGTCATGACGCACGCGAGGAATGGTTCACTCTGGTTGTGCTTTAAACAATCGATGGTTGACATTTACCATACTGTCAACCAAGTCTTCTGGGTGCTTATAAAGCGTTGATGGACAAATTGAGCTTTGAAAGCTCATATAGGACACACCTTTGGCGTAATTATATTAATTGACCTATTTTATGAATAATTATATTAAATTATAATTGGCCAAGTTACAATTTTGATTCTTTGTCTTACATCAACTCAAGGCAAGATGACAGTTTCCAATCCTCTGTTAATCACTACCTCTCCCTGATGACATCCCCTTTTCTGTCGCAGCATCGTCAATCCTACATCCACTAACAGGTCTTATGGTTAGAAAGTTCTCATTGACTATATAAATACGTATTTAAATATCAACTTTTGAATACATTCAATTTCATGTGAACAAGAAATTCACTTGCCATAAAAGTTCGTTAATTTTACAATTACGATAGATTAAACATCTATTCTATTCTCAATTCCACATTCACAAGAAAACAGTTACTTGCAACTAACTTTGCATCCAAATATACATATGCAAATTCAAAGTCTCAATGTAAGGGATGTAACATTGCCAATAGTCCATCCATCTTGTTGTTAGAGTTTCCAATAAACTCAATAAAACCAAGATCACTTGCAAAACCTAGATTAGCCTTCTACACAAGGAGAAAATCAAACATGCAAGAGCAATTTGCATAAAAAGATGCAAAAAATATTATTGGGAATAATGAATCACATGAGATAACTTGAATTTTTAGAGCAAGGTAAAAAAACCCTAAAAGGAAAACCTAATTAGGACCTAAGTAAACTTAATAAAGTGTAATTAAATATTTAATTACACCAACACCCCCCCTTAAGTGCAACTTAGGGAGAATAAGGAACGTGAAAATAATGCAAAGATGGATGCATGAAAGCATGAATGGGTCTCGGCTACAAGGCCATGTTAGGTACCCATGTACATATGCAATGCAAAAGAAATATCATAACGAGGAAAAAGAGAAAACCCAATGGGACAAAACTCCTCCCCAAAAAGAGAATGCAATCAAGTGATGAAAGATGGAGGACACCATGAGACGCCCCCAAGTACACCATCCATCACATAGATACATTAGAAACGCCCCTCGTCCCCATAAGAGGGAAAGATATGATGAAGGAATCTGGAAGCTATGAGTATCTCGATGTCGATGCCTAATTGTGACAAACCAATCCATAGGAGCAAGTACCATGAAAATTCTAGAACATTGGCCATAATATGAATGGCCTTCAAAATGAGATATGACTCGATAAGAATCCGATGTGATTCAGGATCATCAACCATAGGCTCTCAATCTGAGACATGAACTTATGCAAACCAAAATGTGTCAAGCTATGAGCAAGATTGTTGCCAAAGAAATTATAGAATCCAAATACAACTCATGCAAGTTGTCATCAATATGAAGATGGGATCAAAGTGCATGCCACGTGACTACACTCTAATCCAATTATTATGCAAGCAGCCCCACTGATGGAACTTTATTGAAGTTCATTTATTACAATACCCCAAATTGTAAAAGGAGAACATGCAACACATGCAGAAATCAAAGAGAAAATGAAAACATAAAGCATACAAAAAGGAAAGATTGCATGCAAGGATTAATGTTCACATCTGCCTCCATGAGAAAAAATTGACCTCAGATTTGCATAGAGGATGGAATCAACTTTCAAACATGCAAGAGCAATTTGCATAAAAAGATACAAATAATATTATTGGGAATAATGAATTACATGAGATAACTTGCTTTTATAGAGCAAGGTAAAAAACCCCTAAAAGGAAAACCTAATTAGGACCTAAGTAGAATTAATAAAGTGTAATTAAATATTTAATTACACCAACAGTTGTAAAGTGGTGGCAATTGTTTTTGTATGAGTATTACCTAGGCCTAACCCTGTTTCCTCAGGTCGAATCATCAACAGTACGAAAGCTCCAATTTGAGCAATCAAACGCCTACACTGTTTTGCAGTAATTAAAGATGCAGATTTTGATGTACATACCTCAAGTATTCAATACTTTCATTCTCCTAGCTTGACAATAACACTATGTGGTCTAAAATCGTAGATGCCATGTCTTGTGTACATGTATGGCTACCCCAACAATACATCACATATGTCCAATGGTGCTACATCACAAATTATCATCTTTGAATGGTTTAATGGAGTAAGATAAGCAACACTATTCGGTCACTTGGATATCTCACCCCTAGCTCACCCAACAAGATAGAGTATGGTTGTGGATGAGGTGTTGTTTCAAATTCATTCTCTTAACATCCTTGGCAGATATCAAATTCTTCTTACTCCCAATATCAACTATGAAATGTAAGGCCTTTCATTCACCCACATCTATGAATGAAACAAACATTCCTATCTTCACGGGGCAAGATTTTGGTAGTAGCTATTGTAGCAAAAGGGTCTGCCTCAATGATTTTTTCATCATCCTTTTGCTCAAAAGGGTACGTAGGCAGCAAATCAAATCCTTTCTCCACTTCGTGTGTTTTTGTCATCAATGTCTTAGCAGCTCTACAATCTTTTGTATTATTTCGAGAGCTTTATGAATTTCATACCACATACCAATGTCCTTTTGTGTCTTTTTAGCACTTGTACTTGATGATGGTTAAGAGAAGAATATGTTGGTGGTCTGCTTTCTTGGAAACTTGCTGCTACCATCTCCTTTTGATTTGTTCTCCTTTTTCCCTTTTTGTTTGAATATTTCTTCAATTTTGGTTGCACGTAAGCAGTTCCCAACATTTCAATATTCAAGGAGGACATCTTTGTTTGATTATATCAATGCAGCCTGCTATGGTATAGTCTTGCATGAATTGGTCTTTCTTCTGACGAAGCAGCTACCACTACATGTATTTCTCTTCAAATGCATCTTCAAGGAAATATTCCTCTTTGATATATTCAACAAAGTCTCTCCATGTGGGACTACAATCTATCTCTCTGTTTGATTCTATCTCTCCATCTAATGTGGAATTATTTCTCTTTGATGACAACTTTGCCTACCATGATTGCTTCACATGGCATTCAACCTTAAGGAGAGCAAATGTTATCTTCTTGACATTGGAGAAGTTATTCACAGAGAAGTATTTTTCTAGCTTCGACAACCAATCATCCACAACATTTGCATTAATCGTGCCTCCAAAATTTGGAATATCAAAATTTCCTTGCACCTTGAAAGGTGTGTGATCACCAAATCGTATGCCACCTATGCTTGGTTGTTAGTTATTTCGAAGAATTTGAGAGAACTGACTCATCATCTCCTCTGGTTGTTTTCTCAAAGCTTCTTCAACCATCACTTTGAAAGGGTTTGATTCCAATTCATCTGCCATCTTTGGTCGTGTGTGTCTCAAAGGGAGATAGTCTAATAGATTTTGTGTCTCCAATCCCAACCTTCACAATAGCCTGACCATGTGGAATCTAACATACAAGAGTGTACCCACATTGATACCACTGATCTAAATTTGAATGAGGAATTCAGCTTACAACATTGTGAGGACCTACGGTATTGTGGAAGTTGGACAATATGGCAAAACTTGTAAAAAATGAGTTGTGAGCCTTCAAAAGTCATCTTTAATTGATTTTCAACAAAATATATACATTTGCAAGAATTTTAATAGTCATCACACCCTCTAGAATCTGAAAAGAACAATCAGATGTGAGAAAACAACTAACAAAACTGAAATTTTCAAAAACAATGTGTAATTGACTACCGCAACTTGGCAAGGTCATAACTTTTAGCCTGGTAGACAAAATATGGATCTGTTTACACTGTCGAAAAGATCTCCAAGAGCTCCAAATTCAATCCCGTAAAAGCAAGCCTTTGACTATTCCATTTAAGGGATTGACAACAGTTTTGAGGCCAAATCCCACTCCGAAGGCCTTCGAAAATATAATTTAGTAAAAGATAGAAAAATACCGAAAAAATTGAATTTTTGGTATTTTCCATCTCTACTTGTGCCAACACCTCCAAAGTGCTCTGGATCACAAACTCCAATTGTGGTCATAGCCAGAAGCATTACAAGGTTGAGAGAAAATTTGAAGGGTTGACTTTCACATATTTGGAGTATTTCCACCCCAATCTTCCCACCAAGAAACTACAAACAAGATGTTCAAGAGTTTGTAAATAAACAATATTCTATTAATAATTATAATTTGTAACTTGCAAGTACGATCATTCACCAAAGCATCAAGACGCATAGACTATTTGATAGAATGCAATGTTTGTGAAGTGTAGATTATAGCAACTCTCAACCTAAGGATGGTCATTTAAATCAATGTAGAAGATAGAGACACAATGGTATACATGTATGCAAAATGTGAGAGCATTGTTTGGCAAAACACCCCCATTAAAAAGCATGCAAAAATGGATTTGTGTAAAAGGTATTTGAAACTTTTGAACATATGAGAAATGTAGACATAGAAATGGCACATGCATTGTTCGATAAAACGCGTCAAAGGAATGCTTGGACGATATGCACAAAATGGATTTGTTGAACGAGGTTTAGAAACTTTTGAACACATGTAATTTGGCAAAGGTAAATTTAAGTTCCATAAGGTTTGTTTAAAATCTTTCCAATTTATGTCAAATAGAAGCTTTGAATATGATACAAACATCCATCAAAGCATATAGAGCAAAGGAATTTCATCAAGTTGTAGTTGTGACTATTCTAGTCGACAAGCATGCAAAACAAAGAATATACATGTGAGGCTACATATAGAAAGGGTGTCCTAATTGTTGTTACTACAAGTGATGTGTCATGTGTGATGGGGCAACACAAGAAAAGTTTTAGGATATCATGGTTGTTCATGCAACTTGCAAAAAGTTTTGTGTAGTTTTAATCCATGGGAAAGCCCAAAAACGGTTGCGTGATATTTAATTCATTATTCTTCTCTCATTTTTGTCATGGATGGTATAACGGGTTCCTACATTGCAATTAATGGTGAAAGTTATATGGTAGCTCCTTCAAAGTTCCTATGAATACTTGTGGAGCAAGCAATGCTTATGTAGCTAAAATCTTATATAGACTATTGAAAGTGTCGACATAAAATTTCCACAGTCAATGATATTAGTATGAAATGTTTCCAGATTTGATTTCGTGAGCTTTTTTCATCAAAATAGCTACAATTCTTGTAAGTCAACATGGGACTAGGCTAAAGGAAGAGGATGCTAATGAGATAGTTGAACTTTTTTCACATTCTTTGCCTACTAAAAACTAGATTATGGATAACACTCATATAGTGAATTAGATTGGACTTCTCAAGTATTTGGAGAATGCTTGATCTAACAAATTCAAGGTTTCCTAACAATTTTGAATGATGAGTGATAAAGCATCCTAAAAATTCAGTTTTTGAAGGTTAGTGTTCTCTGTAAAACATATACATTAGTTCGTTAAAGTATCCAATTGGAGACTTTTGCATCAATATTTTTGGAGGATAAACCCTTGCTTTCCATTATTGCTTATGCTTTAGAGTATCCACAATTTACCATAAGGCTAGGTGAAGAAGGAGCTATAAGAAAATTCATAAGTTGTGAGAATTCTGCTATAGAAAACCCTAAATATGCTGATCAACATATAAAGGCAACTACATTGTCACAAGCTCACTTCTCAAGGCATGTCATAGCTGGCAACCTAGCATTAGGTAAGTGAGGAGTGCTTCTTTCTGCAAATTGGTTTCTACAAGCTACCACAAATGTTACTCCTAGTAATGGCTGGTTGGATACAGTTCTTGCAACTATCGAGTTGAGCCAAATGGCTATCCAAGGTCTCTAGGATCACATATATGTACTGCCACAACTTCCACACTTTACCAAGGAATTACTTTAAGATGCTCATGACATCCAAATTAGTGTCAAATATTGGCTGCACTGTTACATTATACTATAAAGCCTGTTTTCATAAAGTGCATAATGCAATATTTTAATGACCCTAAGTTATACTCATTTGGGGAAGTATTGTATTTTATATTTTTTAAGCAATTGGAAAAGCCCTAAGAGGAAGTGAAATGGTAATGGGGGAAGGTGAATGACTTTTCACCTATTTATTGTAAAGCTTCAACATTGTAGGGGACTTTTTTGCAATTCACCATAGCTTTGTGCGAGGAAAGGAACAAGGACTTTAAGCTCGTTCTTGGAGAGATGAGAAGTATTTTGCTATGCTTTGTACCCTTTGTGCTCTTCGTAGGTTTTGCAACATCTCTTAAGTCCAAATGCAAAATCCATTTTTTTGTCTTTCCTTGTATTCTTGTGTGGATGCAAATTGGTAGAATCATCATTCAAATGTTGATATATGTGGGAATTAAACTCACATTCTATTTAGTTTTGCACATACCCTTTTTCTTTTCTTACATTACCAAGTGATCCAAATGGTGTTTTGTATTTATTCCATCTAGGGTTTCTCTATTTTCCTCCTTTTTGTTTTTTTTTCCCATTTTTGTCTCCTCTATACAAAACCCAAAAAACACCATCATACAAGGGAGCTACCCTTCTCAAAACAAGAAAATCAATTGTCACACAATGATTTCCCCTATTGTTGCAAGTTCACATCACTACCTATTGGGCAAGTCAAGGGAATACCCACATAAATCGCAACAATCAACTCACTTGCTAACACTCTCACAACATTGCCCATTTAGGGCACATTGTAATGACAATAATATAGGGTCTATTTTTTCAAATTATCCATCCATCAAAATTAATACACTTCTATTTCAGCCCTTGATCCCTAAATGTATGTAAAGATGTCTCTACAAAATCTTATTCCTTTGCCAACAAGGTGGTACACCTTTTCAAACCCAAGACTTGTGTAATTTGCGAGTGTCTAACTAATGGTCATCAACATTTCTAACCAATAGCATGATTTAATGAGGTTGACAAAAAGCTCGAAATGCAACATGTAATGTGCTCGTTGGCAATGTCCCTTGCCTCAATATGCAATGCCCTTTCTAGTGGGCCTACATCCCAAACCATTCTTTTGTGAGAAATATTGAGGTTATTATTGTCTTGAGAAGACAATGTTGCAATAAAGGACATGTGGTGGCCACTTGGAGAAAAGGAAGATGGCCTTGAAGGTGGCGTGCGCAATCTGTTATTGGCCAAAGGATGGGGTCTTGATCTTGCTCTCTCAATTGCATTATCTACTTATTCTTGCACTCTAGAACTTGCTCCTTTGGCAACCCATGTTTGTTTGGCCCACCACAAGCTTTGATTCCTTGGTTAGCAATTGCACTCAAGTGAGCTTTCACTCAACAATACAAGCTCTTATACTTGTTATCCACTGACTACAATGCCATAGATAACCCTCATATCCCACAAGCTACTCAATCATCATGACATGTTGCCAAAGAGATGATTCTTAGCCAAATTTGAGAGGCCCGTCTATCACTTGGCCCATTAAACTATAACTAGTCACCATTATAAATTATATTTATAAACCTAGAACTAGAACATGTTTTAAAATTAACATATCAAGATAATCAAGAAAAAAATAATGTAACCTAGGCTATTTTAATATAAAAAAAAAAAAAAATAGCAATGGAAAAAAACTAACCCTAGACTACACTAAAAAATGAATAACAATTCAGAAGACAACAATAAAATGTTTTTTTTAAACATTGGAGCTTCAAAATAAGTTTTCTAAAACTTTGAAAAAAAAAAAAGAAAGCTTACCTTGAGTTATGAATCTCCTTGATGCAAGTTATTTGATCCCCATAGCGCCAATCAAACATCTCTTCACAATCCTTCAACCACCACAAAAGCCAACAACCCTGAGTAATGACAAACAATAAGTTTTGGAATTTGGAATCATAGGTAGAAGTGTTGGTGTTTTGTGTTTGTATATCACTTTTTAGGTTTTATTTTCAACTTTTGGGGTTTCTTTTGCTTTCTAAAAATCTATTTTTTAGACATTTTTTCAAGCGAAATATGTTGTTTTACTTTGCAAGTCCTTGTAATTATGTAATGCCCCTTTTCTTGAATGAGATTATAATAATAATAAATTAAAATACCAAAAAAAATTATATAATATATAAATTATAAAATATAAAATTAAAGTTTAAATTAACTAAAAGTCAAAAGGCATGCAAAGGGTCATAACCATTGGAGAAAAAAGGATGTAAAAGGAAGATAAATCAAAGGGAAGAAGTCATCAATTTATGAAGACATTATCTATTTTTCCCTTATGAAGTATGAATTAAAGTTTCAACAATGTCGAGGACGAAACCCCTCCAAGATCAAAAATTCAAAGACGAAAACCCTTAATTTCTTTTGTCAAGTTAGTGGACAAAAACCCCTGACTTTGGCAGAAATATTTTAAGACATTTGTACAAAAGGAGATAGCTGCAAATTGGAAGAAGGATTACAGCAGTGACTCAAGAATATTTTTTATATTTTTAGTTTAATTATGAAGTACATAATAATCAAAATAAGTATAAAGCTAAATGAATATTTATAGTTAATTATGCAAGTGTAATTGTGAGTTAAAGTACTTATATAGGGCAAAACTAAGGAATTTTAGAACAGGACAATACAAATTACTCTTGGGTTCAACTAAGGTGCACCTTGAGTACTCTTGTGTATGTCTAGAACTTACTCAAGTCACCCAAAATGTGCCCTAGGTACACTTAGGTTGTAGCAAGGACTAGACCCAAACCTAGACTATTTGCACAGCCTACAACTAAGCACAATGAAAACTAGGAAAAATGAAAAGGAAATAACATCTAGTATATACTATGCTAATCAACCAAGCTTGTAATTTCCAATCTGAAGCAATATGCATACAAATAATTATACTAATAGCATAAATGAAAGAATGCATTCTCTTTGTGTAGTAAGGGGCCCTCATTGCTAGCTATAAGAGAAGCATGTACAAAGGTGACCTATCTCGTTCCAAGAACTACTAGCTATTGTGATATTGTTGAAGAAGGAAGAGATGCAATTTGAGAAGATATTTAACAACTCATTGTACCTCCTTCTTATCCACCTAGCAACATGCCTTGTGGGAGTTTAGGATGAACATTAGGACTTCAAGTGTAATCAACTGGAACTCTATCAAAAGTCTGTGATACAAATGATAGCACAAATGGAGGTGAATATAGCAGTAAGTAAAAATTCCAGCAGCATTTAGATAAGGTAATGCAAAGATATGGAAAGCGAAGGGGCATGGGTCCACATATGGGTCGCATTGAGAGCAAACTAGCCATTTATTGCAATTGGAGAGACCAAAACAATCATCTTCAAAAAAGGCACACCTTGGCCTTAAAAAACCAGGCCACATGTTTCTTGCAAAGCCATAAACTTGGCTGCAAACAAGACCCAAGGTCACAAGAAAAGTCTCAAAAGGGGTCAAGCTTAGAAATAAACATAGAGGGAGGTAGGGGCAAGCAGTGGGGAACACACTTTGATTTTACTTATTGAAGCCCATCCCCATTTACACATAGCAGTATGCCCCAAGATTTACCTTAAATTTTAAAGTTGTTGACCCAAATGCTAGATATGCTTCGTTGCAGGCTCAGCAAGGTTTTGTCCATCCTCAAGCCTTGTTTTTTACTTGGAACACCATACTGATTCATATCAGAAGCCTTGGTCTCAGAATTGTACTCCTATTCAGTTGTGAGGCTAAGTAGCCACAGTCCCAATTTGAATGAAAATGTTAGGTTGGCTACTTGTTTTTCTCTTGATCATAGGAAGGCTTAGGGGGCTGTATTTATTGCCACTATAGCTGTAATCAGAATTGATTTTGTTGTACTGAATTTGGTATAAAAGTGCAAAATGAAGGCAATAGATGTTGACATTGTGTGAAGCAAAGCTTGCCTCATGCCATTGTGTGAAGCAAAGCTTGCCTCATGCCATGTAGGGTAAAAAATTTATTGCCTCAAAAATTAAAGTACACAGAGGATGCCTATAGTCTGTTTGCCACTAAACCATACAAGTAGAAGAAGGAAAGGTCAGAAATTGCTTTAAACTGAATAACCACCCAGATTCACCGACTAACTGCCAAAAGTTAACTTAGACTATGATCTCACCTATACTCCATCCACGGGGGTGTCTCCTGTAGAGACATTCCCCCTTTACATTATTTATTTGCCTTTGTCTAAATCTAGCCTAGCTTTCTTGACATAAAAAAAACTTTGTAGAACAGTAGGTGTAGCAGACAGCTGGATAGTTTCATAAAATAAATATCGCCCACGACCAACCTTCGAGTAAGCTGTCTAACTGCAGACCAATCAAGCAAATTGATTGTAGTTGGCAGCAGGTCAATAGTTCAAAACCTATGGAACCAATCAATTTTGCACATATAAAATATTAAAATGTGCTCTAAAGCCAACAAAAGAAAAGAGAGATGTTTCTTAAGCAAAGTAACTGATTTTATCCTAGCCATTGCATAATGCAGAAAAGCAGTGATAATTACACAAAAGAATGAGGTATGCATGAATAACCTAAATATTGAACTCAGGTAAGCATAAAGTATATTAAAGGAGAAAGAGGAATACATCAGAAATCACAAAAGAGAACAGATAACAATAATTCACCTAAAACAGGGGGCAGGAGATGAGGAATACTACAATTGTGTTAAGTAAACCTCAAAAAGTTCAACATTGACCTTAGACGACAGTAATTAATTAAACTAAACTAATAATGTAAATATTTAAAAATGACAGAAAACATCAGAATGTTCATCATTAAACACGGTTAACAGTAATTCAGCTGCAACAGGAGGTCCAATACTAAGAAGTGACACTTGAAATTCAGCCTAGATAGCTTTTATTCAACTACAACTAGGGAGAATATTAAAAAAATTACAGGAAGCTGTTAAAAACCTCAAGATTAAAATTGAATAGCAGTAATTCGGCTAGTTTTAGGAGTTAAATACTAAATATATATATCACCATAACGTCAGAAACCTCAAGATTGAACTTAATTGACAAAATAAGGAGGCAAACACTAAAACAAAATGTTATAACGGATAAAAACATCTGAATCCTCAAGATTGATCTCGAATAAATATAATTAGGATAAAATAACGGATAAATTAACAAAAACCTGTTTCAAATGAACTTGTTTTAGGATATCCCGTCTGCTAGAATACATAGGCAAGGACGATTCTAAACGTCTGCACTCCCTAACAATTATACTGTGTAATTGGTCCCACGTCCAGCCGTTTCCCAGCACAAAAACAGGCCTTTCTTCGCCAGAGGAATCAAAATAATCATAATCCTGCAGAGGATTCTTCAAATAAGCTTCCAAGCACTGTAAAGCCCTCTTGAATTCCAGAAATTTCTTGCGAAGAATCTTCCCCTGCGCATTCAAACCCTCTTTTAAACCCTCCAACCTCTGCCACTCCTGCAATCTGTTGGGCCCCCTCAATAATTGAATACACTTACGAAACTCCTTGTCTAATTCCTCAATTTCTTTCTTACATTTGCCCGCGACCTCCCCGTGGTGCAGATCTTCTAAATAATCCAAAAATAAATCTCTAGTCCGATTTTGTGCTTTGCTTTGTACGTAGCCAGAGTCCGAGCAAATTTCGGCGCTCCATAAATGAACGCCTGACAAACGCTGCTTCCAAAGAAAAGCAAGGCCTTCCACGGCATCTTCTGGAGAACTGAAAAAGAGACTTGCTAGCAAATGCCCAGGGTTCTCAAAAATTATCCTCTGTTTCACCCCGGGGCATGAATCTAGTAAGCTTTTAAGCTCGCCGCTGCTGTTTTCACTGTTATCGCAAGCCCCTGCCCTCAATAATTTTACTTCACTGCTTTTTGTTCCCGTTTGCTGCTTGCCTGGATATTTTCTCATGGCTGCCATTAAAAAATCTACAGTGGCTTCACCCCAAGGGTTTTATATAGTGCGTATACCTGTAAAGGCCAGCTCTTTCCCCAGTCACAGTGCGACTTCTCCGCTTGCTACGTACACACTCTCTGTATTCGGAGCCTGAAGATTACTTCTCTTCAATTAAATCGATACCTAATTTTTAATTAAAGAAATACCTAATGTGGACTTTTTCTGTAGATCGTGGCGATAATCTATTTGTTTAGGTTAACCCAAAAAGCCCGGGCCCCGTGGAGAGTGGACATAGTTGATATCTAGGCTACATCGCGCGCCGTGGAAATTACCAGATTTGCTTCTTAGGTAGAACCTAGGCAAATGCTTTCTTTTCTATTATAAAATGTCTTAACATGTACGCCGCCATATCCACAGGACTCATTCTTCCTGCTTTGTTTTTATCGAGAGAACGAGATAAAGATGACAGTGGCTTTTTCCCGTTAAGGCCTCGTAAAGCCCCACGCTAAGCGGCTCAAATAACTCTCGGTAGTTTCATTTCGCTTTCTTCACGTCGTTATAGTTTTTCTTGTTGGGAGGCATTTGTCACCGCTACCATGTGCATGCTTTCTATCCGTATGTTCTTTCCGAAGAAAGCAGAATGATACATATATCAACTCTTAACTTCTAAAATTTAGAAGTATCAACTCTTACTTCTAAGATTTAAAAGTATGCAAAAGTTGTTTTAATTCTTACAGAATGGCACTTTATTAAGGAGTGCACAGTTTATAAGGATATTTGTATGAGTATGCTGACAACTTAAATATTGGCAATTTATATGAGTTATTTGATGAGGAGAAGATCAACATGATTCTAGTTTTTTGTCAAAATCCATAACAGCGAGAAGAATTTGGAGTTTGCGTAGTTTCTATCTTTGTGGTTCGTAGACCATTTGGTCTTGTGGACGATATTAAAATCCCTCATTCATTCATTTATTGGGCCTTAAGATTGGGAATCGTCTTTTTATCTTTGTGGTTTGTAGACCATTTGGTCTTGTGGACGATATTAAAATCCCTCATTCATTCATTTATTGGGCCTTAAGATTGGGAATCGTCTTTTATATTGACTTAAAAAGATAATTTTATGCGTTTTCCTCTTTCTAGTATAAATTCAATTTAATTTTTAAAGATTAGCTTTTTTTCCAACTTTAAAACTTAAATATTTATTAAAATTTTATTAAATATTATATATATTTGAAATGAAATTGAAAATTATTATTGTTATTATTATGATTATTTTGTATTAGTCGATAGGTTACATATAGTGCGAGATTTGAGTCTAAACAAGTCTCACGCCTTGCAAACTACTCTTGATTAGTCAAAAAACAAGTTTTAGTTGTCATTTAATGGTAAACAAGTTGTTAAAAGCCTCCAAAATCTCACTTATCACATAAAAGATAGATAAATATTGATTTGACATTTTTTTCATTTGCATTGCTTTATGTTTTACATCTGTATGCATTTTTTTTAAATCAAATAATATTTAATTTCTTCAAGGAAAAAAGCTAGATTTGTCTAAGTTTATTTCATTCTATTATTTAGCATTTATTATTAATTATTTAATCCAAACGCATGCAACATGCACAAACATGTATTGTCTAATATATTAACATACATATAGTTTTCTATCAACGTAATCCTTGAACCTCCTTTAGATGCAAGTGCTAGTCTCATGAGGTGGGAGACTAAATTAATATGAAAATTATTTTCATCATCAAAAGGTTCATCTTGTGTGAAAAATTACCTTTTTTTTAATTGAAAAAAATATTTATTAAAGATTAAAAGAATAAAAAATCAAACAAAATAACATGGAGTTGTAGGAAGAAACCAAACTACCACAAGTGTTGGGAACAAAGCCTTAAATTAATGATCATACAAGCACTCTTTGAAGCATAAAACATTGTTCAAAAGAGTTTGGACAATTAAAATTATTGACTACACCCTAAAAATAAAAAAATACAAAACATAACAAGTATCAACCTCCATCAAAACATTAGCAATACACACAATCATTGACACATTACAAACAAATTACAAAGACAATTGCATTTTCTAAGTTGAAGATGGCATAATGATATTTAAATCCAAAGATGATAGAAGCTCAACAAAATATAAAGTTCTCTCTAAAAACTCCACATAACATAGCACCTATGACAAGCGATCCTCCATTCTATAATTATCATATTTCCTATGAATTCAATTGGGAAGCTACTCTATTAGGAATCAAGACCCTCACCTTATCTTCTTTAAATCATGTCAAAAACTATCCTTTTGTTCATTTAAAAATGTAAATGCTCTATGTTGTTCAATAACAACATTATTGCCTTAGAGTGGCATTGGCAACACCTCTTTTCTCACATTCTCTTTCAAGTTGGAAATCTAACTAATATCATGCATGAATCCTTGTAAGTTCATATGGACCTTAAGACCTAATTAGATGATATTATGGAGCAACTAGGATCACTGGCATCATAGGATTTTTATATGGTTAAATCAATTAAAGAAATCACCAAGAATTTGGATCTAGTCATTTTCCAAATTCCTCTTATATGATATAGCTTATCTCTGTTGTGAGGAATTTTGTATGGAATGGTGTTTTTCTTTCAATAGCATGAAGAAAGACTTGTATCTTTCTCATGTGCTACTTCTTCAAGTGAAGTGTTAGGTCACCTTTGCTACTAATTTTATGTTACTATATGCATGTACATCTTATTCAAATATTAATTCAAGACTAAATTTTTCACTCTATTAATTATCTATTTTTAATTTACATGACATTGATAATTAATCAAAAGATAGATTTATATCTAGTGGTGGTACTCATAACTAATACATTTTATTTCAAGCTTCCTAGTACATATGACATAAGTAGCGACATCAATGATAGTTTATAGTGTGATTTGGTCTTATAGTTTCTTGATATCACTTTTACATTTAGAGAGATTGTTGAGAACAAACATGAAGAACAAGCATCTCCACATTTGGTAGAACATCCCTGTCCTTGCTTTCTAAACTTGGAATGACCTCCTTCAACTCATCCATCAAGTCCATCTCCTCTTCATCCCACTTAAAAGTGTTTTTGGCATGTAAATTTATAGCTCAATTAAACTTGTCCAAAAATAACAAATTATGCTTTTACCCTCCAAATATATTACACACTACTTAATATTATATTTTAGCTTGGTATTGACATATGAATTTTCAATATAACATATTCCTTTAACTCTGTTAAATATTTAATATTAGTAAGTACACTAATTGTTAATTGATAAGTTTTGAAAATAATAATTATAGGTAAATTTTTATGTGTATTATAAAAATAGATTAACTATTAATAACAATTGTACTCTATTATTTCAAATTTAGAATATTTTACAATGACATAAACATATCACCACATGACACTTATTTATTATTAAAATTAATTATAACATATTATTTGTAAGAAAAAATAAAATAGATAATTTATCATAGAATTTCAAATTAATTTAAATATATGAAATAAGCTTACCAATTATAAGAAAAAAATAAAAGCATGGTATTAGGCAATAGCTAAGGAATGATGGAGCATGTCTACAAGCACATGTAAGTTCCTACATTTTAAAATGAAAATGGTTTCAATCTATAATTAAATGTTAGCATTTGTAGAATATTTGAAGATACTATAGTAACATTATACAGAGAATAAAAGGGATAAAGAAAAAGAAAAATAACATAAAATGTAAGTTATGGATAAATTTAGTAAAGTTAGTTCTTAGATAATGTAGAGACACAAAATATGTGGTCAGGAAACGTTTATTTATGGCTTTTAGAAATGGTTATAATTTAATAAGTTTAAATAATTTACAAGGGAACTTAATTTTTAAGTGTCATTAAAATTAAAGTGATAATTAAGGGAAAGGGGCCCATAGTGGGTAGAGGTCCAATGGTGGGTATAGAAGTTGGCCTGAGTGGGCCCCATAGTAGGTAGGCTTAATATCCAATAAACTTACACTTAATATCCAATTGCAAAACACTTTTATCCATAGAGTACACAAACTGACAAATCATGTGATGTCACATCAGCACACCAATAATACATGACTTAGTGATGCACTATCGGTCTCACCTTTTTTTTGGGCTTTTTTAGATACCTTGACAAAAAGCATGTTGTTGTGGCATCATATTTGATGATGTGGCCTTTAAACCAATTTTTATACATAGGGAACTTGGCAAATAAGCAACTGTAATAATTTGGGAGTGATTTGAAATTTTCACATAGGACTTTGAGAAGTGCAAAGTTAGGGTGGCCCACTATAGGCCCCTCTCCCTTATAGTTAAAATTATAGTTCAACACAATTGCATTATTCACATCCCTAACTCTAGTAAGTAAGTATTTGCGATAACACTTGATTGAATTTATAATCTTATTTGTTGATCATCGTCAATTATCTTTAACTCCTTAGATAAATGTAAATAAAATGAAGTCTTTATAACATCTTCAAATTACATATTTCTAAGCACACACCCTTCCGAACTAGATTTTTCAATCAACTAGTGTCTAAACCAAACAAATTTATGTAATAACATTGCACCCTAAATATACGTTTCCTTTCACTTGTCACACAAATATACAATAGTCTATTGAACATTCTTCTCAATAAATCCACATATAATAGCATGGCAATATTTTCCTTGTCTATTTTATGCAAACCTATTTTAGACCTTTCATCTACTATAAGGATTATAGTTAATGTAAACCTTTACATCAAATATAAAAAGGAATCAATGTAGATGAATTAAATTACATGATCCATATATTTGCCTATATAGGTTGAAGTCATAGCAACAAAAATGGTAGTGAACATAGAACTAGAATGTCAATCACATCTAAAGTGATATTGAATGACAACATGGCATGTTTGGTGCTCAAAATATCTTGAACTATTAGCTATGGAATTATAAGTGAAGGAAACTCACTTGAAACAAGTTAAAACTATGTCAATGAAAGATAAATAGAATCTCAAACTAAGTAAGAGATCATTATGGCATTAATGCAATAAGAGGAGCTTATAATAATAATTAAAAAATAGCCGAAAGAGATACCAAACACAATGTAAACTACACTAAGGAATGATCAATAATTAAAAAATGAGGATTTTGATCAAACAATAGACTTTTATGACCTTTATGTTGTTATGAGTGGTATTAAAATAGTGTAATAGTGAGGTGTGTTACTTTGTTATGGGTACTTAAATTTGCCTAGGAAGTTGTTAGCATGCCTTTATAAAGGCTTTTGTACCCCTTGTAACACAATATGAAGTTAATATACTACATTATATTATATTTTTATGATACAAAAATTTGTGCTTTTATATTTTCATTTGTCCTTGATTTCAATGATGGTAGCAGACTAAGTAAAAGGAGGGTAGAGAAATTATCTAATATATTTTTAATCTAATGTAGCATCACTTTGAGGCCAATTTACTAGAGAAATGAAATTATTTGAAAATTTTAATGTTTCAACAATTTTTCATATAAATAACATTTTTTTAAAAATGTAAAAATATCCTTTTGTAGATCCATAAGTGTAGTTTTAAAATATATATTTATTTTAATAGTTCAATTATTATTTATGTTTTATTTTTATTTTTTACTAAAAGTAAGCTATCAGCACAAAAATATTAGGTTGATTACCATGTCAAGAAAAATACTAAAACTTATTAAAAAAATATTATATGATGTCCTAAATAAAAGAATTTGGATTAAGATAATATAATTTGTTTTCTATTTTAGATAAATATTTAATATAAAAGTTGATGTCAAGTGGAAATAACTATGTTTTAATACATGTACATTTAAATATATATTTATTAAAATTATTAAAAAAATCCATGACCTAAAGCTTCAAGTTATAAATATACACAAAAAAATTGAAGGAAAAAAAGAAGAAAATTTACTATATAAAGCTTGACTTTGCATGTAACGTCATTTTTTCAGCAACTAAATTATATTGTTAATTTATAAAAACTATATTCAAATAATTTTTTATTTTTTGTCAAAAAAATACTAACATAAAATATACTCAAAAATACACATTTTATTAGTTTGCATCATTCAAAATTCAAAACATATATGCCACTTTCTAGTGATTCAAGTTTAAAAGTTGGATCAATGTTTGGTTGTTTCCTTTATAAAAGTGTGATACAACTTTGTACCTTTACCCAAGCATGGACATGAAAGCCTCTAGAAATATTACATATGCCTTGATAGTCTTTGGAACTCTTGTACTTTCCTCCACAACACACATACACACACACCTTCCACATAGTACATAGTGTCATCCCATGCCATCACACATGACTACACATCACCTCAAATGTGCACTTGACGACATTCTACAAATACATACATGTGGAATTTTGTAGCCATAGAATGGAATACTAATTATTAAGAATATTTAACTAATAGGTAGTTGGAAGCATTAGACATATAGGACAACTGAGAGGGGGGGTGAATTAGTTGTATATTAAAACCTTAAAACCCTCATTAACCTTCAAACCCCTATTATGCATTACTACAACAAATCCCTATGATTTGCTCCATTTTTTGCTCTATTTTTTGCTTCCACCTATTGTTTTAATGTATTTTTTGCCAATTTTTTTAAAATGTTGGCGTTATTTATCAAGATGGTGCTATTTTCGGCATTTATTTGCGCCGACTAGGACAAGTCGGCGCTACCTTTTGCTGACATTAGCATTGTCTTTGGCGCTGATATTGGCTCCAAGTGTGACATCGTCGTTAGCACCACATTTGGCTCTGAGTTTAGCTTCGAGTTTAGTGCCACTTGGAGCTCCGATTTTAGCTTTGAGTTTAGCTTTGGGTTTAGCACCAGTTTAGACACCCCTATATTGAGGAGAGAATCACTTACGTGACATCGACAAGGTATATCTACAAGTGCTCGGTGAAACACAACTCTTGGATATAACGAAGTAATGTCGATGAGACATTGAGATATCGGTAAGACAAATAAGATTGTTTCATCGACACTCCTCAAGTATTGATCAAAATCATACACCACTATACCATCAAGAAGGTGAGCAACATATGCGGTAGAGTGGTATACACCGCAACCTCGGAGCAAGAAGCCTTGAGCATGGTGGTAGTGCGGTAAACAGTAGAAGGGAAGGGAAAAACACTGCCATACCGCAACAATAATCATGAGTCTCCCTGACATGGCAAAGTTACATCGATATATAAAGAAATACCACCAAAGGAAAATATTGATGAGACATTGGCATATCAACAAGAGATATTAACTTGTCTCATCAACACCGGCAACCAATATCAGAGGAACATAAGATCTAATGTCGATGAGACATTGAGATATCGGTAAGACAAATAAGATTGTCTCATCAATACTCTTCAAGTAATGATCAAAAGCATACACCGCTATACCACCGGGAAGGTGAGCAACATATGCGGTAGAGCGATATACACCGCAACCCCGTAGTAGGAAGCCTTGAGCAATGTGGTAGTGTGGTAAATAGCAGAAGGGAAGTGCAGAACACCGCCATACCGCAGTGGTATAATAAGAGACGGTGGTAGTACGGTAATCATGGCAACATTACAATTTACAACTCTAAATGCAGAAAATCACATCAATAACAATCCATTTGAATATAGCCCACCAAAATACTCTAAAACTCTAATGAACATACTCTAATTTTTTTGTCAAAATCTTACTTTCAGGCATAGCCCGCTAGAATGGAATTTTCATTTTAATAAACATACAATAAAACCTTTGTTGAAACCTTATTTTCAGACATAGCCCACCAAAATGGAGAAGTATTTCAGTAAAGAATGACAAAGAATGGTAAGGAGATGTGCATGATAGGAGGCATAGGATTCATTATTGTTTATCTCATTCCGGCTCTGAACAACAAGGGTTACAATGTTCGCGCTATTGTTTGTAATCCAAGTATTTAATTTACATATGTTTGCATAATCTCAAATTCCTTTAGATTCTTTTGAAGTATCAATGTATCCTATATAGGGTTTAGGATGACTTCTTTTAATTAAAAAAAAAAAAATCATATGCTTTTGAAGTATCAATGTGTCTTATATAGGGTTTAGAATAATTTCTTTTAATTTTAAAAAATAAATAAATGATGTATTTTCCTATGTTTAGATAATGTGGAGATCTCCTAAATCTGCCCTAGCACATTGTCCTCTTTCGCACTGTGTTCATTACTCTAGCTGCTAGGGTTTTGCATTTGACATCTTTAATATCTTCATGATAGTGGCTTTTAAATAGATCTCAGTCTTTGCTTTAATCTTTATCATGGTAACCCTTGAGTTCCATAATCCACCTTCAATCTCTTCTAAGAACGTTGTCTTAAGCTAAACTGCATAGTATGCATATAAATCAACTCCTTCATACCTACCATTGTTCCAAACCACCACTCACCGCCTTCCTTAAAATGTTGCCTCCATAAGCACAATAGCATGTTTTAAAATCATGGTTTTCAGTGATTGACCATTAAGGTCACTACTTTCATCAAGATACAATGATTTTTTTGTCTTCAAACTTAAGGCATTATGCAAGATAACATTGTGAATTGTTTGTTGTGTACAATATGATTTTCTTGCACATTTACTGCTTTGTTAACTGCCTTTAAGACTAGATATTGCACCATCAGCTGTAATCTCAAACAAATCACTCATTGTCACTTGAAGATTCCTTTCATGAGCATCCTTGTATAAAATCAAACTATGCCCTATAGACTGCCTACTTACTTACTAATATAGGGGACTCATTGTTTCATGGTATTTTGAGTTTTATTTAGAAGGGGTTAATATGTGGCATTTTTATGTGTAGGAAGAATAGATCATGATGCAACATTCAGGTATGGACGGTTTAGGAAAACTTGGATTGCTATTAATTTCATAACTAGGTTGGATTGTACCTTGAGCCAGTTTGAAACACTTACGGGTGTTTTCGCTCGAGAGTAGAACCTGCGTGTAGGAATTTCCAAATATCTAGCAAAGGAAGTTCCTACATTCTAAAGATAAAATCATAAATATGCTTATCTAGTTTCTGAACCAACCTGACATCTTTAATATCCAATAGAGAAAGTTTGTACATTCTAAGATAAAATCATAAATCTGCTTGTCTTTGTACAATCGCTTGTTTGAATTGTTTCTTTAACAGGGCCACATCCACATACATATCTTTTTTTTCTATTTGAACACTCAGGCTCTACATTTGCTCCAATCTCCATCTAAAATAATCAACAACATGCATTAATTTATGATTGTACCTTGAGCAAGTGTGAAACACTTCCGAGTGTTTTCACTCCAAAGAAAAACTTGTGTGTAGGAATTTCCAAATATTCGACAGAGGAAGTTCCTACATTCTAAAGATATATTCTATGAAACATTCCTTATTTTCTATGAAATAATATATATTCTTGTACTTGTAAATATTATTTTACTGTTATGTCTATTAAAGAAAACCGAGTTTGAATAAAAAATGCTTCACCCTTTTTTGTAAGTGAGTATGTGAATTATTGTTTAAGGAAAAATCTTATAGTGTTTACATTTTCAGTTTACTAGTTTCAAATCTTCATTTTCTATGTATATAAAATTGTATGTGTTCTTTATCTCTAATGACATAAAAAAGTAATGTCATCAGAATCAGGGTTTTCAATTTCAGTACCATCATTGTCCACACTTTTCATATCCTATTCACTTTTAAGTACAATCATCAAAATTCTATTTTTATTTCTTGTCCCAGTTAATCTTGATTCCTTTCAGCACAACACAGTAGGTTGCATGTAAAATTTCAAACATTTTCTTTGCATTTTTTTCTATATATTATTTTCTCAATGCATCATTATGTAACAATAATTTCACGTCTTAGATATATAGTAAAAATAAATGAAATCACATGTTTTCTTTGTCAAGGGAAATTCATGGTGAATACCCTATGTCTTTCAGATAAGTGTGCAAGAAAAATAAGACATAACTAATTGAATCTGATTTTCTATTGTACAATTGTTTTTTTTATGTGGAGGTTGCAGCAGTTTATCATGGATTAGTTTTGGCTAAGAAACAAGGTGTTTCTAAACTATGGCTAGAGGGGGACTCTCTTAATGTGATTAATTGTCTCATGATGAAATGTCCTCCTTCATGGTCAATTTCCAATTTTATTAATGACTCGATATCTATTATTAACTCTTTTGAGGAGATCAAAATCACACATGTTTTTCATGAAGCGAACATGATGGTTGATGGGGTTGCCAACGTGGGAGTGGTTGAGAGATCTGGGTAGGATTCTTTTGAATCACTACCTCTTAATCTGAAGTGTATTTCTAATGATGACCAGTTGGCTTGTTTCTAGGTGAGATGTTCTCGAGGAAAGATTTTTCATTATGATTTTAAGTTGGGTTTTGCATGTCGACCCTTCACTCTTTCAGTTTCATTATTCTTTCCTTGGTTTTCGTAGAAGGATGGACTAGCAGTTTTGGCAAGGTTACTTGGAATGATAAGCCCACACGTATTGTGGGTGTTTGTTGTATTGTTTTGAGTAGTGCCTAGTTCATTTTACTTTTTCATTTCTTCTAGGTGTTCTTGGGTTTTTGTTTGTTGCATGTCACTATGGGTGGTGATCATTGTAGAATTGAGCCGAGTTCCTGTGAAGAGTTTCAGAAAAATACTATTGTGTGGGAGCACTTGGAATTGGGGGGGTTACTCAATTTATGTAGAGAATTCAAGGCCTGGACCCTGATGTAACATATTTCTTTGTGAAAGGATGTAATGGGAGATCTCTGCGTTACCAAGGCATTTAGTTTTGAATTGAAGAGGATTTTATTGCGGAGGTAATTGGTCTTTCAGTTGCTAGGAGAAAGTTTTTTAGAGATAGGGGAGCGGCTAAGAAGGCTTTTGTGAATTTATTTAAACATGACAAGAGGAAGAAGGTTAAGGAAATTGGAAGTGGAGGTTATGTTAGGAAGTCCATGAAGCTGCTTTGGAGGGACCTCGTGTTGGCCATTATGCACTACTTCACCCTTGAAGGTAGATTCTTTATGGTTTACACTCACCATTTTATGCTCTTAAATCATTTTAGACATAATGTTTTAGTCTTGTTTCCTTTTTACCTATTACATTCTATGGAGAAGAGTATTGAAGACCACAAAAAGAACCCTAAGAAGGCGGTTCTTCATCAAGGGCTTATGTGTTTGATTTTTGCTCATATCAAACTAAAGTTGATCTCAGTCTCCCCTAAAACTCCTGGTAAGAAGGAACTTAAAAATGATGGGTATGAAACAAGGGACTTTGTCGGTGAATGGGTCGGTAGTTCAAAGGAGGAAGAGTTGAAATATGAGGATACGTATGTTGATGAAGGAGGCTCTGAGGAAAGGGATGAGGAATCAGAAGAATGGGGTAAGGGCTATGAGACTGATGTGGAGTTGTAGGAGACTATGGCTAATTCTATTAGAAAATATTTGAAGGGGAAAACCAAAGGCATGAAGAAAGTTAAAGCTTCCACCAAAAGGAAAATTGAGGTGGTTGCCCCTGGTTCGAATGTGAATCACGCGTTGTCTTCTAGAAAAGAGGGTTTGACAAGTTGTCATCCTATGGGTGATGAGGGTTTGAAGGGTTGTCATCCTACATGGGTGATGTGGATTCTTCAAATTTTGATTGTGTTCATAATGCTTCATTGGGGAACCCTGTTCCTGGTAAGAATGGTCTACTAGAGAGCTCCCTAGTGCAAGGGCTGAAGGTGCCGATTAATTTGGGTGGTCAATTGAGTGGCCCTACTAATATGGGCAACTCTAAGATGGAGGTGAAGCCTAATGAGACTGGCCCCGTGGATATGCCGGGGATTAATGTGGTTAATTGTTCTCAGGATTTTTCTGTTGTGGAGAAGGAAGTGAAGAAGGAACATCTAGAGGTGTTAGCTGATTTGGAGAATCTACCAGATAAGGAGAGAATAAAGGTGGATGTCGAGGATCCCCCAGTTGAAGAAGAGGATGAAAAAGATAGGGATTGTTCTGATGCCCCTGTTGACTTGGAGTAGAAGGGTCGACCTCTGGTTAACTGGGATGAAATTGACATGAATATGTTTTGTAGAATGGCCGAAGATGGGACGAGAAACCTGCTTTCCCTGGTTAAGTGGTTATTTTCTGAGGATAAGGAGCTCAATATTTAGATGAAAATTTGGCAGGATATTTGTGTTGCTATGCTAAGAGGTAACCAAAAGGAGTGGGAAATAAAAGGCAAATTGAAATCAATGCATAGTACGCTTGATAAGCTACTGGGCGATGTTGATTGTTTGGGGGTTTCTCATGAGGAAAGAATTTCCTCTTTGGAAGTTATTGTTAATAAAATGTTAGAGGACAGAGTGGCAAGTCTGGAGGATAAAATGGGAAAGATGCTGGAGGACTTGAAAATGGTGGTCAATATCAGCAATAACTCTTTGAAGACCACTACTATGGGTCTTTCTGTTTTGAATGAGAAAGTGTTGAATTGGATCAGAAAACTGCTTGACTTGGGTAATATGGAGGAAAGGATTGAAGAGATTAGTGGCTCTTACCTGGTGGAGAAAGCAGAAGCTTCTACTCCTGTGCTGGAGAAGGACATGCAGGCGGGTTCGTGCCTTAGGACGAGGAGCAAGATGAAAAAGAGGGTTGTTGTTGTTGTTGAGGAGTTGAAGGATGTTATCAGTATCCATGAGGATGTCATCAAGGAGAACATGGCCTCAGCTAATGTTTTAGATAATTTGCTATAGTTGGTGCTTCCTCCTTTGGTTCAACAGGTTTGCTGATGTTTTTTTCTTTTGGGTTTGCTGACGGGTTGCTAATGTTCCATATTATGTCAGCTTTTTTGTTTTTTGGGCTATTGGGCTTAGTGGTTTAATTTCTCTTGCAACTTGGCATTGTTGTAAAGGTTTTCAGGGCCCCTTCAAAACCTATTTTCCTTATCAAAAACTGATTCAATATGATTTTCTATTGTATAATTGTTTTTTATGTGCTTTTTACTTTTTGCATGTGGATTACCCTCAGAAAGAGACTACTTATCTTTTCTTAAATGAAGCCCTTACGTTTCATGTCTATGAAAGGAATTTACTGCTTGACAACAGGGTCGTGAACTTCATACAAATTAAGATTGGTGTAAAAGGCCATCCCTGCAAATGTTGTTTGGTCTAGAATTATAATGGAAAATAAAAAAGCTTGCTAGGAGAATAAAATAGGTTTCAATTGTCCAAGTACAACATAATATTACTGAAGCATTTCAAATTTTAGGCATTTGAGATTCATGGAAGAATTAAACATATTTATGAAAATTAATAACATTTGATTTTCACAGTCCATGATAGTTATGTAAAAATTTGCACAGTTTATCCAAAAATCTTACTCACATAACATTTATGAAAAGGTCATTTGTAATTTTTCCCACAAAAAAATATCAAAATAAATTTAGTGCTTAATCAATGTTGTCTCATCTATTTTCGCCCACTTTTCTCTTAGTGATTTAGTATTTTTACGCCATCCACGTCCTCTCTCCATGGCCTCCTCTATAAATAAAAATGTTGCCACATAAGCTTTCACCACACTACCGCCGAGAAGGGAGAAGCAACTTGTGGGACCACGGTAAAAACTGCTCTATCGGATCGAGTTGATGAAGGAGCCGTGAGACGACGGTGGTCACCGCACTACTGTACACCAATGGTAGAAGACTTGTGGGACCGCGGTAAAACATACAATGATAGGCACTCAATTAGGCGCACTTGGCGCCACCTTAGGCGCCCCAAAATGATTACATTAACGGCCAAAAGTTGACGCTCAAGCTAGCGTTAAGGAAGAAATCAAATGACAAAAAAGTGCAAAAAAAGGGAAAAGCGTTGCGCGAAGGAAGAAATCAAAATCAAAAATTTAAAAATTTCTCGCGTGAAGGAAGAAATCAAATGACATAAAAGGGAAAAATGCCGCGTGAAGGAAGAGAGCAGGGCGCTACCAGCAACTGAAGAGATCACAAAGCCAAGAGGCATGGAGGAAGTCCAATGAGGAGAGTACGTAGGTATTTGAATTTGTTCATAAGATTATATCAAATTTATTAAATGATATTTAAATATTTTTTTCTTTGATCGGTGATAATATTTTTATTTTATTTAAGATAAATCAAAATATACAAAGCTCCAAATAAAAAGTTCTTCCAGCACCATCACATCATGTCTGTTAAAATAGAATAAAAACCTACAGATCAAAAATCCCTACCATAACCGCTTGAAAACTATCCAACTAACTACTAACCAAACACCAGCCATTTACAGTATCAAAACCAAAAACAAGGCTTAAACCCTTAAGTTTATACATCAACATCTAGCTTAAACACAGTAAACTAGTTTACGCGGAAGTTCCAGAAGCGTTGCCTAGATGCAATGGGCACATTTTCGCGAGCGGCTTCACCTTCTTTCTCGAACGAAAACCCTTCTTCTCACATAGCTCCTCTCTGGCGATGGCTTTGAGTCCCGCTATTATCTCCTCAGTCTCCATTAATTCGACACACAGTTTCAAAGCTTGCCACCCCCATTTCGCACCCTCTCTCCACATGACTTTGGTTCTTCCTTCTGGCCACCTAATGAAAAGGCAATTTATCTCTGCTACTTTCGGGTCCACACCTTCCATGCCTTCACTCACAAATCCTTTTCTTGGTATAGCCCTTTCTAGGATACTTTCCATGTTGATTAAGAAATCCCTATGCACCAACGCTTTCATCACTTTCCTTACAACCTCCACTGACTCTCCTAAGTCCAGTCCCCATGCCATGATCAGAGAGTATATATCCATATTAGTCTAATATTTGTGCTTCAAATTTTTGAAGTCATTACCCAAAATGATTTGCACAGATTGCGCCACCTTCACATCCTTGTATTGGAACAAGCCACACAGTCTCTTCATCGTCACTTTTCCATCAAAAGGATCCAATTTCCTCCTCACTTTCAGAGTTAAGTTGGCCTCCATTTCTTCTCTGGTACATTAGCTACTAGGCTACTTCACACCACCGTCCTAACACTCTCCTTACTCTCGCAAACCAAGAAGCATCGAAGGAAATACAAGAAAAAACTTCATTACATGGAAAATTACTGGCCAACAACATTAATGATGAATGTACGTCCAATTCCAGAAAAAAGAGCTAATTCTTCAATAATTTTGAAAAACATTCCTTCAATAATTTGTAAGTATATTTAATATGTAAAATGATTTTTTTTTCCTTGGAAAAAGTAAATGATTGCATATTAATTAGTTTAAAAGTAAATGATTGCATTTATGGCTTCGACTTCTAATTCATCCCATGTTTTACCTTCCTCCTCTTCAGAATCTTCTTCTTCATCATCCTCCTCTAACTCCACAAGAGATTCATCTTTTGAACCTTCCTCATCTAATTATGATTCCTCTTCTACATCAGAGGGTTCGTATCCTTGATCTAACTCTTCTAAATTATCAGAATTAGAATCACTAGCTTCCATATTCAAAAATTACCAACCACCATCTTCAATAAATTTATCTAGATCATCAGTAATACTCTTCAAAATTGGCTGCCAGTTCAAGTTCATTATGCTTTCATAATACTTTATATCCATGAAAACCAAGCTCTCTAAATGGTATATCAAACTCTAGTTCAAAATATTTTAGATGAGGCTACTCCTATAGCTCTCTTACTCGCTTGAAAAATCCTTGAAACACTGACTTCTTAACATTCAAAAGATAAATGGAATGTCCTCAACACCTAGTAGAGTTATCCAAAAAAGCTAACTAAAAGCTAACCCAATTTTTTAGTTTAATAATTTAATTATAAAGTTTAAACTTTGAATGTTAATCTTTTTATGTGTTATTGGCTTATTGCATGCTGCAACATTGTTTAATATTTATATCTATAAATTGTCTCTATCACATTAATAGTGTGTCAAAATGGAAAGGAACTTGTTGGAAGTAGTATGCTCTAAATTGCCAATACTTAGTGAATCTAGATTCATAGTTAGTAATGTCCAAACAAAACTTGTCCCAATGGCCATAGGGAAATGGGCAAAGTTAATGGGTAATAATCAATGGGCTATGTAGGAGGCTATCATATTGTTAGTTGATTACCTAAGCCTTACCATTAACTTTTCCCATTTACCTATGGCCACTGGGACAAGTTTTGTTTGGACATTACTAACTATGGATCTAGATTCACTAAGTATTGGAAATTTAGAGCATACTACTTCCAACAAGTTCCTTTCTATTGTGAATGTGATAGAGACAATTTATAGTTATAGATATACTTAGTATTGGAAATTTGGAGCTTAACACTTCCACATTTCTTTAATCAATTTGGAGCATAAGACTAAGACTACTCAAATGACATTGCAGCCAAGTAAAAATTTATTAAGGGCATAATAGTAGTATACTTGTGTATGTGTATTTCCTTCAGCTAAAATTTGTGTTTATACTTAAGTGATCGATGTATACTTGTGTATGTGATCAAATTTTATCCTATTTAATGATATTATTGTGTATTTAAGGTCTGTTTAATAAAGGGTGCATGAAACAATTTTTAAATCCTTAAAAATATTTAAATTTCTAGGGTTTTTTCATTTTGTCGAGTCTGCCCTGAGTCTGGGCGCCGAGTCCCTGAGTCCCTGAGTCAAGTCACCCTAGTCGAGTCTGAGGTGATTCTGAGTCTCATTACTATGGTTGTGATACAAAAAAAGGTGATTACACATTGGCTGAATATATCCTCATCAAAATGACCAAAAAGAAATTTCAAATTTGTAAGTAAACTTTAACAGTCAAGAAAAATAGTCATAAAAATTAGAAGTAAACTTTGGCAGACATGTAGGTGAACTTAATTCATCTGACTTTATGCCTCTTGGAAGACGTCAGGATCTCCCCTCCTAAAGTTTGGACCACATCAATTACCTCCACATAAAACTGGACATCCTTGGTCTTCTTGGTTCCCACACCATGATATGGTTATGCAAATGAAAATGAAGCAAAGTAATCATCTCCTTCTCCGCTGGCTAGAAGAATGCATGCTTAATGTTTTGATACATGATATCATATCTCTCTTCTGCTCTCATGGTTGAATACTGAAATCCTTTATGGTGGGCCTCCAGAGTTACAGTCATCTTTCATCCTCTTCCACCAAATGTTGGCATGATCCACATGTCTACCTACCTAATTAGCTTTGTTTTTGAAAGCTGAAGTTTCTCTTGAGTCACCAGTGTAGCTCTCTTTGCCTTTTCAGACTCCTTCATTGCTACAAATCATCTTTGGGATTTAATCACTTGTACCACATGGTTAATGTGCTTTGAATCCTTTCATCTAAAGGAAATTTCCTTAACATAAATACTGCTAGGGAATTTCAATGTTGCCATTATAGTTGGCATTAAAGCCATCACCTACAACATTGAAAATTATCCTTATATAAGAATTCCCTCCATCTTGTTGGCTTGTAACACTCTTGATGGTGGCTACATGAAATCTGATTTTGATTCCTCTTCTACACCAAAGGGTTCATATCCTTGATCTGACTCTTCTGAATTATCAGAATCAGAAACACTAGCTTCCATATTCAAAAATTCCCAACCACCATCTTCAATAAATTTATCTAGATCATCAGTAATACTCTTGAAAATTGATCGCTAGTTCAAGTTCATTCTACTTTCATAATACTTTATATCCATGGAGTTTAGCCATTCCTTGATGCCATCAAGTGAAGATTAAGGAATGGTGTCAATGCGGAGTCCCTCTCTTGTTGTTCTTCCTCAATTTCATTAGGATCATACATTGACCTTCTTGCCCCTCCTAAATTTTGGACCACATCCATTACCTCCACATAAAACTGAGCATCCTTGGTCTTCTTGGTTCCCACACCGTGATATGGTTATGCAAATGAAAATGAAGCAAAGTAATCATCTCCTTCTCTACTGGCTGGAAGAATGCATGCTTAATGTTTTGATACATGATATTAGCTCTCTTTTTCTCTCATGGTTGAATACTGAAATCCATTATGGTGGGCCTCCAGAGTTCTAGTCATCTTTCTTCCTCTTCCACCAAATGTTGGCCTAATCCACAAGTCTGCCAACCTAATTGGCTTTTTTTTTTTGAAGTTTGTCCTGACTCACTAGTATTAGCTGTAACTTTTTTGAAATTTTATTATGGTATGTGCACTTTGATATGATGTAATATGATTATGGTTTTGTCTCATATGTTGTAATATTAGATATATAACTGAAAAATAAATTATTGCATGAAATAAACAATAACTTTTCATTTTAAATGTTTTTTTTTTTGCAGAACATAGGTCTTCTAGAAGATCAAGATGATCCTCAACATGATATAGATCCACAAAATATTGGTTTTTCCGATACAAATCACATGGTAGAGGATGATGATGACGCAGATACGAAAGACACCGAGGCCGATGACAATGATGACGATGACAATGACAATGATGATGATAATGATGATGATGATGATGATGATCAAGATGGTGATGATGATGATGAGACAGTTGGTGATAGTAACCAGTGACATTCATGATAATATAGAATACATCATGGATCATTACTGATATATCGTTATGATGACTCTTTTCATGATTACTATCATATGTATCATTTTCACATCCTAATGTACTATATTGTTGAGTTGTATCATATTGACATGTATCATTTTCACTATATCATTTGGACATGTATCATCTTGACTTGTATCAATTTGAGTTACATAATTTATCAATTTTATTTATATCATTTATACATGTATCATTTTGACATGTTTTTGATGTACTAGCATATTTGACTTTCACTTGTTTTAGTTATATATGATGATGATCTTATCAGTATTTACTTGTCAATTTATATATATTAAAAGTGGTCAATGATTTTTGGATGGATATTTATTAAGTATGATGATTTTAATTTACTGCTCAAGATGGATGTTGTCAAATTTAATTAAATTATAGATATTTGATTAACTTGTTTTAATTATAGATGATGATCATATTACAATAATTATATTGTTATTTTATCATATGAGTTAAATAATTAAATTACTTACTCTATAATCATATGAGTTATTTAAGATGCATGATATATTTAACTAATTAAATTGAAATAAAACATATTAAATTAATAAATGGAAGCAAAACAAGAAGCATTTTTAGAAGCAAAAAAGGAAGCAACAATGGAAGCCAAACCAAAAGCAATCTTGGAAGCAAAATTGGAAGCAATCTTGGAAGCAATCTTGGAAGCAAAGTCGGAAGCAAAATTGGAAGTAAATATGGAAGCAAAACTAGAAGCAAAACCGGAAATAAAACTGGAAGCAAAACTAGAAGTAAATTTGGAAGCAAAAATGGAAGCAAAATTGGAAGCAAACTTGTAAGCAAAACCAAAAGCAAACTTGGAAGCAAAACTAGAAGCAAAACTAGAAGCAAAACTGGAAGCAAAACTGGAAGCAAACGTGGAAGCAAAACCAGAAGCAAAACCGGAAGCAAAATTGGAAGCAAACTTGGAGGAAAAACTGGAAGCAAAACTAGAAGCAAAAATGGGAGTAGAGATGGAAGCAAAACTAGAAGCCGAATTGGGCGCCAATTTTGGCACAATTTTTATCATCACTTCCTAGTGCTATTTTAGGTGCTAATGGAGGCGCTAACTCTGATGGAAAAAATGATGACAAAGTCGGTGCAAAAATGGATGTCAAACTGGCCATGCCTGTTTGTGTCGAGTTTAACGCTAGCCAAATTGTTCAACTCATGTGCTCAAAATACACTAAAATTAGATGCTAATTGCCTGTTGTGCTGTTGTGCATCAACATGAATATAAACAAATGAAACATCAACACACCAACCATACACAATAGAACACAATTTTTTTTATGGAAAACCCTAATCAAGGAAAAACCACAGTGAGGATTAACTCACATATATATGAATATCAACATTGAATACAAAAGGCTCACTTCCCAAAGGACTCACTATCCAAAAGAAAGAAGCTCACTACTCGAATAAAAATAGAATAGAAAGAAATTGTTACAAGGAGGTACACTACCTCAAAGCAACATGAGAATCCTCCACAACAACTCTTCACCATTCACAACCTTCAGCTCACTGCCCCCAGCAACTTCAGGCACACTAAAATGTAGACACCTTCTACTCACTACTTCTAGTAGTCATAGGCATTCATGCTCACACTCATATCACAAAAATTGATCACATACATATAATTTTGCATCACATATCAAACCACACTCTTATCTAACAATTTAACTTACATATATATCATCTGTGACATCAAACAACCTTCTCTAGGTTGGCCTCAATGAAATGTATGCACCTCAAACATGCAAACACCAAATAGGTCAGCACCAAACACTTATGTGATGGAAAGAAGTGAAGGTGGGCCACATCAAGGGATAACTAGGAGCCAAATCTACACCAACATGCTAAACCACACTTCCACAAACAACAGAGCACATCTGCAAACAATGCTAACATGTGTCAAGTCAGCCAAACCGACATTAATGCTAACAATCAACCACATTCACACTTCACCACATCTGGAAACAACCTACAGACCACTTAGCAACATTAGACAACATCCCAAAATATTCCAACACCAACAAAATATTCAAACACACTAGGGAAACCACATGCAACTAAGAATACTATCATCATGTGCAACCAGTCAAACTACCACTGAGACACAACTCATGAGCCAAGCTTGTAGAATAGATAAACACCAAACCATCTAAGGGAGGATATATATATGCATCATTATCACATCCCCAAATCCATAAGACAAGAAACTTAAACACAAAGAAATGTAGAGAAATTCCATTTCTCCCAAAAAACTATCTTCACAGTCCAACACACTATCAAATCTTCTACTATCACACGATCTAGAACCCGAAACTTTGGATATAACACTTCTGAACATCACATCTAAACTACACAAGCACATCTTCAAGCATGAAGAAATGTGGAGCACAACACATAACACACCTCTATCACCTTATACACTCTTTATATAAATTTTCTCAAAAGCACTTGGAAACCAAGTGACTATGATGCATCTGCAACACTTGCTCAACACCACAAACACCTTCTCATCATAACCACATTAGAGGTTGACATAGGTTGACATCAATGACAACACTAATGAAAACATAGTGCAACAAGAACATCAATAGTTTAGGACATTAATTGTTACATCTTGTTAGCAAGAAAACTGGGGAAACACATACCAGAGTTTTGAGCCCCAAGTACTTTATGAGTGTTGTAGTTTCTACCCCATAATCAATCATATAAATGCAATAATGATTTGATTCAAAAAAAAGACTAAATAGTTAATTATATATTCATAAAATGGCATATAGCATCATATGGATAGAATTTTGGTAATCATTGTAGTAATCATATCAAAGGAGTGTATTCATATATCTTCCCTTGTACTATGTACATATCTATCCTCTTCTTACATATATCCTTTTATACATATATCTTCTTACATACCATTTAATATATAGACTTCTACATATATATCTCTTACATTTTGTTATTCATATCTTTTCCTATACATATGTCTACGGGATGAGACATGACCCATCTATCCTACCCCTACTCTATATGTATCTTTCCAATATTAAGTTTTGCAAGCTCTTTGTGGTAAGATGTTGTGAATGCTTGGTCTAGACCTACTCCAACATGATCAAAAAATCCAATGTTAGTCAATAAACAAGTCTATAACAAACATTCCCCATGCAATTCATTCAAACACAATGAACAAGAAACAAAGCCAAGTTAATCAAATGAAAACTAATAAATCCTATCCAAATGCTCAAACCAACATCCCATGGGGGAATTGGTGCTTCTTTGATGTGGAAAGAATCCCTTTCCCAATTCCTTGCAAAGCTTTGATGAACTTGATGATGATTGTGTTCTCCTTGATGACAATTTTCAATAACCTAGCTAAGATTGATGAAAACTATGAGAACTTGGATGAAAATATGGATGAACTTGTTCAAAATTTGTAGATATTAATCTTGCATGAAGTTATGGATGAACATGTGGATCCCAAATCAATAGAGAAGGCCTCTATTTATAATGATCAAGAGTTAAAGAGTGAAGAATAGGAAGAATGTGGGACTAAACTTGAACCAATGGCATTGTGCCACTTGTCAACATGCTAATGAAGGAGAGTGGAGCAAATTTTGAACAATGTGCATGTTAAATGCATGTAGGTGGAATTTGAAATTCAAAAGATGGCTTGTGGAGGAAGACTTGGAAGATGAGTTAATGCCAAGTTGGCTCAAGAAAAAGGACAGGTAAGAGCCATAAATGCCATGTTGGAGGACAAGTCCTTTGGGAGGGAGATTTCAAATTGGTAGAATATTCCAAGGATATGCCATTTTTGAATGGAAATAGAGGAATTAATAAATCAAATAAATTGATTTACATGTGCAACTTGCAAAAGCTAGAGGAATGGGGGTTAGTGTTAGGAGTTAATTAATGATTAATTAACTTAGATTGAAATTAGTTTGATGGTGACATTTAATTTAAATGTTTAAATTTATTTAAATCAAATGAGAAGATATAGGAAGATTAGCAATTTAATTAAATAAATTTGATTTATTCAATTAAATGAAGAACATTGGGATTTAATTAAATAACATTGATTTATTTAATCAAATGAATAATATTAGGATTTAATTAAATAAAATTGATTTATTTAATCAAAGAGAGAATATTAGGAAATAAAGATTACTCAATTAATTGGTTAGTAAAGAAATGATCAAGGAAGAATCGAAGTTAGTGAATCAAAATCGAGTGCATGATATCAATCAGGATAATTTGTGTCTATAGATGTAGTAGGATTTTCTTGACGGTATCTAGACTATTGCTCTTTCCTACCAACATCATCCCCCCTTTCAAAATGTTGACTTGCCCTCAAGTCAACACTACTATGCTAGAAGGATATCCTTGTATATCCCCTTGAGTCTAGTAAAAGTGTTGTCCCATTATGTTTTAGCTAAGTGCAATTGTTGGGTCTGAACCTAGATTTGTAGTAGGACCTTCTCTGCCTCCATAAGTGTTTGTGGAATTTGTATCTTATGCGCTAATTGTTGTGCTTTGTGAAGAACTCTTGTGATATGTGCGAGCCTTAAACTTACTACTTCTCTTAGTTGGTGGATTTTGTTTTGACTCTTGTCCCTTTGATCCTGCAACTATTGGAATTGGGGACGAAGCACTTCTATTTGTACCTTGGATTAGCCATCTATATCTTGAAGGGTATTATATGTTGTGGCTCTCTAAAGTATTGAGACTTCTAGCTGATCCATTTGAGCCTTAACCAAAGTTGTTATTATTGGCCATTGTAGATAAAACTGATACAATACATTGAGGTCTCCTTTAGTATTCTTGAGAGTGTTGATCTGAGACTCTAAGGTAGAGTGTGTAGTACCACATTTATTCTATTCTTCATTTTTTTTTCCTTCTGATACTCTACTTGAAGTTTTTGCCTCATTATTTCTTTTGTAATTGGGTGTCCTTGATCATCCCGTCTACCAAAATTCTCAACTAGCTAGCCAAGGGTTGGGATGAGTCCCCTTGGAGGTATGGGAACTTGCTTTGTATGTCTTTTACTATCTCCTCTAGTTGGTTTGAGTTCTCCACATGAATCTTCACTATTTTTTCCCTTGTTGTTTGGTGTAAGATATCCCCTAATTAGAATTTGTGTAAGGGTGAGATTCTTCCTATATCCACCTGCAAGCCTATAAGCGAAATTTGGAGCAGTTGCGAAGATGACACTGGTTAGATTTTCCTTTGCTTGGCCAAAAATTCCTTGATGGATTGCATAGAGGATGTTGTAGTGGAGGAGGGTGTCTCAAACTATGAAGGAGGAGGAGATTGTTCTTGCTTTGAGGTGGTTGCTTTATATATTTTGCTTCTTCCTCGTGCAAATTTTGATAGGTTTTTTATGTAGCCTCCTTTATCTCCTTTTGGACTGCTTGAGTGATTTTTATTTTCTCTATCATTAATTTGTCTAACCTCTACTTTGCCCTAAATTCTTTGGTCTGAATTTCTACTATCTTTTGCTTTTGTAGAGGCATAATTGTAGTAGCCAATTCCCCAATAGCCAAATCATTTAATTTATCCTCCTCCTTAGTTAATTTCTCTCTTCTCCTTTTTAGTGTGATGGTCAAGGAGTTTGACAATTGATCCATTAGGTCCTCCAACAATATGTTGGATGCCACCATGTGCCTAATTATTACCCTTGCTATGATCAATTTATTTGGAATTTTCATGTTTGGGTATTTTTAGAGGGTTATATCTATCACCTCTTTACATAATAGACCAACTTATAATTGATCTTCATCAACTATTGGTGAAACCTTGGGGATAGATGTATACTCTGGGAGAGACGTGTCCTTTGGTACTACTTGTTCCTCCTCTATTTTTACTATTTGAGGGAATACCTCCATGTGCACCTTCTCCTTCCTTTGCTTTGGTTTCTTCTCCACACTCATTTATAGGAGGGCCTATGTGGCTTCCTCTATTGTTTATTCTTTCCTAAGAGGTGTGTTGGTCATTCTTCTCTTCCTCGGCCTACTACTTCCACCTTGTGAAGGCTCTGCAAGTGGAGTGTTGATATGGAGCCTTTTAGACCTCTTGAGAGTGGATGTACTTTGCTCCTTTGTCTCTTGCTTTGGTAACCCCCACTTCTTATGCAAATTTTCCCAGTTTTTCTTAACGTGTTCTTTTGATTTTTTTTAACCAGGTTATCGATACTCCCGAAAGTTGTGAACTTATTTGCTTGTAGGTCTTAGGAAGGTTGAGGAGTGTGGAAGCATAATTATGTATCTTTGCATCTGTTATCTCCTATGGGAGTTATGGTATCCAATATGTTATGGGCTCAATCACCTCCATGAATGTGTAGTCCTTATTGACTAGGAAGACAATATCTTTGATGTATTAGTGGACCACTTCATAAGAGATATGCTCTCTATCCTATAAATTTTGTTGTAGGAATTTAAAAAACCTCAGCAGGTTGTGGTGTAGGATGTGGCATCTTGGAAATGCTTTACATGGTTCTGAGTTTGAGCCACAAACAACTAGGTGGTATCCCACTTTTTTTCTCGCAAAGGTCAAGATTTGTTGCATGAAGTAAAAAGTAAGGCAAACTAATAGTGTTCCATACCTAAATTGGTAGTGATATTGTTTTGTCCTTTGAATATTTTCTGAGATCTCTTACCACACATGCATCAATATCCTTCCCCCCATGACCATTTGATAGGCTGTGTGAATTGTGATGGCATTAACTGAATCCTCATGATTTGTGTAGTATACCTTGTAAGCAATGACCATGGTGGCATACTTGATCGTTAGATTAGTTATTTTGGTGACATTTGTTAGGGTTAGAGATGGCAGATCTAACAATTAAATGCAGATTTAATAAACAAAAACAGAGAAACTAAAACATTCACAGAATAAATCATAACACAGAATTTAACGTGGTTCACCCAATTTGGGCTACATCCACCAAACCGCAGCCATCCAATACTTTTATTATCCAGTGAAAAACCTATTACAATCTTGCGAATAATCGCTTTTTCATCATAATAAATACCCATCCTAACCCCTTTACCAAGCTTAGAAGCTTCCGATTTTTAGGGTTCTACAAAATCGGATTTTTCGGATTTTTCCTTTTTCGGTGATCACGCGAAAAAGTAGGAAGAAAATTTTTCTCGGGGGCTGCCGCTCGGTGCCCAGCCCGGCCCCGGACCCCGGCGAGGACGGGGGGCCAGGGTGTACAGTATACCATGGGCTATACAGTATAGCATGATCAGTCGCCACATGCCAACAACATTGAGGCTCTGATTGTCATATGTCACTCTGGTTAGTTGTGTGACTTTTGCATTCTTAACAACTTTCTTTGGTGGTACTTCTCCTTGTGCCTAGACTAGTTACAACTTTGATGGAATCTTTGGTGATTTTGTAGGGCTGGTCCAAGTATAGATACTTGTCATGGAATAAACTTAGCATGATTTGAACCCAATCTTCATGTGTTATGAAGTCTATAAATTCTTTCAAAACATCTAGTGGCTTATCCAAGATGTATTTATACTGTGGTAGATATTATTGTGTGCTTGGTTGTGGGAGAGTATGTCTCACAACTTTGAACTTGGTATGATCAATCTCTATAAGAGGTACATGCATGTATTTATAGATATCTTTTTGTAGATGAAATTTGCGAGTACCTTTGAGAACTCCCCTGCTATGTCAATCTCCATTTCTTTATATGGAAATCTTTTGTATTTGGGCCTTGATTTTTAAGAAATGTCAACAAGGGCAGGTACAAACATTTTTTAGAAGCTGTAATTTATAGTGTACTTAGAATTTGCTTAGGGTTTGACATAGAGTAGCTTGAATGCACAATGATTTAGCAAGAATAGAATGCATAGTGAGTGAGAACGGGGAAGTGAATGATGTATTTATATTTTGTTTGTTTGTGAGTGTAATAAATGGTGTAGTCATTTTCTCATCTTACCAAATTTTTCTACCCCTTGTTTTCCTACGACTCTTATTTTCTAACGATTTTTTTCCTATTTTTGGTGTATGAAAAGACTATAGTACACTATGTTCTAACTTTACTTGAGCTAGGTTAATTTAGTTATATAATATTCTTCTTTGATCCCTTGTTTTATCCTTCTAGGGTTAGTTTGAGGAAATTGACGTTCAAACTAGGGCCTTCCCATTATTTATGGATAATGAAACCTAACTCTTGAAGTTGTAATTGTCTTGTTATGATTGGTCCTATGTTTTCTTTTCTTTTGGTCCCATGTTTATAGCTTAGATAGCCTTGTTACTAGTTTCTGGTGTATTGAGTCCTTTGATTTTGTATGTTTGGATAAGTTCATAGGATGTTGGATTAGTGTTTGTAAGATGGTTTTGTCTATTTGTGGTGTCTTTCTTGTGTTTGTGGTAGTTTATGGAGGCCATATTAATTTCTTGCACACCATAAATGCTTTCTAGAACTCATATAGCTTCTAAGAATTTAATTATTGTTCTCCTTGCACCCATGCACCTAGAACTTCTTCACTATCAATACTATTATAGTCATTGTCAAGTTTAATTTCTCTAGAGCTATTGGGGTCTTTTTCTTCTTCTGCAGTAGGTAGTCTTGAGATAGAATAGAGATTTCTTGGATCTCCCCCCTCTCTATCTTATTCAATTTCTTCTATGTACATTCTATCTCCTCTTTCTTCGAGTGGGATATGGACTATCTTATTGTCATCCACCAAAGACATATCTTCCTTTCTTGAGTCTACTATCGCATTAGAATTGACAAACCATCTAAATCTTAGTGTAGACACTTAAAAAGTCCTGATTGATACTATGCATATGATTCTGATTAACTAACACCATTTCTTCCTAAATCACCTCAAACTAACTAATTAATTAAATAATCAACATTATTTAGTTAAAATCAACAATTTCTACTATTAATCAAATAATTAAATTTATTAGATTAATTCACCCTTCTTCTAACTAATGTTCATCATATTTAATTAAATCAAATCATTTAATTAAATCCCCCTAAGTCTTCTCATTTGATTAAATAAATCAAATCAAATTCCACATCCCCTAACCCATTCAAATTAATTAATTCTAAATTAATTAATCTTAAATCACTTTCTAATCAACATTAACAAATCCTCCAACTTTTAACTCCTCGAGAGTTAAATCAACCCATGGTCAACTAACTAGGTTGCACATGAAATTCATATCTTTTAATTATCTAATTCCTCTATTTATCCTCACAATGACATATTCTAAGGAACATTCCTCCCAACCACCTCCTCATTCAATTTTCCTCCAAAGGTATTAAAAATGTTTTACATCCTCAATAACTTCTCTTACATCATTTCAAATCTTCAACCAAATTCAATAAATTATTCTTACAACCTTTCAAATCCTCAACCATTTTCATTTATTTATTTTACATCCTCCTTTACTCAACACATTCCCCAAAATGTGCTCCACCCTCACCCAATAGAATTGTGACAAGTGTCATGTTCCTATTGGCTCCCTTTTTATCCCACATTCACCAATTTCTCTCATTTCTCAAACCTTGAGTTATACAAATAGAAACCTTCTCTTCACAATATGGATCCACAAATTCAAGAATTCTTACTATAGGCATTTCAACTCACAACATTTCATCATTTTCATCATTTTAGCTAAGTTTTATCATCACTTGGAGTCAACTCATGCACTTTGGATCATCAACATCATCAAAGCTTATCAAAGGGATTGGGAAAGGGCTTCTTTCCACATCAAAGGGGAACCACTCCCCCTATGGGATGAAGGTTTAGCTATTTCAATTTGATTTCATGTTATCTTTGGTTGTTATGCTCTCATTTTCATGTCTTATAGTTCTTGATTTAGCTAAGAATTTCATAGGGAATGCTAGATTTGGGTTTCTAACATGATTAACTAGTGTTTGTTGATCTTTTTTTAGCTTATTACAGGTTTGGTGTTCACATTTTTGTGCTATAAGGAGGGCTAACCCATTTTATTTTGCTATTTTTTCTTGAAAACATCATTTTTTTGTAGCTATAGGGGAGTGACTCCACTTATGTTCGATATAGCATCACCTTTGCATATAGCATCGTGTTTTCTTACACGCAGATTGTCGCCTTCGTCTCTAGCGCTGCTTCTACCATGTCACATCACCTTTGCATGTTATTGTCGCGTCACTTTTGTAGGAGCGTTGCCTTTGTCCTCTCGTCTTTTCTCTTCTCTATCTATTTTTTGACAGACTGTCACTTCTGATACTGTGTTGCTTTTGTTTTTGTTGCACCACATTTGTGCTCTCTATTTTCCATAGAGCGTCGCCTTTTCATTTCACCAGAGCGTCGCTTTCGCTTTTAGTGCTACATTTGTCAGTTGCAAAGCGTTACCTTTGTTGCCCAGTGTCGCCTTTGCAGGAAAATGAGGAAAATTGACTTGGAGACCTAAAAGAATTTTTTAATGCTCATTGAAATAGCCTAGGCTTTCCAATTTTGTCTTTCATTTTCTATTTTAGGGCCAACTAGAATTACTTTGGGCTTAAAATTAATAATCAACTCAAGCTTTGTCAAAGTTGGACTAAAATTGAACATTAAGAACTTACTAGACTTTGATGTTGGGCTAAAATTGAACAAGAAAAACTCACATTTAGCTTGGTGAATTAAAACAAAGTCATCTTTAATTTGGGTTTAAAAAGAACTTGTGTTTTCATTGTTTTGTGATTTTTTTCAATCCTTGTCTCTTGAATGCGTATGCACTTCTCTCACGCCACTCAAAAATCTTGAGAACCAAAAAAATTCCATTGACATTGGTTGTCTAAAATCACTCACACATTTTTATTTGGATCTAAAATTGAACCCTCACGCTAGTGCGAAGGAAAGGCATTGTGTGTGTTCCCTCCTAGTGCTTTACGCAATCTAGGCAGTCAAACTACAAATTTACTTCTTCACTTTTGTTTATATTTAAAGGGCCTTCCTCCCTACTTCGAAAGGAGGGAATGACCCAAGCAGTAACGGGATAAAGCCAAGCTCTTTTGAAGCGCTATATAAATGTGTGGTTGCAATGAAAGTTGCAATCAATGGTCTAAGTGATACATGATAGATCTCCCCCAGTATCTTTATGATACGTAAATCCCTTGTTCTAAGGGTTGGGAGACCTTTTGAGGGAGTATATCATAGTATCCCTTTAACTGGATGTCCTTACTACAACCCTTTGTTTAAAAGACCAAAATCCTTAATACTTGTTGGTGCAAGAATGGTCGTTTTGAAGCTGCCCCACATTTGTACTATTCGAAGTAGAAATAGAAAAATCCTTAAGGTCTCAGGATCTTTAGGATTTTGAGATTTGGTGGTCCCAAGAAGTGTGTGTTGTGGAGGGGAGCTAGTGTCGCCAAATCTCTAATTGTTCGCTTTGTCTTAGTGTTTGGAGAAATCTGAGTGGGGGCTCAACAAGTATGACCATTTCTAACCTAGGATTGTGCAATTTGTGAGTCAGTCAAACACATTGCTTGGATATAAAACATTAGAAACAAACATTAAATAAGTCATCAAAATTTCAAACCCTTTGGAAAGAGAAAATATCCTTGAAGAGTCCAATTATTATTGCTTGTCCCTAGGGATTTTATCCTTAGAGGCTTCTAAATATTTGGGCCCATATCTCAATTTTCTCTCTCCAAAGTCAACCTAGGAAAACTATGGCCTTGATTCTTTTATTTTCACATAATAGACCTTGTGGAATGAAAAGGATTTAAGACATAGACATTTAGTTTGAAATTTAAACAAGACAAGTTGATGTGGTAAAAAGAACTCATTAATCAAGATAAAAGACAAATTGAACCTTGACACACATGTGCTTGGTATCTTTTGGTCATATGGTTTTCCATGCAAACATTGATCTTTTGGGTTTAAGTTACTCATAGGGTAAAGCATGTTCTTCACTATCTTGGTCTTGTAAACAAAGTCCCTCATAGGTTCATTTAGGATCAAAATCAAACACTTCATCCATCCTCAAAAAAATTATCATCTCCATCCCACATAAAACTTTTAGAACTTTGGAAATACATATATTCTAGGATTTTGGTAAATCCTTAGATCGAAATCAAAATCATCTTGTTTAATTAGGTGTATGGGAATGAATCCTTTCTCATACACTTGGTTAAATTAGCACCCCTTTTGGACAAGTTCATCCTAAGATCACATCTAACATCTTGGGATCTACAAGTTTATTATCCAAATCAAACCAATCAAAATAAAAAATCCTAAGGTCTAGTATTGATCCAAAGTTCTTAAAAATTAAAACACCCATATCACTCACCCTTTCATCTTTCATCTCATCATTGGTCCTAAATTCCTCAGAGGGTCACTTTTGTAAACAAGTCCAAAACACAAGAAAAACATGGAATATAAACTTGATTCATACATCATGAGTGATCTAAATCAACCAAACTATCAAATTCTTACAATTCCAATTGATTATCAAAGCTCACATTTATACAATCCATACATGGGGTCATTATCTCCTACAAACCTCAATGATACAAAAAATGTGAGTATATGCCCAATCTAAATTTTGGAACACCTTTCCCTATGGTAGATTTAAATCAAATTCAAAACCTAAAAATCTATCAACCAAATTATCAATGCATGAGTCTTCAACAAAACAACATTATCCCACCAAATCAATACATGCTAAATGTGAATATACCAAGTACAAGCTTACCAAACATGAACATATAAAATCTACACTTGGTGAACTATGGGATAGATATGTTTGTGAATCATACCAATGTCGTTCAAAGTCCAAAAAATATGTTAACAACTCCATGTAGTGATCCAAGTCAAGGTAACACCATGCAAAATCAAGGTTACCTAAATCAAAGCAATATGTTTTCCAAGAAAAACAATGTTCAATGCCAACCTATAATGCAAAATCTAATCATCATCCCAAATTAGAACATTGTCCAAAATCAATTTGTCCATGATCCCATACAAATACCACAAGTGTATATTCCAAATATACTTGACCAACAACCAAATCAACTATATAAAGGGTGTCAAAATCAAAATCAAGATCAAATTTTGCAAAATAAAATTGCTTCACTTACCAAAATATTTGATTCATTGTGCCAAGAGACATTTCCACCCCAAAATATACACACTCCCCCATTGGTTAAACCATGTCATCAAAGCATTGAGTTGTCTCTACAACCTCATCAAGAAGAATACCCCAATGCCAGGAGGTTGGATATCAAGATCAACAACATCAATAACGAGCCCAATCACCATAAGATCAATCACGGCAAGATTCTTTTCAAAAAGTACAAATCTCACAAGATAACAAATGTGAATATACTCCTTTGGGCGAGCTAATTGAATTTTCATTACACAAGCTAGTTAATGCAAAACTTATCACTCTTCCAAAAGTAAGTGCTTTCAACTCTGTCATAAACTTTCCTTGGAATAAGGGCAGAGCTTATTGTCAGTATCATCGAGAAAATATTCATAAAACATCAAATTGTATTCAACTCAAAAATATCATCCAAGACCTTCTTGATCAAGGAATAATAACTGTTGAGGACAATGATCAAGATTCAACCACTAATGATAGCAATGACAATCTCTCCACCACAATTGTTGAAGACAATGGTCAAGATCTATCCATCAATGAGCACCTTGTTGTTTCTACCTCATCAAAAGATCAAATCAACATATAACAAGAGTCACTTTTTAATCATGATCAAAACCCCTCAACAATATATAATAATGATGCATTTCAAGAAACATTATCATCATTTGATCCTATGGTTGAAAACATTGACAATATATCCAACACAATTTTTGAGGAAAATGATCAGGATTCATCCACTAATTATCATGTTGACAATGCCTCTACATCATTCAATGAGTTAGAGGACATATCTCAAGAAATTAATTCCAAAGCATGATCATCATCTTTCACCAAAGTCTAGCAATGGTCCTTTCCAAGACATATTGATATCCTTTGACCTTATGGTTGTAGATATTGAAGGGATCCTCAACTCAACACTTGATCCAAGTCCACTCAAAGATCAAGAGGATATTAAACCACATCCCGTGCCTAATGAATATATCCAAGAACCCTTTGTAAGCAATCCATCCTTTAAAATTGACCCATGTCAAGAACTTGATCCAAAGCACGTCAAAAGTAGTTCCAAAATTAATCAAGATCAAGAATCTATATCTCCAAGATGCTACAATAATCTAATAGACACTCTCCAATCTATACAAGATTTCACAAATGATGATCATATCCATATAGCACATACTCCTCCATCTACCCATGAGATGCTTTCTTTGGATGGACACGTAGATGATCTTCATTCAGAACACGATTCCTTTACTCTTGACATTATTACACAAGAACATGAGGTTATTGATTCCTATAGTTAGGTCAATTTGTCAACATCAAGATTAGATATATCCCAAATTCAGATTGAGGACATCATATATGATTATATCTAGCATTATCCACTCAAGGAAATAGGTCAGACCAAATATGATATTCTGGAGTCAACAGAGCTGCAAATTGAAATAACATCATTTGCAGTGGTAATTGATCAAAGGATGCTTGCTAAACAATACATCTTGAAACATGAAAGATCAAATAACAAAGGTGCTACTACCACCATACTAGGGGAAACTATGTCTCAAGCAAACATCAACATAGGGAGCACGAATAATCCTTATGATGAAACCAATGCCAATACTACAACCAACTGCGCCATGAATCTTCATCCACTCGTCACCCCATCCATGAATTGGGACCAACATCAAAAGAAATATTTGAATCAAAGCATGAAGAATGTTATCAAAGAAAAAAAAGTTGTAAATCATGAAGGACAAATCAAATACAAGTGGATACTAAAGAATACAAATAAATATTATCCCTATAAAACTCCATTAGTCAAAGAAACTATGGGGAAAAATAAGAAGGGAAAAGTATCCATCAACGATGTCCACAAAGGAAAAAGCAAGATTATCAAGAAACATACAAAGTATATCAAGTAGTTGGTCCTAATTCCACGCACACTTCCGTATTCACCCATCATTGCTCATCTTCCCAAGTTTGAAGAGTTAAAGGTTCCAAAATGCCAACCAATCCATCTTCTATTCCTATACACACTCTACCATCCACTCTTCCATGCATGATATCCAATTCTCACATTAACCATTTATTGGTAGCACCCTTCATCATAAGGATTTAGAAGGAATTCTATTGTGATGTGTGCACAAAGACAGAGTTAACTCCAGTATCAACAAAGTAGATCAGGAATCTCAAAATTTGTACTCAAGTGCACGTATCTTAGAAAATAAACTTCTTCAAGTAGGATATCGATGGAACATTATGACAAAAGCATCTACATCAACATCACCAGCTGGTTTGACATGAACTTAAAATCTTTCACAAAAAAACAAAAAATCAAGAAATCAAGAAAATAGTAAAGATAAAAATCGTCCTCTAGTGAAAACCACTATGGTGGCGCTTTGGATAGGTACCATGATAAAACCTCGAAAACATGTCATATGTAGAATCTAGCATCTGTGTGTGCTAGTTTAGGTGGAAGCATCTTATCTCATCCATAATAAACTCCAACATTCCCTCCATCTTATCCATAATAAATCCATTCATCCATGAATCATTTATCCAATCCATTGTCATACATCTGCATCCATCTTCCAAATTATCTTGATCTTGACAAAGTTTGGTGCACACTTTACACTTGCTTATGGTAAACATCTTGACATGGGTCATTATCATTGATCTATCCTATCCAACACTATTTTATCCATGAAGCATTATCCAAATAAGCATTCTTTATTTGAACACCTTATCTTATCACAAGATAATCCATATCCATCCATCCATACATTTATCCAAGCATCTACCTTCCATACATTGCTAGACACTAGGGGAAAATATTTACATCTTGCTTTGGGAATAAATCTTGATCTATATCTTCCAACTTATGTGGTGATCCAAACATTGGCAAACATGAAATTGAATTGGTCAAAGCATTTGTGAGCCAAAATCTAAATCACAAACCCATGACATATTTTGACGATAAGATGTTCCTTATCAAGTTTTATCTTTCATCGAACATCAATCCAAACAATCAGTATCATTTGTATCTAATTTACACTTCATATGTCACATCAAATCATTCAAATAGAATTTTGTTCTAAATCGAGCTTCAAAATCTTGATCAATCAAATCCAATCAATCCATCATCTTGGGATATCCTTCCTAATCCTTGTGTTGCTTAACACTATCTTTGCATTGTTGTGTATTCTCAACAATGTTATCATCATCAATCCATCAATCTGATCAATCAACCCTAGCTTGGTTTTCAACAAAATTCCAAAATAGATCACTAATATCATTAAGCATATCCACACCCAAATCATCAAAATTGTGCAAAAAATCCAAAAACATTCATAAAATCAAGAAAAATCCAAAAACATTTCAAAACATATCAAAAATCCAAAAATAGGTCGAAAACAGAAAAAGTCAAAAAGATGGTTGTCGAACTACATCATCTCTAAGCTTAGATACAGGCAAGGCTAATCTTTGATCATCCTTGAGACACAAAAACAAAAAAAATATTTAAATAACCCAAAAATCCAAAAAACAGCCTCATAACATTTCAAAAACATCCAAATATTTGAAAAAATCCATCCATCCCATTTCGCTTTCACCCACAATAATCTCATCCATAATAAATTGATTGTCACACTCACCCTTTAGTACAAAAGCAAAAGCAACCACAAAAATCAGCAAAAGCAAACTTCAAACACAAAATAAAAATTGAAACAACAAACTTTTAAATGCAAAATCAAACTCTTGATCATTCTCAAACATTATTGAGCCTTATATCAATGACCTTTCAAACAACCAATCAACTTGCCACCATCCAATAACATGTCCTAGGATGCATCCTTCCTACAATGGGAATTATCTTTGGCAATCAATTTGGATACTTATCCTAAACAAAACACATCCCCTTGGCTATCTAGGTATGAAGAACATTGGATTGTTTGTTCACTTGATCTTTCTTTTGAATTATCTTATTGTGCTCATTCCAATGGCCTCTCGATGATGTCTATCAAAATGATTTAGAGAGAAAGGAATGGGGCATTGATCATTATCTTTTGTTTGTTTTGCTTGTTCAATGTTCTTGTAATATAACCTTGGTGAATACTTGCTTTGTTAGGTATGTATGGAAGGTGTTTTGGGAAGCTTTCTAACTATTGCATTGATAGGTTATACCTTTTCGTGTTTTGGTCCAAGATTTATGAAACTTTTGAAGTGCATCCTAGGAAGGCTTCTGTATGTTAGGTGTGAACAAGAATACTCCTATCTCTTTGTCGAGTCAAAGCCCATCACAGTAGATACAACACCATTCTAGTTATCCATACCTTGATGCATCGTATCTATGTGTTTTATCAAACATAAGGAAAGTTTTGTTGTTCGTGTCCCAATCCCTAGATAAGCAAATCATCATCACTCATCACCATATCTAATAAAGTCTCGATGACTCATGGACTTGTTGGACTTCTGCATCTTCTTGGACTCAAGGGTTCATCCATCCATCTTATTATTATTCTTCTTCTTCTTCTATCTTTACTAACATTTCTATCCAAAATATGTGTGATATATCAAAATATACATGAGGCTACCCATGGTCGATGACTGTCTATAAATCATCAAATTTGTCTACATCAAACATTCAAGCTTTCTAGTCCTCTTTGAGCTAAACTGATCTTGAATCTTTATCATGAGCTCAACCCAAAAATTGAATTTTTTGCTCAATCTCTTGATGGGGCAGTGTATTAGTGTAATTCTTTCCACTGGGACAATAGTGGGGCATTTCAAAAATTAGAATTTTTTTGAATTTTGATATCGGCAGTGTTATTCTTTGAACCAACACAGTAGGTACCTTGCTTCAAAGAGGGGTAAAATGTAGACACTTAAAAAGTCCCGATTGATACTATGCATCTAATTCTGATTAACTAACACCATTTCTTCCTAAATCACCTCAAACTAACCAATTAATTAAATAATCAACATTATTTAGTTTAAATCAACAATTTCTATTATTAATCAAATAATTAAATTTATTAGATTAATTCACCCTTCTTCTAACTAATGTTCATCACATTTAATTAAATCAAATGCCACAATCCCCTAACCCATTCAAATTAATTAATTATGAATTCATTAATCCTAAATCACTTTCTAATTAGCATTAACAAATCCTCCAACTTTCTAATTAGCATTAACCAGGTTTCACATGAAATTCATTTCTTTTAATTATCTAATTCCTCTATTTATCCTCACAATGACATATTCCAAGGAATATTCCTCCCAACCACCTCCTCATTCAATTTCCCTCCAAAGGTTTTAAAAACCTCTTACATGATCGATAACTTCTCTTACATCCTCATTTACTCCTCTTACATCCTTTCAAATCTTCAACCACATTCAATAAATTCTTATTACAACCTTTCAAATCCTTAACCATTTCCATTTATTTCTTTTACATCCTCCTTTACTCAACACATTCTCTAAAAGGTGCTCCACCCTCACCCAATAGAATTGTGACAAGTGTCACATTCCTATTAGCTCCCTTTTTATCCCACATTCACCAATTTCTCTCATTTCTCAACCCTTGAGTTCTATAAATAGAGGCCTTCTCTTCACAATATGGATCCACAAATTCAAGCATTCTTACTATATGCATTTCAACTCATAACATTCCATCATTTTCATCATTAGCTAAGTTTTATCATCACTTGGAGTCAAATTATGCACTTTGGATCATCAACATCATCAAAGCTTATCAAAGGGATTGGGAAATGGATTCTTTCTGCATCAAAGGAGCACCACTCCCCCTATGGGATGAAGGTTTAGCTATTTCAATTTGATTTCATGTTATCTTTGGTTGTTAAACTCTCATTTTTATATCTTCTTCTTGATTTAGCTAAGAATTTCATAGGGAATGCTAGATTTGGGTTTCTAACATGATTAACTAGTGTTTGTTGATCTTGTGTTAGCTTATTGCAGGTTTGGTGTTCACACTTGGTAATGCTCTAAAAGTGTTAAATGGTTCCTTCATCTCAACTGGTGTTCACACTTGGTAATGCTCTAAAAGTGTTAAATGGTTCCTTCATCTCAACTACCTCAAAATCAATGATTTGTTTCAGTCCTTTGATGTTTATTTCCATATTTTTCCATGTCTCTAACATTTCTATGCCAGAGCCATCTAGAAAATTAATATTTATTGGTGTTCTAATTAGCTTGGGTTTTCCTAACCTCTCCCAAGTGGTTGTTAGAATAATATTTAGGTCCTCACATAGATCTACCATTACATGTTTGACTTTATTATTATTAAGTTGTGCAGTAACTAAAAAAGGACCATTTTTCTAGTTTTGGTCTTCTGCAATTTGATGGATTTATTATTATTTTTTTGTTCCAATATTTTTCCAACTATTTTAACTTGACTAATAGGTCCTTTTTTTGGGCCAAAGAAGCTCAGCTCATTAGCATCATCAATCATTCTTGTAAAAAACATGCTATGTCATCTTTTTCTTGTTGTATGATTTGTTGTTTTTCTCTCTCTACTACCTTATCATGTTGTTGCTTACTTAGCTGAAAGTAATCATATTCCTCTTCTTGAGGATCTGATTCTTCATTGATTTCTTTAATTTCCCTTCGTTTATTCTTGTCGATATTAGTTCCTTGTCTAGCTAATTCTATAACCTTATTTTTCTTTGATCCATATTTCTTCTTTTTCTTATTTTGCACTTGTTGTTCTTCATTGGAATAATCTTCATTTGAGGTATTAGATGACAGCTATCCATTTTTTGAAATTTTTTAACTCCTTGTAGTGGTATTCTTCTTATTACTCTAGCTCCTTTATGATCTTGTAGGTCATCACTTCTAGAGTGTGTTGTATTCTTATAGTATTGTTGTGCTTTATCACATTAAAATATATCATGAAAATCATCTTGTTGGAACATCCAAATCAGGGGATGTCTTTATTTATGAGCCACATATGAAGATCTAAGCTAGGAGTAGTGCGAGTGTTATACAAATTCTCAAAGTGTTGAAGAAATACCAAAGAGCACAAGGAAGTTGAAAAGTCCTCATAATAAAGGTAACACTTATAAATCAAGAAGCAGTTACCAGATGTCTCTTTTATGGAATTTGAAGTTTTATTAAATGATTATAGTGTGTGTGTTCCAATAGATAATTGACGGTTCTTGAGATTCCAATTGGAAAGAAAGTGAAAACTAATTCTAAAAGAAGTAGTTACAAAACTAAAAGAGGCTCACTACTGAAATTTATAAAGATGTAATCTAAAAACATTGGGGGGATCTTTTTGCTATTCAACCGAGAGCTCTTGTGAGGGCTATGGGGGATGTAGTGATCAAATGTTTGGTCCAATTTTTAGTCTATCTGGGAGATTAGGAAGAGGAACAATAAGATTCTACAGTTTTGATTATTTGATGTAAATATTCATTGTTTGTGTGTTGTGAATTTTGAACAAAATATTAATGCTTACGAATAAGTTTGTGAGATTAGATAAGTGTTTGAATGTTCCTTCCCTGTGAGGATGTGTTCTTCTATGGTGTTTTATTCATTTATTTGCAACAAATATTGAATTGCAATGAGTCGAGTCAACAAGCTTTGATAATCTAGTTTGTGAGCTATGATATTAAATGTTTGCTAGTTTACTTTTCAGTTCAAGCTAGTAGTTTTAAATACATATTTACTGCATCTATTTCATGGATATGAATAGATGTAAGTCTGCCTTTCTTTCTTTCTGGTTAAAAGCATACCCTATTTTCATTATATTCAAAAATATAAAATTATATCATACAAGGGAGCTACCCCTCTAACTGCAAAGGATAATTGTTTCTCCATTACAATTTATCCATTTATTGGTGTATACTGTTGCTACCTGTTGGGTGAATCATTGGTTATTTGTAGCGATAAAAATGTTTACCAACATTACTCATTTTGATTAAGTTATAAATCTATGGCATGATAGCTTTGGTCATTTGAACTACCACTACTTACAAAAACTTAGCTAGTAAGGCATGGTTACAAGGTTACTTCTATTCATTTTTTGACAAGGTATCCAATATGTGTTCTTGGTAAACATAAAAGAAAGTACGAAAAATGAAAAGAGTGGAGGATTTTCATATTCTAGAGTTGGTTCACAATGATTCTTTGTTCCATTTCTCAAACCTTTTTTAGAACAAGGCAAAAATATTTATTAATTTCATTGAGACTTCTTACTTTACTTGGATTTAATTTCGTCAGTAGAAGGTACAGGTCTTTGAGACCTTTCAGGATTTCAAAGCACTTGTAGAGAAATAATCTAGGAAATACATTAGAATATTTTCTGATTTATAGAGGATTGATGTGTAGCATAAAAAATTGTATAATCCTTAGAAAAATAAATTAATAAAATATAAGAATAGATCTTTGAAGGAAATGGTGAATTTTATGGTCCACTCTAGATCCCTTGCACCACAATTTGGGGTAGAGACCTAACTATGTGGACTATATATAGAATTGAGTTCCTCATAAATCCTTGAAAGGAGTTACTTCTTTTAAATCTTGGAGCACTAAGAAACCCATAATGAAATATTTTATGGTCTTTAGATATCTAGGATAGGCCCACATTCTTGTAGAGAAAAAAATGTTTGTGGATCCTCAAAGCATGCCTTAAAGCTTTGTGGGTTATCTATATGGCATAAAGGGATATCAAATCCTTTATTTAGTTACTTATGAGATTTTTATTAAGAAGAGTGTTCACTTTGAGGAGGAATATTTAATTCCAACTTTAACACTTCTCATTCTTTAGTTACTTGGGGGTACACTTGGTACAAATGATAGTTCATCAAATGAGGTAGATCCATAAGAGCACAATTTTATGATGAGGATTCGTCTTCCTCTACTTGAGGTGATGAGGATAATGATGAGGATCCTCCTCCCTTCTCTCATAGTCATCATTATGAGGGTGTATAATCTCCTCATGATTCTCCCATTTTTGGTTTGCTATGGGTTATATAAGCTTTACAATTTGCAAGTGATTGGGTCATATATCCTCTAAACACTAGGAATACTTAGTCATGTTGCTCTAGGTGAATATAGTGAATTTAGAATAAAACTATAATTTTAAAAATAATAATATTAAATTCTTATTCTTAAACCACACAAATCTCTTATCAAGCTTGATTTGGATTTGTTTCTTCAATAAAGATTGTAGATGCTCAGTTATTATACATAACCTTCAATAACATGATAAAATGATTTAAATGCTTATAAATTAATTAGATATTTTTCAGAGAGCTCTTTTAATTCTTATTTGTATATTTTTAGGTGAAAATATAGAGGACTAAAGACTTGATATAGAGTTAACTAGTTCACTCGATTGATTAATTAGTCTATTGGTATTTCCAAATGATTGCCTGAAACCTCTCTGAAATTTTGCCATGTTTTATGATTAAGGGTTTCAGGTAGTTGGCCAACAAATAGGGAAATCAATTCCCTCTATAAAACCTAGGTGGGTTTCCCTTATGATATCATTTCATAATATATATGCCATTATAGAGATGATATCAAATAGTATCAAAAGATGGTGCAATAAATTCTAATGGATACTAGATAAGAAGATAAATATCATATAGATTATGATTAAAGGTTTAAAAAATACAACAAAGAATTATCCTTCAAGATTTTAAGTTTATGTATGAGAAAATTACAATAAATTAAAATAACTTATGAATAGATTTGATATTTAAAATTTTTATATGGTGTTTTGCAAACTAAAAAGCAAAACCTAACTTGATTGGTACCTGTCAAATATTACAAAGTCCTAGAATCACATAACATCTCTTCACAAAATTTTAATATATCTTGAGATTCAATAAAATTTTATTATCTTGTAATAACTTGACTAGATAAGGGCTCACAACATTATCCTACTTAATAATCCATTCATATTTACACAATATATTTTGTATTTTAATGAAATAAATTATTCTATTACTTAAATAGATGCAATCAACAAAATACATAATACAAAAATTTGTATTGATGAATCTAATAATACTTGATTATTTTATTCATGAATAATATTATCTTATAAAGCTAGAGATGATGACATATTATAAACATGCATTCATATATGCTTCGATACAAAATACATCATTGTTATAGAGAAAAATGCTTACAGACCTTGACACTAGAAACCCTAATCACACTTTACAAGCTAGAAGAATTTTCAAATGTACAATTCTCAGACCCTTGATAATGATACAATATCCTTCATAAATAAGAAGAATAATTATACATGCTTAAGGAGGAAAAATGGCACTTGTTCCTCTTGACAACAAAAATCTATTACAAGCCAGACAATTCAACAAACTAACAATATAACATATTCATTTCTCAAAAAAGAAACAAGATAATAATTCCTAATGTCATTTTAAAAGATAAACTTGCCCAAACTATTGATGAAGACAAAAATAAAATTTTGACACATCTATAGCTACCTATAACCTTAGAGGATTTTAATGAAGAAAAAATTGATGACCAAATTGAGCTAGCAATCTAATTTATTCCTGATATTTTTAAACCCATGAAGCATACATCTCCTTTAATGGCCAATTGAAGTCCAATATTTTGGCTACTTAATTCACATGTGCTATGAATTTTGCATCTTTAAAAAATTTGGTCTATCTAACGAAAAAAGCCAAAGTGGACTCCAACATTAGTAATAAATATCTATGATGCTATTTATCACGGTTAAATTTGGTTCATTATTTGCAAACATGGAAGCATATAGAGGAGAAAAAATGTTATTAAAATATGATTTCCACTTATCAAATGCTTTGATTTGTTCATCTTCATCCAAAATGTTAGGCAGATGATGTCCATTCCAACTCTTCGAAAGAATTTAATTTGTTCTTGAGTTTGATATCTAACTTGAACTGAAATGTAGATACTTCATTTAATAGCCCAAGATGTTCAAATGCATTTATTATCTCACCAAGGACATTAAAACTAAATTTAAATTTCTTTTAAATTAACTCCGTGGATGCCACCTTAGGGATCCAAGTACTCAATATCTCTTCTAACCTCTCCTTATGCTACATGTAGCGGGTGTGAGCTTTTCTCAAATTGTTATACCTAGATTATGTGCCTTCTAATTTATGAAGGATGCATGATAATCTATGAACTAATATATCATCAAACAAATTTACCATCTTTTTATTGAATCATTTTTTCCTTTAACCCTTTTATTTTCCTCACTAGTGCCTTTTTATCTTGCATTGAGGTATCCACTAAGCTTGATTATGGAGTAGAGGATTCTAGAATAATGCTTGGTGGAGAGAGAATAAGTGACTTTACCTTGTTATATTCTTGAAAATACTTAATATGATCCTTCTGAAGCTTGTCATAATCAACTTGAAACTTATAATATTGCTATAAGGATTCAACTATGTAGTTTTATGAGTCAAACTCATTGACCCATGTTTCATGAGTAGTAGTTCACAATAACCCATATCTCATGATAATGAATGGTCCACTAACACTCATTGCATCTAGGTGATGCTCACAGAGGTGAAGCATTGGGCCTTCCCAAGAGGTCACCCATCCTAGTACTACTCCAACTCAAGTGCACTTAACCACAAATTTTTCCCCAAGGTTAAGTCCACTTAGCTTGCAACCCCATTTGCAAAAAATTCAGCAAGTGTTATGACTTATGAACCATTCATTATAGAGCCCCTTTAGCTCATCAATTGATAAGGAGGTATTTTTCACGTGTCAAATTGTGATATTGCTATCAAGATTCAACTGTGTAGTTTTACAAGTCAAACTCATTGACCCATGCTTCATGAGTAGTGGTTCACAAGAACCCATCTCTCATTATAATGAATGGTCCACTTAGCACTCATTGCATCTAGGTGATGCTCATAGAGGTGAAGCATTGGGCCTTCTCGGGAGGTCACCCATCCTAGTACTACTCTAGCTCAAGTGCGCTTAACCACAATTTTTTCCCCAAGGTTAAGCCCACTTAGCTTGTAACCCCATTTGAAAAACCTTCAACAAGTGTTATGCCTTATGAACCATTCATTATAGAGCCCCTTTAGCTCATCAATTGATAAGTAGGAGCTATTTTCCACAAGGTGTCAAATTGTGATATTGCTATCAAGATTCAACTGTGTAGTTTTATGAGTCAAACTCATTGACCCATGTTTCATGAGTAGTGGTTCTCATTATAGAGCCCCTTTAGCTCATCAGTTGATAAGGATGAGGTATTTTCCACAATGTGTCAAATTGTGATATTACTATTAGGATGCAATTATGTAGTTTTACAAGTCAAACTCATTGACCCATGTTTCACGAGTAGTGGTTCACAAGAACCCATCTCTCACGATAATGAATGGTCCACTTAGCACTTATTGTATCTAGGTGATGCTCACAAAGGTGAAGCACTAGGCCTTCCCGAGAGGTCACCCATCTCAATACTACTCCATCTCAAGTACGCTTAACCACGAAGTTTTCCCCAAGGTTAAGCCCACTTAACTTGCAACCCCATTTACAAAACATTGAACAAGTGTTATTCCTTATGAACCATTCATTATAGAGCCCTTTTAATTCATCAATTGATAAGTAGGAGGTATTTTCCATAATGTGTCAAATTGTGATATTGCTATCAGGATTTAACTATGTAGTTTTACAAGTCAAACTCATTGAACCATGTTTCATGAGTAGTGGTTCACAAGAACCCACCTCTCATGATAATGAATGGTCCACTTAGCACTTGTTGCATCTAGGTGATGCTCACAGAGGTGAAGCATTGGGCCTTTTTGGGAGGTCACCCATCCTAGTACTACTCCAACTCAAGTGCGCTTAACCATGAAGTTTTCCCCAAGGTTAAGCCCACTTAGCTTGGAGTAGTACTGAGATGGGTGACCTCCCGGAAGGGATCAACGCTTCACCTCTATGAGAATCACCTAGATGCAATGAGTGCTAAGTTGATCATTCATTATCATGAGATACAGGTTCTTTGAATCACTACTCATGAAACATGGGTGAATGAGTTTGACTCGTAAAACTATATAGTTGAATCCTGATAGCAATATTACAATTTGACACATTGTGGAAAATACCTCCTACTTATCACTTGATGAGATAAAGGGGCTCTATAATGAATGGTTCATAAGGCATAACACTTGTTGAAGGTTTTGCAAATGGGGTTACAAGCTAAGTGGGATTAGCCTTGGGGAAAATTTTATGGTCAAGCGCACTTGAGTTGGAGTAGTATTGGGATGGGTGACCTCCTAGGAAGGCCCAATGCTTCACCTTTGTGAGCATCACCTAGAATCAATGAGTGCTAAGTGGACCATTCATTATCATGAGAGATGGGTTCTTGTGAACCACTACTCATGAAACAGGGTCAATAATTTTGACTCATAAAACTACACAGTTGAATCATGATAACAATATCACAATTTGACACGTTATGAAAAATACCTCCTACTTATCAATTGGTGAGATAAATGGGCTCTATAATGAATGGTTCATAAGGCATAACACTCGCTGAAGTTTCTGCAAATGGGGTTGCAAGCTAAGTGGGCTTAACCTTGGGGAAAGCTTTGTGGTTAAGCGCACCTAAGCTGGAGTAGTACTGGGATGGGTGACCTCCTGAGAAGGCCCAGTTCTTCACCTTTGAAAGCATCACCTAGATGCAATGAGTGCTAAGTGGGCCATTCATTATCATGAGATATGAGTTATTGTGAATCACTACTCATGAACATGGGTTAATGAGTTTGACACATAAAACTACACAGTTGAATCCTAATAGCAATATCACAATTTGACATGTGGAAAATACCTCCTACTTATCAATTGATGAGCTAAAGGGGTTGTATAATGAATGGTTCATAAGGCATACCACTTGCTAAAGGTTTTTGAAATGGGGTTGCAAGCTAAGTGGCATTAACCTTGGGGAAAACTTAATGGTTAAGCACACTTGAGCTGGAGTAGTACTAGGATGGGTGACCTCCCAGGAAGGCCTTGTGCTTCACCTCTGTGAGTATCACCTAGATTCAATGAGTTCTAATTGGACCATTCATTACCATGAGATATGAGATCTTGTGAACCACTACTCATGAAACATGGATCAATGAGTTTGACTAGTAAAACTACATAGTTGAATCCTGATAGCAATATCATAATTTGACACATGAAAAATACCTCCTACTTATCAACTGATGAGCTAAAGGGGCTCTATAATGAATGGTTCATAAGGCATAACACTTGCTGAAGGTTTTGCAGATGGGGTTGCAAGCCAAGTGGGCTTAACCTTGGGGATAACTTCGTGGTTAAGCACACTTGAGTTGGAGTAGTACTGGGATGGGTGACCTCCTAGGAAGGCCCAATGCTTCACCTCTATTAGCATCACCTATATGGAATGAGTGCTAAGTGGACCATTCATTATCAAGAGAGATGGGTTCTTATGAACCACTACTCATGAAACATGGTTCAATGAGTTCGACTCATAAAACTACACAGTTGAATCCTGATAGCAATATGACAATTTGAAACATTGTGGAAAATACCTCCTACTTATCAACTTGTAATTTATTTTTTGCAACTTCACTAAACAATGTTGTACTTACTAGTAATGATGTAGCTTGAAGTGTAGTGGTATTTTATAGCCTTCTAACAATGATATTTCTAACAAGTTATTTGATATTATGTGTAACTTGGGGATTTTGAGTCTCTAGATAAATTGCCACTATTGTTAGAGTTTCAAACTTTATACTAAATCCAAAACCAAAATATAAATCCTTTGCTTGATCCTCAAATGTCATTACTTCTTCATTTGTGTGTTTCATTCTAATGGTATCTAATATAATGGAAGAGGTTATGCCCCATCTTGGTAATATTAAGCATCTACTATCTTGCATAATTCCTCTTCCTTCTTCAGGAGAAATGTTGTTTACATGAAAGTCAACCTCCTTTGGGACCTCTTTGGTTATTTTTTGCATCTCTTCCTCTATGGCTTCTTTCCCTTGCTTGTTCATTTTTCTAAGGAATGATTTCATCTTATTTTTTATCAACAAGTCCTTGAATTCCTTGGACTTCATAAATTTGTCATCTGAAAGGAATTCAGTGTAGGCCGAAGCTCTTACATCATTTATTGTATTAATATTTATCAACATCCTATCTTTATGGGGATTATCTATGTGGACTTTTGGTGGTGATGCAAGGATATGATCTACATCAAAATCTAACATGTTGCACAATCTATAGAATAATCTACCAAGGGTTTGACACCTCTTGGTTTCTATGGGGGAACCACCCTAGGAGCACTTGATGCTTTTGAAATATTAGTTGGAGGAATGGCTTGCTCAATATCATCTTCTCTAACTATCCCTTGAGGTTTTGCAGGGACTCTACGAGCAAGATTATCCGCATTGTCAAGCATGGTTTGTATTATGACAATGAGATCTTCAATTTCTTTGTAAGCTCTTAGATAATTGGGTTAGCATTTTTTCTTTTCTCTTCCCCTTTTATAATTTTCACCTATGCAATCTTTCTCCTTTGCACCTTTGTATCTAAGTTTGTATTTCTAATTATGTCTTCAACCTTGTCAAACTAACGGTAGAAATGTGCCCTTCTATCTCTCTCCCTAACTTGGTTAATGAAGTGCTTTGGATCATCATTTCTCTTTTTATCAAATTTCATCTTGTAAGGTTGTAGCAGAGGATAAACCAATTCTATTCCCTCTTTAGTAGTAGTCATAAGATCATCAAATATAATTGTGGGTGTCAACAGTGATCCTGTCTTGTTTTCCCTTAAATGAGATTTATCACTTTCATTCAATTTCCACATTATTTCTAAGATTTTTTTTTAGGCACAATCATGTGAAGGATGTGAGGTTGCACTTGAGCTCCATATATTCTAATGACTATTGTGTTTGAGTGGAGAAACTAGTCTCCCCAATTATGATCAATATCAACCTTAGGAGTTCTTTCCTTAGGTCTCAAAAAATTCATCACCCTTTCTGACAATCTTGTTATGCTCTTGAATCCCAAAATTTCCATTACTAATTGTACAAAAAATCATTCAAATATAATATAATTTGATGTTGTCCAGATAATGCATGCCCCATATGTATGTTCATCCTTGGACCGCTAGTGGCAATCCCTCAACATCTTGGAATTTCAACCACATAACAGAGCTCCAGATGGGTTGTCCACTATATAACATAATGTGGTAAAGAAGGGAATATCTTTTAAAATATATAACTCTATTGCATGTATTAATTTCCATTAAGCTCTTGTGAATCCCCTCTATAACAAATGAGGAAAAAAAAATACTCAAATTCTTGTTTCGAATGTCAATTGTCATCATCATATACAATGGTATTTCCAATGCCTTAAAATCTATCCCAATGACTTTGCAAAGTGTAAAGTAATTGTTCACAAATTAGTCTTCAAATATGTCATACTTGAATGGTTCTATTTCATCTCTGGTAAACCCCACAAGTCTTTTTTTTTTTTATCTTTGATTTTGTTATAAGGTAACCACATTACTTGGTAATTATGTTTATCCCTTGAGTTTTCTTTACAGAGTGAATCAACATATATTTGAATTTTTTTTTGTTAATCTCATGTTAAACACCTCACAGATAAAATTCCTATCCAATCTGGTTAGCACACCACCCTTGTTATTTAAAATTGTCCTAGAATTAGCATCATAATGCCTAGAAATGAACTTTACCAAATCTACATTGACAAGCACATTAGGCACTACTAGCTCACCTAAATCCAAATTCCAAATGTTTGAAATAGGCCTAGTAGAATTATATCTCTTGTAACCCTATTTGGAGTAGAATGGCTCTATCTCTAAGTGCCTCAACTCTATCAATTAATCTATTTGAAAGAATTCTAGACCCTTGTGCATGTTTTTGATTTCTTTGATGAATCTGGAAGTTGACTAATGCTATCCTCCTCTGACTCCCATTTCATTTTACCATCTTGAGATGGTGTTCAACTCATTTTAAGATTTTAATATAAAATTAAGATTTATAACTAAATCATATTTAAGTTCTAATTTCTCAACAAAATTATTCACATTTCTTATAAAACCCTAGAAAACCTTCTTTACAAATCACCATCAATGAGAATTTTGACTTATCCATTTTAGCTCCAAAAAACCCTAACTTTTATCTCATATGCATGAATAATAGTATTAAGTCATGCATATCATCAATATGGTAGAAAACCATCACTTATCTAGTTATGGATTGAACTAGAAAAGTCTATGAATTCTCCTTAGCCATTTTCCATGCTTGAATATTAGCCATTGATTTTTGTGGGCACTCTAGTAATCAAGAGTGAACACACATTCCTTGCTTAGAGCAAGTTTATTTTGAAAATTCCTTTACCGAGCTGGTTATGAAGGTCATGGACACTACAATAAGAATTATTGGCCAGTGTAAAGTGGCCTCCAATTCATGGGTTTGACCCTAAATTCATCATCAAGCTCTTAAATGGAGCTACTAAGTCTCCTCTATCTTTATAGGGTGATTCCACGTGCCCTCCCAGGGCAACATAAAAAAATGTGCCACAATGCAAATAAGCCACATATATCCCAATCATTTTTTTCAACATTAATCTTTGCTTTATTTTTATGAGTGGGCCCATGCTGAGTGTACACCACATGTCCTTTAGTGCATAAGTGCATCTTTAAATTATTTACCTTTTATGAAGCCAAAGAGATACGCTCAACTAAAATTATGCCATATGTATTTAGCAAGATTCGGGGATGACGTGGCAAGTGAGCACATAAGCACAACCTTGAGAAGATCACCTCTTTATGAAACATTTGTGCTACCAACCAAATGATGACACATCATGACCTTTGGGAATATACATAGGAAAAAATAGTGACATACAACTGAATACATGTGGCCATGAATGCAACTTCTAACTTTGAGAAAATGTGCTATGCACTAAAAGTAAAGGCTAAGTCGATTGCTAGGTAAAGAGGGTCAATCAATGAATGTTCCCGAAGGCCTCAAAGACATGACTTTAAAGTTATAATAGGCCAAACCCACGAGAAAGTAATAAACCCACGAGAAAGTGAATTGATAGGTTTTAGGGTTTAAGCCCAAAATGTTAAGTTTAGTAGAACTTTATAAATAAAACATATTTTTTTACTAGTGCCAAGAATGGATCTAGTTTGGAGACGCATGTTTGAGAAAAGAATGGAGAGATTCCAAGGACTCTCAAAAGTAGATTAGACACAAAAATAAAATAAAAATAAAATAAAATACAAAATGAATCAAATATTAAAAGAAAACACACAAAAATATAAGGAAAATCTATACAAGTATACATTTGTGCATTGAAGATGAAGGTCATACTTTATGAAAAATGTTTTCAAGAATTATCCATGCACTGACCATTCTTGTAACTCCCCATTTGTATCTTCCAAAAAAAATAATTTTCTGTGAGTGTTACTAATTGCATATGGACCTATCCACAATAGATCAAATTTTCCATGTTTGCCCTTATCCTAAATCTTGCATTCCACATTAATACAAGATCATTAACCTAAAATTTTATGTCAAAAGATTTCTTATCAAACAAATATTTAACTTGTTGTTGCTTCCTTATATTTATAGCTTGAGCCCGTCTTCTAGTTTCACCCAATTTAATCAACTAGTTGATTATGTAAATCATAACATCTAAAGCATCATCATCAAATTCTTGAATAAATTTATAAACAAACGAAAAAATTGCTCACACAAAACTTGACATCCATGCTATATACCAGTTCTTATGGTAACCTTTCAGTGGATTTTTTTATTATCATTCTGTTAGTTTGTAAAATTGATTTCAACTTTGAATCCCAAGATTTTTTATTCTTTCATGTTATTCTCTTGATTATTTTCAATAATCTCTTATTATTGGATTCTTCTTGTCCATTCCTTTATGGATGGTAAGGAGAAGAATAAGACAAATTAATTCCATAATTAGAACAAAAACTAGTAAATTCTTCTAATTAGCTAGCTTGCTTGGGATGCCAAATCTAGTGACAATGTGTTCTATTAGAAAATAAAAAAACCACTTTACTAGTAGCCTTCCTAGTGGGGATTGCCTTAATCCATTTAATAAAGTAATATGTAGCAACTAAAATCCATTTATATCCTCCACTAGATTTTTTTGTGACCTCACCAATAAAATTGATGCCCCATTGTTGAAATGGAGCTTCCACATTCATAGGCCTCAAAGGCAATGCTCCAGAGATTTCAATTTACTGGAGAATCTCTAACATGCATCACATTCCTTGAAAAAATTATGAGTATCATCAAATAGAGTAGGCCATCAATAACCTGCTTTGAGTATTTTATGAGTTGCTATCCTAACCATATAGTGACCTCCATAATTTCCACTATACATTCCAATTAACACATTGGAAGCTTTATTTTCATCTAAACTATTTGATTGGGAAAAGGGATCTAGGGTATAAATCACACTCTTACCAATTGTTTGGTTGATTAAAGGTGATCACAATGCCCAATTGACTACAAACCCTTATGCAAGAGCCAAAATGGTAGATCAAAGCTTTAATCCAGTGTTTTTGATAATGTGACGTTGATGTTGGTGGATTTGGATGATTGTTAATTGAATATTTTTTAGGATGTAAAAATATAACTATGTAAAACTATGAAAGTGCAACAATCTATTATGATTTATGAGAAACTAAATGCAACAAGACAAAAGATAAACCCAAAAAGGCATAGAGAAAACACAAAGGCACCTAATGTGAAAATCCAGGTCTGAAAAGGCCAGTCCAGGGCATGGTGTGCCCCAGACTGAGCTCCTACTTTTTAAGATTTGATTGCACAGGCCTGTGGTCACTAGTCTATAAATTTTATCCTCTTGGAGTTGCTATCAAAACTTCCTCTATTGATGATAAAATACAAATTTCGTGACTTGACAACTTGTAGGGTTCGTATGCATGAATGAACAAATAGCCTTCAATCTTCCTCCAATTCAATTCAGGTCTGTAACTTGTGCCATATAGGGGCTTTTTTAAGTCAAAACTTGTGTTGGTATTCCTACCCCTCAATAGTAAATTATAATATAAAAGAGAGCTTATCCTTGGTTGGATAAAGGCTAATGTTAAACAAGAAATGAATTGACAACTTGCTACAAATTACCACTCAAATATGATCTCCTTGATGGACTGAAGTCACACTTAGAACCTTCAAGGATCAATTGTTGCTTGACTCAAATTGATTTGAAAACCTACAAGTGTTAGTTCTCACAAAAAAAATACATGTAAAACATGAATAAAAATTACATAACACATGACATGATGCTCGAATGATGAAATATTGCAAAAATATTGATAATTCTACCCTTGATTACTAAATTTTCTTAATGAATTTCCTTGTGTGCTTCTAGGTCTCATTAGGATTTCAAATGATAAAATGGTTAGTATTTATATTAAATTCTTCTAATTCCCAAAAATCAATGCTAATAACCAAAAATTGAAATTGGAAATTCAAATAATAAATTATCGACACTGACATATTCAAATTTGGAGCCAAAAGAGGTGGTCTAGGGCATGGTGTGCCCTAAACTAGATCCAACCTTTTCAGTGTTAAAGTGTTGAGAGAAACATTAAATGCATAATTTCATTTCCATGTTTGATTTTTTGAAGATGCTTTAAAAATGGGTAATTAATGCATAATTAGGTCCAAGCACATAGTGGGAGAAAAACCTAGTGTGAAATTGTCAAGGGTGATAATTTTTGATGCTACATTTAGCCCCCACTTTAATGAGAGTATGAACTTATGCTTTGAATCACACTAAAGTATGCATACGTCAAAAGGGGTTCAATTATCCACATATTGAAGAGATAAGATGACATTGAATCTAGGGGATGCACTAACCCCTAGGATTCAAGATTCTATGGAAAGACAAGATAAGGACAAAGGAATGCACATGTATGAGATGCAATGCAACATGAAAAACATGAAGCATACACGACGAAGGCACACAACATAACATAACACAAGCATAACATAAAATACAAAGGTAAAATGCAAACATACATAATGCAAACATGCATAGGGGGTACATGACAATAAAAAACTAGCAAGCTTCACAAAAATATTACTAAGATCCATACCCAAGGAATTCATGAGTCATAGGCTAAAAAAGTCCGATATTTGTTAGGTGAACCATAAACTAAAGCACCATAGGCTAGTGAAGTATGATATTCACTAGGTGAGCTTTCTGAAAGTAGTAAATGAGAAACACACACGGGCTACTGAGGACTGGTTTTCACTAGGTTTGATCCCATCTCAACCATAGCAAGAGTTATAGTCCCAATAACTCCGATAAGGCGCTACATAAAATGATCAAAATTCAAGGCCAAAACATCACTAAGTCTAATGCATGTGAACAAAGTGAAGCACATAAATGGAATGCATTCCCCCACCTTAAAGTAATTGCTAACACCAACTGTGAGCAATTACCTTTAAGGTAGAGTAAGACAATAAATAAAACATGAAAAACAAAGGCCATGAGGGCTTATTGGAAAACCTTATGCCAATGATATGTTCAAAATAGAGATAACTCATGGCAAGGGGTTTCCCCCAAGATAAAGTCACAAAACAAGATAAAAGATGTCACATAAGAGATCCATTGATCTAAGGCCAATATAGACCTTTGATAGTATATACCATAATTATGCTCGAAATTGACATCATTCCCCTAGATACTCATGGAACTACGAACACGATGGAAGAAAGACACATAGAGATGACAATTTTTTTTTGGGTCAACATGGAAGAGACCTAAATATATCATTGCCTTGCATTGTCCCTAAAAGGAAAACAAAAGACACCAATAAATGTTTATGACCTAAAGAAGAATGGAGATACAAATAGATGGATGTTTATGATAGACTCATTTCCTTTGTATCCTTATGTCAACAAGAACAGTAAGGGTCATTCAAAGAAAACTAACAAACTATTGATACTTTTATTTTAGAGCCAAATTTTATTGAAGATGTTATTTCTTTTGTTTTTTAAAAGGATAAAAATGGCAATGTTGTGGCTTGCAAGTGAAAAGGTTAAGCAAAATGGTAAGGTGAAAATATTTGACCAAGTCTTTTTTGGGCCCCAAGAAGAGAATAGTTTTCAATTTTGCTTCACCCACATAGCATGAAGAAGCATTAGGGTTTTAGGTAAGTGGTATTGAAGGAAACTCAAAGAAAAAAGGATGCACTAGATATATATTGACCCATGTTACAACATGGTAATAAGAGATTAAGAGGCACGTTGCAACACTACAAAGAGGAGCATGTCACGTTGAGGAGAAGAGAATGGTTTTAGGGACTCATGATACCTCTCTCCCATGTGTTCAAGGGTATTTAATATTTAGATTCTATGTAGTTACAACTCAACACCTCATTTGGTATGTTATGGAAGCTTTGACACAATATACATGATTTTGTTTAGTTATTATTGATGCATATTTATGTGATTTTACATATAAATCCTTAATTTTATGTCTCATTTTAGCACCTTTAGGCATAATATATATAATTTGTGTAGATGTAAGTTTTGTAACTAATGTAAACAATCATTAGCTATAAAAACACTTCATTTTCCTCCTAAAACTATGAACACTCAAACCTTCTTATGAAATATTGATGCATGAATATATAAAAAAACTTGAGTTGTGCATGGACTAGTTGAATCATTGATTATTGTGTGTCAAAACAATAATATAGGTCTTAGCAACACTTTGGTGCATCACCTTCATAGGATTTAGGTATATTCTATGTCATTTATCTACCCTTTATTCAAGAAAATAATAATAGTTTAAGATTAGCTTAGGTGATAAACCAAGGGAACCAACCCTATCTAGAGGTTGATTTTTGATGATCAAATTCTACACTTTAAGAGATATTCCCATGTTTCGTTGGATGGATAAGTTGAGTACTTATTAAGGGTGCACATCCTAGTGATAATGATAATCATATGATACATGCTCCTTCATAAATAGGAAGAATAAGCACATAGGCTTAAGGAGAAAAAATGACACTTGACCCTCTTGACAACAAAAAATTGTTACAAGCCAAGCACAAAAAACTAACAATAGGAAAAATTCCTTTCTCGGAAGAGATAAAAGAGAACATTTCTTGAAGTTGTTTGAAAATATTAACTTGATGTAATTGCTAATGAAGACAAAAGAGAAGTTTGACACCTCTACAACTACCTATAATCTTAAAGGATTTTGATGAAGATAAAATTGATGGCCAATTTGAGCTGAAAATTTGATTTATTCCTAATATTTTTCCACCCATGAAGCATACAACTCCTTTTATGGCCAACTAAAATCCAATACTTTGACATTTTTATTCACATGTTCTATGAATTTTGCACCTAATAAACCTCTAGTCTCTCTAATGAAAACATCCAAAGTGGAATCCAATCTTAGTAATTTATCTATGATGCTATTTATCATGGTTGAATTTAGTTCATTATTTGCAAACATGGAAGCATAGAAAGGAGGATTTTTTTAAATAAAATCTAATTTCCATTTATCGAATGCTTTGATTCCTCCCTCTTCATCCAAAATTTTAAGCATCAATGCCCCTTCCAATTCTTCAGAAGAATTTAATTTGTTCTCAAGTTGGATATCCAACTTGACTTGAAATGTAGATACTTCATTTAATATCCCAAGAAGTTTAAAAGTATTTATTATCTCACCAAGGACACTAGGACTAAACTTTTATTTCTTGTAAATTAACTCCATGGATGTTGCTTTAGGGATCCAAGTACTCAATATCTCTTCTAACCTCTCCTTATGCTACATGTAGTTGGTGTGAGATTTTCTCAAATTATTATACCAGTCCACGTGTCTTTTAATATGACTGATGCATGATAATTTATACTAGTCCACATGTCTTCTTTTTCTAGCTTCTCCACCTCTTTGGTTTGAATCAATTGTTCCTTTAACTCTTTTATTTTCCTTAATAGTGCTTCTCTATCCTACGTTGAGGTATCCACTGAGCTTTATTTTGGAATAGAGGATTCTAGAACAATGCTTGGTGGATGGGGAAGAAGTGACTTTACCTTGTTATATTTTTGAAACAAATTAATATGATCCTTTTAGATCTTATCATAATCAACCTGTAATTTCTTTGTTGTAGTAGCACTAAAAAATGTTGTTCTTACCAGTAATGATGCGGCTTGAGGTGTAGTGGTATCTTCTAGTCTTCTAACAATGATACTTCCAACAAGTTCTTTGATATTGTGTGCAACTTGGGGATTTTGAGTCTCTATAGCAATTGCCCATATTGTTAGAGTTCCAAAATTTATACTAAATCCATATTCAAAATATAAATCCTTTGATTGATCCTTAAATTCTAGTACTTATTCACTCATGTCTTGCCTTATAATAGTATCCAATATAATGGTAGAGGCTATGCCACATCTTGGCAACAGTAAGCACCCACTATCTTGCATAATTCTTCTTCCTTTTTTTAGGACTAATGTTGTTTACATGAAAGTAAACCTCCTTCAAAACCTCTTGATTATTTTATGCATCCTCTATGGATTCTTCCCTTTTCTTGTTCAATTTTCTGAGAAATGAATCCATCTTATTTTTGATCAAAAAGTCCTTGAATTCCTTGGACTTCATAAATTTGTCATTTGAAAGGAATTTAGTGCATACCAAAGCTCTTACATAATTTATTATATTTTCTCCTGAATTAATGTTTATCAACATCCTATCTTGAGGGGGGTTATCTATGTGGACTCTTGGTGGTGATGCAAGGATCTAATTTACCTCATCAATATTTGACATGTTCTCCCTAATCTCTTCTATTTCCGCATAATCAATAGGATAATCTACCAAGGGTTTGACACCCCTTGGTTTCTATGGGGGAACCACCCTAGAAGCACTTGATGCTTTTGAAATAATAGTTAGAGACATATGTTGATTAACCTCCTCTTCCCTTGGCCTCTCCTCTTCTTTGACTAAACTTTAAGGTTTTGTAGGGATTCTAGGATCAAGATTAGCCACATTTCCAAGCATGGTTTGTATTCTAACAATGGGATCTTCAATTTATTTGTAACCTTTTGGATAATCGGGGTTAACATTTTTATTTTCTCTTCTCCTTTTAGAATTGTCACCCATGCACTCTTTCTCCTTTTTACCTCTAAATCTGAGACTATATTTTTGATTGTCTTCAAACTTGTCAAACTCATGATAGAAATGTGCCCTAGCAACTCTCTCCCTACCTTGGTTAATGAAGTGCTCTAGATCATAATTTCTCTTTTTATTAACTTTCATCCTATAAGGTTGTAGTAGAGGATAGATCAATTCTAATCCCTTATTAGTATTCATAAAATTATCAAATACACTTTTGTGGAGGTCAACATTGATCCTTTCTTGTTCCCTTAAATAAAATTTATCACTTTCATTCAATTGCCATATTTTTTCTAAGAATATATATATTTTTTGGAACAATCATGGGAAGGATGTGAGGCTGCACTTGATCTCCATATATTCTAACATTATTGTTGTATTTGAGTGGAGAAACCAATCTCCCCAATTACGATCAATAGCAATCTTAGGAGTTCTTTCCTTAGGTCTCAAGAAAATCATTACCCTTTCTGACATTCTTGTTATGCTCTTGAATCCCAAATTTTCCATTACTAACTTTGCAAAACATCCTCAAATATAACCTAATTTTATGTTGGACAATGCATGCCCCATATGTGTGTCCATCCTTGGACCGATAGTGGCAATCCCTCAGCTTCTTGAAATTTCAACTACATAACATGGATCTAGATGGGTTTTCCACTATATAATAGAATGTGGCAAAGAAGGGAATACCATTTAAAATATATAAATTTTTTACATCTATCTTAATTTCCATCAAGCTCATATGAATCCCCTCTACAACAAATGATGCAAAATCAAAACTTCTATTCAAATTCTTGTTTTGAACGTCAGTTGACATCATCATCATATGCATTGGTATTTGTGCCTTGCAATCTACACCCAAGACTTGATAGAGTGCAAAGTAAGTGTTCAAAAAGTAGTCTACAAATATGTTATAGTTGAATGGTTTTATTTCATCTCCAGTAAACCTCACAAGTCTTCTATTTTGATCTTTGATCTTGTGATTCAAGGTAATCACATTACTCAATAACTATGCTTATTCCTTGAGTATTATTTTCACAATGAATCAAAACATATTTAAATGTTTGCATTTAAGTTCAATTTGAACACCTCATAGATGAAATTCTTATCCAATCTAGTCAACACACCACCTTTATTATTTAAAATTATCCTTGAATTAGCATCATAATTCCTAGCAATGGCCTTTACCAAATCTGCATTGAAAAGCACATTAGGCACTACTAGCCCGCCTAAATCCAAATTCCAAATGTTTGAAATAGGATTAGTAGTATTGCATCTCCTATAACCATATTTGAATAATTCCCAACCTTGGAATAGAATGGTTGCATCTCTAAATGCATCAACTTTGTAAATTAATCTATCTAGAAGAATTCTAGTCCCTTGTGAATGTTTTGAATTCTTTGATGAACCTAAACATTGATTAATGATATCCTCGTCTAACCACCATTTCATTTTACCAACTTGGTATGTTGTTTAACTCATTTTAGTGTTTTAATATAAAATTAGGGTTTACAACTAAATCATATTTTGGTTATAATTTCTCAACAAAATTATTCATTTATTTCTTATAAAACCCTAATCACATCCTATAATGCATAAAACCTTCTTTAAAAATCACCAACAATGAGAATTTTGAATTACCTATTTTTAGCTTGCAAAAACCCTATTTTTTGTAGTCACAACCTCTTGAGTAGCTCAAACAGCTTAACCTTTTAATGCAGATAAATTTTAGTTCATATACATGAATAATTGATTGAAATTAAGTAATGTATATATCGTCAATATGGTTGAAAACAATAACTTTTGCATGTATGGTATGAATGAGTAAAGTCTATGAATTCTCCTTAGCCATTTTTCATGTTTGAATACCAACCATTGATTTTGGTGAGAGCTCTTGTAATCAATAGTGAGTGCACATCCCTTGCTTAGCATAAGTTTCTTTTGAAAAATTCTTTACCAAGTTGTGATACAAAAGTCACAAGTGCTATAATAAGAATTAGCCACCTTAAAGTGGCCTCCAAGTCATGGGGTTGGCCCCACATTCATTGTCAAGCTCTCAAATGGATGTACTAAGTCTCCTTTATCTTTATACGACGATGCCACATGTCTTCACAATGCATCAACAAAAAATTGAAATGTATTTATTTTTATAACTTGCACAACATAAAAAAACATGCTTTGCGATGAAAATAAGCCATGCGTATTTCCCATTCACTTTTGTCACTAATTATCTCCACTTGATTTTTATAACTAGGCCACACTGAGTGTACACCACATTTTCTTATAGTGCATAAGCACATCTTTAAATTATTCACCTTTTATGAAGCCACACCAAGCCAAGGAGACACACTCAAGTAAAATGATGCCATATATTTTTTATTTGAACGTTTCATATAGACCCAAAGCAATATCCAAGGAAGAAACACAACAAGTGAGCACATAAGCACAACTTTGAAAAGATCACTTGATTATGAAACTACACAATAAGAAACATTTATACTACCAACCAAAAGATGACACATCATCATATGAGCTCACATAGGACAAAACAATGACATACAATTGAATACACATGGCTATATAACACATTGGCACAACTTCAAAATGTTTAGATTTTGAGAAAATATGCTATGAACTAAAAGTGCATGATAATATCATTCTGACATGTGTACACCAATTTGGAATACTTGTGGGCACCACTGGATGAGCATATACAAAGGAAAATTAAAAGATTATTTAACACATAGGCACAAAAGGCTAAGTTGGTTGCTAGGACAAGAGTACCGATCAATGAATGCTCACGAAGGCCTTAAAGGCTTGACTTAAAAAGTTATAACAAGCCAAAAAAGTAGCCAATAAGATGAAAAAAAGTAACAAACCCATGAGAAAGTGAATTTCTAGGGTTTAAGGTTTAAGCCTTAGAAGGTCAGATCTATAATTTTTTTACAACTAAACCCTAAAAGTTTTACTAGTGCCAACAATGGCCCTAGTTTAGGGACGCATGCTTGAGCCTATTTTTGATAATTAGAGTTAATCTTCTTATTGGTTGTATTTTTGCTCACTTATGTTTATATATAATCCACTCATCACTAATCTCTAATGATGGAGAGTGAATTCATTTTCTTTAATTTGCATAGATCTCTTGTATTAATACTAGTAAGTAGCTCTATTTTGTTATTTTGATTCTAGAAACATCTATAAAATAATTTTAATGTATCTTATTCACACTAGGTCTTCAATAATTTCTTTCTTATTTGCATAATCTAATATTGTGATTTAAAAAAGTATGTTAAATTTATTGATATGATTTATATGAGTGTAATACACACTTATAATTTAGTAGTAATTGAAGACTATAGTTGAATCTTCACTTTTAGTATTGTTACTACTCATTGTAAAGAAAATGGACCTCTAATTCTTCCTTTTGTATATATAGCATTGTCATGCTAGCAATATAGATTTGTTAATTTTTAATGCACATAGTGTGTTGCATGATGTTCTTTAAGTAATGTTTGATGCAATAATTTGTATTATGGTTTCCACTCATTTGTGTTTTATAAAAGAATTATATAATATAAATTATTATGGAATCAATGTCAAACTATCCTCCTATAAATACCATATTGCATTTAGAAGAATAATATCATGTTTTGTTGTAGCTTTAGTTTTTTGTATATGCCATAGAATTACATTTCAAAATCAAGGTATTCCAAATATATTTCAAGATTTGTAAAAAGAGTTGAGAGTTAATTTGATGATGTGTAAATTATTATTTTTGTATATTAATGGTTCAAATTAATTGCAAAGAGGATTTATATTGCACACAAAACATAATTAAATAATAACTAGTTTGTAGGCCTTCATTAAAATGTGAATATTTTATTTTTAATTTTATGAACCATAAATCAATTGATATGGTTAACCACTTGGGTATCTATTGTGTGCAAAAAATGTCACTCCAAACTCCTCTTTTTGTCTAACACAAAGTACTTGAAACAAACATGTACATTCTATCTATCTAAATATATATTGCTGTTTTTGATTAGGTAAAAGGATATTTTGAAAGGGCCCCAACCCTTTTTTTTAATAAAAAGGGATAAAAACTTTATTGAAAGCAAGAAAAAGACAGTAAAAAGGGATCAGGGAATCCGTAGGCTCCCAAGAGAGAAAGCCCATAAACACCTCGCCAAGACAAAAACCACCATCCAAATCACCACAGACACCTTATCCATCCATATCATCAGCAATGACCCTCTCTAATTCATGACAATAATCAGGGGATAATTGTCCCCACTCCTTAATCTTCAAATCATCAGCATGCTCCGAAACCCACTTAGCCAAACAATCAACAACCCTATTCCATTCACATGGGATGTGGGCAAAAGACACCACTTCCAGTGTAGATCATAGCTGCAAAATTTGAAGAACCACCAAGGAAAGCTACCAATTAACCTCAACCACCTTTTTCTCGTGCAACAAATTAACAATGATCTGTGAATTAGATTCACAGATAACCTTATGCCAACCCAAAGCACAAGAACACTCAATAGCCCTGAGAATCGCCAAACCCTCCATAAGGTTGTTAGAATGTTGGCCTTTATGAATGGAGAAAAATAAAATAATTGAGCCATAACCATCTCTTCCAACTTCAGCAATCCTAGCGGGCCTAGAATTACCCCTAGAGGAGCCATCAATATTGGTCTTCAGAACATCTGCCAGAGGAGGCAACCATCTTCTAGCCCTTTAAACCTTCCTTTTAGCCTGCCTACCTCTTTTGACACAAGAAAAGACAAAAGTCAACCCCTGTAAGCCCAATCTATTCACAATCTCATCATCACTCGTATCCAAAGGATAAGCCACATCACATTTGTCTTCCATTGTCTCTTGGATCATACTAACAATTCTGTGCCAAACCTATTAAACCATCAGCCTATCTTCATGAAAAATCCTATGATTCCTTTCCAACCAAATTTTCCAAAGGATGAAAGTAGGACCAATGCATCACACAATCTGGAGGAAAGAGGCTTGGGAAGGAGGTCTTCCAAGACTACCCCAAAACTCAACAAGGGAAGAAGCATGAACACATGGATGTTTTCAAACATCCCACCATGTATGCCAAAGCAGCATAGAATAAGAACACTGGAAAAAAAAGTGGGAAGAATCCTCCTCACTGCAGCCGCATAGAACACAAATAGAGTGACCTTGGATTGCCCACTTTTGAAGATTATCCCAGGTTAAAAATCTATTCCAAGCCAAACTCCACACAAAATAATTACACTTTGGCCATGAAAACTTGTTCCACACATGTTTCCACCAAGGGACCTCCACCCCACCAAAATTACGAGCCAAGAACTCCTGATACCCACTAGCCACAATGAAAACACCCTTAGGATCTAGGCTCCAAGCAAGAATATCCTTATCCCTAAGGGAGCTACATTGTCTACCAACCAAAATATTTTGAAGCTCAACACAATCCTCCTCCAACCCAATCACAGGCCAATCACAAGGATCCTTCCACCTGGCCACCTCCATCTACCCACATGGATTTATTTAAGAGGTCTTAAAATCAATCACCCTTGACCAACCAGCCTCCTGGAAGCACTAACAAAGATTCAAAAAATTAGGATACTAGCAAAAAATGGGGGGGAAATCATCCTAAGAATTTGACCAAAGGAGGGCCTCAACCACCTAATTACATATCCAAAACAAGCCCTCCTTGATTAGTGCAACCCCTTTCTTAAGTGTCCCCAAATCACAGAGCCTTTCCCCACTAGAGGATACCTGGGAATCTCCTCCTTTAGAACCGCCGACATGTACTTGTGAGATAAAATCTTGGTCCAAATATGATCTTGCTCCACACACCACCTCCAATAAAGCTTTGTAGCCAATGCCAACCCAGACCAAGTCGATTTCCACAATCAAAGACCCCCAAACTGCTTCAGGCTACACACAATATCCCACTTCACAAGGCTCCACTTAGAAGAGGACAAGTTGCCTGCCCATAAGAATTATCTAGCCAAAGAATCCAAATCCTTCACAAACCCAACCAGATCCACCTGGAGCATACACCTATAAATAGGAAGAGCCTGCACCACAAATTTAAGCAGTTGAACATGCCCAACAAAGGACAACCATCTATGAGTCCAATGATTAACCTTCACACAAAACTTATCTAGAATATTTTTCCATGACTCCCTAGGGAGGCTACTAGGAGAGATAGGAATGCCAAGATAAGTTAAAGGGAGAGACCTAATCTGAAACCTCAAGATATGAGCAATCCTTTGCTAAATAAGCCATGGAGTATTGAAGAAAAAAAATGAAGATTTATCTTCATTAATCATTTGACTAGAAACAACCAGATAAATGTCCAAAGCCTTGCACAAATTCGTGGCTTCTTTGATCTTAGCTGTACCCATCAAAGTGGTATCATCCACAAATTGAAAGTGAGATTGAGGAGGAAAACCATTTCCCCACACCCAACCTTGAATAAGACCCAACTCCACATTATGTTTCACCAATCTCCCCAAATCTTCAACAAGAAGAATAAATAAATAAGGAGAGAGAGGATCCCCTTGATGAAGGCCTCTAGAAGCACTAAAAAGAGAAGAAGGCTCACCATTTATCAACACTGAGAAAGAAGTGGAAGTAACATAGTACATAACCCACTGGACCCACTCTTTAGCAAAACCAAAAGCAATAAGGATTTTTTGCAAGAAGGACCACTTAACTCTATCATAGGCCTTTGCCATATCCAGCTTGATAAACATAGCCTTTTCCTTTGAGGCTGCCATATAATGAATGGTTTCAGTAGCAATGACCACCTCATCTAGAATTTTTTGATCTTCCACAAAACCACTTTGTTCCTCTGAGATAAGCCATCTAAGCCATCGCTTCATCCTTTCAACAATCGACTTGGAGATGATTTTATAAACTAGACATTACAAAGGGAAATAGGTAAAAAATGACTCAACCGATCTTCCCCTTCATATTTGGGAATGAGAGAAAGGAAGGTAGAGTTCAAAGCCTGCAACATTTGCTTGTTCCTTTGAGACTCATGAACCACCTCCAAAAGCTCCAACTTAATGATATCCAAAAATTCATTATAAAATTCAATCAAAAAGCCATCAGGGCCCGAGGCTTTCCATTTCTTCATTTGGAAAACAATAGCCTTTGATTCCTCCAGTGAGATAAATCCCAAAAGATGATAATTCATCTCCCTAGTAAACAAGGAGGGGATACAAGACAAAATATGGTTTTCTTTCACCAAACAATCTTGAGAATCCTCTCTAAAGAAAGAAGCAAATAACTATGCAACTTCTCTAGACATATCCTGCCAAGAAGATAAATGCTCCCCCCTCCCATTCACAAGAAAAGGCATAGAATTACCATGCCTCTTAGCTTTCACTGAATTGAAGAAGAAAGCAGTGTTTCTATCCCCCTCTTGCAACCATTCAATGCAAGCCTTTTGCTTCTAATAAATTTCCTCACGCATCTCACACTCCTCCAAAGATTTTAAAGCCCTTTCCTCCTCCCTGAGTAAGTCCTCTAAAAGAAAAAACTCCCGTATCTCCTGAGTGATGACATCCAACTCAGCTTGAGCAACAACCTTAACATGAAAAATATTTTCAAAACACTGCTTGTTCCATTGTTTGAGCTGATATTTCACATATTGTAGCAGTTTGGAAAAAGGAATACATAGTAGTTCCATAAGCAGGTCTTCCCATCCACCACCATTCAACCATATGCATCTACAAAGAAGAATCTCTTAACCACATAAGATGGAACTTGAAAGACGGGGACCGAGAAACACAGGAAAAAGAAGCAGATAACTTAATAAGCTAGTGATCCGAGCCCCTCTAGTTCAAAATCTCAAAGCAAGTAGACCACAACCCACCAACCCAAGAACAAGATACCAAAAAATGGTCAAGTCTCTCAGCAATATAATTCTCTCCCATTGCCTTATTGTTCCAAGTAAACTAACCATTATGGGGCTTAATATCAACCAGATTCAAGGTAGATATGTTATCACAAAGAAGGAAGGCAGAAGGCTCCAACCTCGCAATACCACCCTTCTTCTCATCCAATTCAATAATGGCATTGAAATCACCCACAATAATCCAAGGAAAAAAAGGAGTAAGGCTCTGAATGAAATTGATATGAGACCACAATAAGTGCTTACCAGGAAAATCAGTAGGCGCATAGATGTTTGAAAGAAGAATAGATTCCACTTACTCCAAACTTGAAGCAACCATAGAGATGGAAGACTTGGAGGACATCCACCAAAGAGGATGAATTTTCAATGGGTTCCACAAGCAAGCCACCCCCTGCATTACCATGAGCCCCAATACAGTGCAAATCACCTTGCCCCCACAACTTAGACAACAAACTAACCATACTTTCAATAGATAACTTAGTCTCCTATAGAAAAAGAACATTAGGAGAGTGAATTCTCACCAATTCACGAACAACTTTTTGTCGAGGGCCACTGTTCAAGCCCCTTACATTCCAAGAGAGGGCTATCATTTTGGAGGGTTAGAAAAATGGGAATCCAAGGTCTTAACAAATCTAGACTCCACCAAAGTCTCCCCCATCATCTTAATTTTTTCTAAATCCTTCTTTCTCCCAACTTTGGAAGACTTCTCAGCCACCCCTTTCTTTTGGTCTTTCTAAAGAAGCCCCAACGAAGGAGAGGCTTTGTTGCCTTTTATCGAATCATACCCCACTTTCACTAGTGGAGTAGAGATCTCTCCCTCCCCCATTTTGGCATCCACAAGAGTCTCATCTAACCTCCTATGAACCACCAAACTAAGATCTATTTCCATTTGCAAAGCACCAACCTCTTGAGAAGTCTGGTTGTAATATGGAATAATTCCCTCCTGAACCACTTCCAAAACACCTTGATCCATAATCATCATACCCGGATTCACCTCCTGCTGACTAAGATAATCTAGAACCTCAAATCTATTAAAGGTATCACCTTCCTAGTGCTCCTTTAGAGTCCTCTTTTGACCTTGGTTCCTATTCTGAGCCTTAACAGGCATATAAAACCCTCCACACCAACAACCACACCAAGAATGGGATCCTTTCCTTTGTTAACCTTAGGAGGATTGCAGGAGGGCTGAGTAGTTTGAGACTCAACAAATTTAGACTTCAGGCATCTTCTTTGCAAATGGCCATATTCATGACAAAGATGAAAACGAAAGGGAAATGTCTCATAATCTAGCTGCTACACCCACGAATATGAACCCACATGAATTTCCAAAGAATCTGGAAGAGGGTTATTTAAATCCATCTCAATACAAATGTGAGCAAATGCCATTACCTTTCTATCTCGAGTTTGTTGAGAAGGACCCACTGGTTTCCCCAGTAGCAAAGCAACCCTATGCAAGATGTCATTGCACCAATATTCAATTGGAAATCTAGGGAGATACACCCATATCCAGACCCAATTCAGGAGCTCCTCTGACGAAACAAAACCTGCATGCCAGGGTTTAATAAATAAACCAATTTGATTATGGAAATAAGGCCCACCTTCAAAAACTCTATTGTGATCCACCATGTGCAATTAAAAGTCACCATGAAGTAACTATTCTCTAACAACATTATTTCCATCTCACCCTCTGGGGACCAAGTTCGGTGAGCCCACATTTCCAAAAATTGGATTGAAACCCTCATTCCCAAGAATTTGTAGAGCAAAGCATGCTTCAAGTAATACTCAATATCCTCTTCAATTGATTATGGTTGAATTGCTAACATCGACCTATCTTTGGCACATTCCAGGCAACCATTAATCTTTGAGATACAAGGACCTCCATATGGCACAAATCCTCCATTTCTCAACTCATTTGAAAAAAAACTATTATAAAAAAATCTCAGTGAATGGTTTGAAGAAGAATCCCCAAGTGCATCTCAAAAATCCATTGAAGGTTTGACCCTTAATGACTCCCTCGGAGCCATAATCGAGATGCCGAAACACCCTTAAACCCCAACACCCAGAGCCCCACACAAACACCAACACCAACACCCATGCTTCGAAAAGGAAAACAAAAGAATACCAAAGAGAGCAAAAATGAAGAAGAATGAACACAACCACAGAGAAAAAGAGAGGTCGGCCCCAACCTTAGCTGACGTCCAAAACCACCACCCCCACACATAAGAACTACCTCGACCCCAACAATCACCAATAGAAAGAAAGGAAACAACCTCCCAAAACACAAAAAGAGAAACACCAAAGCCTCAGCCTCATGTAGGGTGTGACCTACTTAGAGCACCGAGAAGCTTTAGGGATGCCATCTGTAATTTTTTTTTAGGGCCCCAACCCTTTTATAAAGAAAAATAGAGATATTTTTTTACAACAAAGTTGTTAAAAATAAGCAACAATAAAAGACTAAATAATTTCAAAAATAATTTTGGTAATTGTAATTCTCACACCCTTGACCCAAGTGTATGAATATGCTAAATGCTTCAAAATTACTTTATTTCTTCTATGGACCATAGGCAAAGACAAATTATTTAAAAATCTATCAAGGTGAGAGAGATGGGAGGGTAAAACTTCTACAAGACCCCAACTATGGGAAGCACATGAGGAGAGGAGCACCATAATTGAGAAATCAACTATTAAAGGGGTGGAAACTAAAGAATTATGAGCAATGGAAAATTCAAGCACATTGGGAGGAGGGGTGCCTCCACCACATCAATAGCTAGAGACACAAAATCCTCTTAATTAGAACCATCATCAACTACATCCACAATTAGGTGAATACAAAATTAATTAATACAACAAGAGGAAGATCTTGGGATTTTAAGGTGTGGGAATTTAGAATCTAATATCTCATGAAAAAGTATCACAAAAAACATAAGGGGCTACCTTCATAATCCAAAATTGGTTCCAAGAATATCCCTCCATCTATAGAATAACTTCCATATGGAGGGGTTTAGAAAGATTCAATTCCAGGTCAATATACGAGCATAGTTAGTACGAGAGAAAAATATACTAGCGTACTCCACCTTAATAAAATGACTAATAGAGTTCCCAATACCAACATAGTAGGAGTCACACCAAAAGTGAGGTGGAAGGTTTGGGAGGAAAATCCAAACTAACAAAATATTCAAGGATTTAGTGAGAGGGTTAAGAGATCAAACCCATAGATTCAACAAGAGAGCATGTTGGACCTAAAAGAAATAATGATGCTCGAGAACAAAATTCCAATTAGAGATCAAATCAAAAGCAACCAGAAAGAACCCCTTGGCACACAAGTAGATTTTAGTTTTTAAATTTCTAATAGGTTGTTCTTGCTTAGAAATCCATTGATTTAGATCATCAGGACAAGGACAAAACTAGTTCAGTTTTTAAATCAAACTATTTTGAGAGAAGAAATATTCATTTTTCAAAATATTGAATCCCCAAAATCACAATAGGTAGAGATGGGATGTATAGAAATATAGACCTCCCAAATTTGGAGAGAACTAACAAAGAACTGACATCATGGACATCAAGTGGGACACACCCTTCTAAGGAGGACACACAACATGTGCATAAGATCTATTTCCTGTAGGGAAAGTAACATTAGTTACCATATTAATAGAAAATTTTAGAGAGGCTCCACCAACATGGAAAACAAGTACAATGTGGGGAGCATGATCGTATGCCACCATAGTCACATGTAGTAGAAAACATATTAAAGGATACATCACCTCTCTCAAACCCCATTTTTAATCACTTATTTTAGATAATTTTAATGATTAAATATTTGTTCAAGGTGAGAAACACCAATACTTTAATGAGAAACATATTTATAGAATCTTGATTGATTATCTTAATTGGTTTGTGAATTATGATGTTAATAATGGACTAACTATGATTTGCATTGATATGAGGTAGTTGAAGGATAGTATTTCCCCTTTTGACATGTTGAGGGAGAGTATCATCTAGGAGAGGATCATATCATGTAAGTGTAAGATAATATCAAGATAATATTTCTCCTTTTGAATTGTGCATGGTAGTGTAAGATAATATCATGTTTAAGTGTTGTGGTATATCAAAGAAAATATCTTTAAATAAGAGAAATAAATAAACACAAATAAGAAGCCACCAAAGTGGTGGAGAAAATCACACATCATAGATAAAAGTGATAGGTGAGAAATGTACCTTTGTTCATCTTTCCTTGAATAAAGATTCTTATGTAGATTTTAATCTTGATTGGTTTTTGTCTCTCTTTGGAACCAATGTAGCTTAAGTACCATTTGAAATCATACATGATATATGCAATGATTATCCACAATATTTTTTTTCTTAACACAAATAAAATATGATACTTGTGAGGACATTTTTTTAGGAAAAATGATATATCTAGACCCTAATGGTGAAAAAATATAGGTTTTACTTAACTTGTGGCTTATCTAGTTTCTTAGACTATACCTTTTCTATCTCTAATCACAATATGATGGAGAAATTGCCACTTAAATTATACAATTTTAGTTTTCTTTGGTCTTTCAAATACCTACATTTTCTCTTCGTTGCTCATATTTGAAGTATTTATATAAAACATATAATCTATATATCCTTACACTTGTAGGGTGGGTCCTTAGGTATCTTAATGAATGTATACAAAGTAAAATTTCTTAATTCTTCTAGTTCCATATATGAATCTCTTAGAATAGTAACAACTTCAACTTTGTGAACATATTTTATGCATTGATATAGCACAAAAGGAACTAATTGACATTAATATTTACCCAAGGATGACCAAGTAATACATGAAATCAATCTAAAGTCGGAGTGATATAAAATAAAGTAGAAACTTACTTTAAATTAATAATCAAATTCATAATGATGTATCCATAGTCGCAATTAGTATTTCATTTATCACTAAGAGAAACCCCTAAAATGCATATTCTTGCTATTAAAAATAATGCTTTGTGCATATATTCAATTTACAAGAAGGATCAATAATAGTTCACCCTTATTTGGTTTGATATTTCTAGCATGAGGTTTTACATGAAAAAAACCATAGATCTGTAATGTGGAATCTCATCATGAGAAAATGTAATAATTCACATAGAAGATGTACCAACATTAGTAGAGGATTATTAAGCATACCCACAAAATTATTCTTAGAATGATCAATATGTAAATCAATATGCTCTAGCTCATCAATATTTGATTATGCCTCAACCAAATGCACATTATCAAACTAAGTATATGTGTTGGAAAATAATTTGTGTAAATTTATAAATAATTATTATCAATGAGATCCTATCTCTTATTCTTTAATGCAACACAATGTTATGTATTATGACCATTAACTCTATTAAAATCATAAAAATGTTTTTTTTTAATCAAAAGTCTTAGACACAAAATTTGAAGTATCTAATGGTCTTATAAAGAATAATAAAATTAACACGAAGTAAGCTTTGTAACACATGTAAAGGATCTTAAAACCTAGTAATTTCTCTTGGATTACGAGGCTTTAAAGTAATAACATTAGAGATTAACTATAAATTATGAACATGATCATTATGCTTATTTTATTATTTATCATTAATCTTTTAAAAAACTAGTTTTATATTGAAACTTGCAAGGATAAGACAAAGAAAGAGCATGAAAAGATCCATATTTTAGTACATTAACCTCAATAAGTTTTAATTCAATATTTCTATTCCATTTGCATACAAATTCATGAAATAAGCATAAATATTGAAGTATGTTGTCTCTTGAATAGTAGGTTACTAGTCCTTAACAAATATTATTTTTAATTCTTCATCAAGGATTTGGCGATGCATCTTTGCTAAAAATAATTGAAATCTAATAACATAATTATGAATCTACTAACTTGATTTATGTTTACATTACATTAAATATGAAATGTGACATTTTAATTCAATGTTAACATTGAATCTTTGAACAAAAATATTTTCCAAATAAGAGAGAGAATATATTGAACCATGAGGAAGAGAATAAGGTCATTCAATTACACAATCCTTTAAAGTTTGTGAGAGTTTATGGTCCATCATTAAAAAAATCTTATAGGAAGCCGACCTATAATCTAGAGGTTAACTTTCAACATAGGGTACCCACAACTTGAAAGTTTTCCCATGTTACACAGGATTGCAAAGTATCTTTGCTTTCACATGCGGGTGCACTCCTGTTGATAACAATAAGCTTATTAGATCATACATATAATCTGATAAAGTTGTATTAAATGATCTATAATGTATCATGTAGGGTCTCTTTACCATTGTACATCCTAAAGTGGGGTAACAAACAAGGAAATGGATAAGCAATAATATCATCCATGATAAAAATTATGCTTGGGTTTACTTGTGACATATTTTTTATTGCCGAGGGGTAAGGTATCAAATTTATTTTTTCTCATCAAATTTTATGTGGATGGCCTTTAGGGAAGAAGGAAAAACATTAAGAGCTATTATATGGGTGGAGGTAGAAACATTTAAAGGTAATAAGTAGAGTGTAGGTAAAGGGACAATGGATGAAGGTGTAATGACAACATGGGAGCTAGGAATAAAAGTAGTGGGTTGAATGTGATAAGTAGGTAAAATAAGAGAACTGGTGGTAGGGGCTATGAAACATGGTTAAGTGGTAGATAGAAGAAAAAAAACATGTGGTATGCATAAAGTGGGAGAAGAAGCATTAGGAGAAAAAAATAGAATAAGAGGCTTGTAAAGGAGAGATATAAGACACGTCATTTAAAGAACTTGATGAGTTTTGTTCTTAATCCCAATTTCACAGTAAAAAACAACACTGTCTCAAGATTTCAATAATCAACTAGTTTATTCAAATGCACATTTTCACAATGAAATTACTTAACTTTCAGAGACTTCAAACTTGTTTTTTCCACATTATTCTTTCATGAATCATCTGACTCAAATCCTCCTTTGTGATAGGCGCGACCTAAATCCTTCTGTCAGAAACATTTCTTTGCATACTAACCTTCAATTACTGCCTTGTATAGCGTGCTACTGTGGAGGGTTCAATCTGCATACACTAAATTTCATTGATGGTGCAGTATGTAGACATACTGTCTCCTTCTATTCGCTCTTCCTGCATCTTTTGGCTCATGGGTATGGTGGCGTGGCCTGTTTGCTCAACCCCAACCTGCACTCTTAAACTTACTCCAAAATGCTATGCTCCTCCACACCTTCACGCAGCCTCTTACTACTTCACGCAGCCTCACCCAATATCCATGCCAGCACAACTACCGTCTCCCATGATGCCACTTTGATGATCTTTTTTTTCAACTGAATTCTAACTACCCATTCCTTTTCAACAACTGCCTTCCATAAGTGTGCGTAGGAATGATCAACATATTTTAGCTCATTTGTTTTTCATATATTAATATTCTCCTTTGTCCTCCCCCGTGTGGGTCCCTCAAGACTTGTCTTCTTTTAACTTATATCTGTTATCTCCCTTTCAACTATGGGTGTAGCTTGATTTACCAACCATGACTTTATTCCAAACTCATACCAAAAATTGCCAACAAAACAAAACTCCCAAACAATAAAATAGAGATGCATACCAAAAGTGGACGATGCTCCTGCATCATTTACCTACCCTTATATTAGCTTTAGGGTTTAAATTTCTACTTGTTTTCAATTCTAATTTACCTCAAATTATTTTTCTTAATTTTTTATATGAGATTACTTTCCCTCAAAGAGGGGTAGAAACTGAAGAATTATGAACAATGGAAACTTCAAGCACATCGGTAGGAAGGGGTGCGTCCACCACACCAATAGCTAGAGACACAAAACCCTGTTAATCAAAACCATCATCAACTACATCCACAATTAGGGAGTGTGAAATTAATTATTACACCAAGATAAAGATCTTGGGATCTTAAGGTGTGGGAATTTAGAATCTAATATCTCATGAAAAAGTATCAAAAAAAACATAAGGGGATGCCTTCATAATCCAAAATTTGGTTCCAAGAATATCCCTCCATCTATAGAACAACTTCCATATGGAGGGGTTTAGAAAGATTCAATTCCACCAATATATGAGCATAGGTAGTATGAGAGAAAAATGTTATAGCATGCTCCACCTTAATAAAATGACTAATAGAGTTCTCAATACTGACATAGTAGGAGTCACACCAAAATTGAGGCGGAAGGTTTGGGAGGAAAATCCAAACTAACAAAATATTCAAGGATTTAGTGAGGGGGTTAAAAGATAAAACCCATGGATTCAACAAGAGAGCATGTTGGACCTAAAAGCAATAATGATTCTCGAGAAAAACATTCCAATTAGAGATCAAATCAAAGGAAACTAGAAAGAACCACTTGGCACACAAGTAGATTTCAATTTTTTAATTTCTAACAGATCGTTATTGCTCAAAAACCCATTGATTTAGGTCACCAGGACATCAAAAAAATTAGTTCAATTTGTAAATCAAACTATTTTGATGGAAGAAATCTTCATTTTTCAAAATCTCATCCCCAAAATCACAATACATGGAGATGGGGTGTATAGAAAAGTAGACCTCCCAAATTTAGAGAGAACTAACAAAGCACTGACATCATGGACATCAAGTGGGACAACACCCTTCTAAGGAGGACACACAACATGTGCATAAGATCTATTTCATGTAGGGAAAGTAACATTAGTTACCATATTAATAGAAAATTTTAGAGAGGCTCCACCAACATGGAAAACAAGTACAATGTGAGGAGCATGATAGTATGTCACCATAGTCACTGTAGAAAACATATTAAAGGAAACATCACCACTCTCAAATCCCATTTTTAATCACTTATTTTGGATAATTTTAATGATTAAATATTTGTTCAAGGTGAGAAACAACAATAATTTAATGAGAAACATCTTTATAGAATCTTGATTGATTATCTTAATTGGTTTGTGAATTATGATGTTAATAATGGACTAACTATTATTTGCATTGATATGAGGTAGTTGGACGATAGTATTTTCCCCCTTTGACATGTTGAGGGAGAGTATCATCTAGGAGAGGATCATACCATGTAAGTGTAAGATAATATTTTCTCCTTTTGAATTGTGCATGGTAGTGTAAGATAATATCATGTTTAATTGTGGTATATCAAAGAAAAATTCTCTAAATAAGATAAATAAATGAATATAAATAAGAAGCCACCAAAGTGGTGGAGAAAATAACACGTCATAGATAAAAGTGATAGGTGAAAAATGTACCTTTGTTCATCTTTCCTTGAATAAAGATTCTTATGTAGATTTTAATCTTGATTGGTTTTTGTCTTTCTTTGGAACCAATGTAGCTTGAGTACCATTTGAAATCATATGATATATGCAATGATTATCCATAATATTTTAAAACTGTTTTTCTTAACACAAAAAAATATGATACTTGTGAGGACATTTTTAAGGAAAAATGATACCTAAATAGGTTAATAGTGAAAAACTATAGGTTTTACTTAGCATGTGGCTTATCTAGTTTTTTAGACTATACCTTTTCTATCCCTAATCACAATATGATGGAGAAATTGCCACTTAAATTATATAATTTTAATTTTCTTTGGTCTTTCAAATACCTACATTTTCTCTCTGTTTCTCCTATTTGAAGTATTTATATAAAACATACAATGTATATATCCTTACAATTATAAGGCGGGTCCTTAGATATCTTAATGAATGTATACAAAGTAAAATTTCCTAATTCTTCTACTTTTATATATGAATCTCTTAGAATAGTAACAACTTCAACTTTTTGAACATATTTTATGCATTAATATATAGCACAAAAGGAACTAATTGACACTAATATTTACCCAAGGATGACCAAGTAATACATGAAATCAATATAAAGTAGGAACAATATGAAATAAAGTAGAAACTTACTTTAAATTAATAATTAAATTCATAATGATGTATCCATAGTCTCAATTAGTATTCCATTTATCAAAGGGAAACCCCTAAATATGCATATTCTTGCTATTAATTTTTTTTTTTTTGTGCATATATTAAATTTACAAGAAGGATCAATAATAGTTCAACCTTATTTAGTTTGTGTAGATATTCAAATTATCCTGATTGATATCGCACACTCGATTCTAATTCACTAACACCAATTCTTCCTTAACCACTTCTTTACTAACTAATTAATTAAATAATCCTTATTTAATTAATTCATCAAGATTCTTCTTTTAATTGAATAAATCAACTTTATTTGATTAAATCTAATATTCTTCTTTTAATTAAATAAATCATTTTATTTAATTAAATCCTAATGTTCCTCTTTGGATTAAATAAATAATTTTATTTAATTAAATCCTAAAGTCATCTTTCTCAATTAAATAAATCAACTTTATTTAATTATTTCCGAATGTTCTTCATTTAATTGAATAAATCAAATTTATTTAATTAAATCACTAACCTCCCAAATATCCTCTCATTTGATTTAAATAAATCTAAACATCTAAATCAAATGTCATATCAACTAAGTTTCATCTAAGTTAATTAAATCCTAATTAACTCCTAACACTAATCCTCAAATCCTCTAGCTTTTGCAACTTGCACATGTAAATCAATTTATTTGATTTATTAATTCCTCTATTTCCATTCAAATGTGGCATATTCTTGGAATATTCCACCAATTTGAAATCTCCCTCCCAAAGGAATTTTGTCCTCCAACATGGCATTTAAGGCTCTTACATGTCCTTTTTCTTGAGCCAACTTGGCATTAATTCATCTTACAACTCTTCTTCCACAAGTCATCTTTTGAATTTCAAATTCCACCTATATACATTAAACATGCACATTGTTCAAAATGTGCTCCACTCTCCTTTATTAGCATGTTGACAAGTGTCACAATGCCATTGGTTCAAGTTTAATCCCACATTCTTCCTATTTCTCATTCCTCCATCCTTCTTTCCTATAAATAGAGGACTTATTTATTGATTTAGGATGCACAACTTCATGCAAGGTTATTATCTATAGATTTGAGCAAGTTCATTCACATTTTCATCCAAGTTTTCATGGATTTCATCAATCTTAGCAAGGTTATCAACATTTTGAATCAAGAAGCACACAATCATCATCAAATTTTTCAAGGAATTGAGAAAGGGATTCTTTCCACATCAAGGAAGCACCAATTCCCCCATGGGATGTTGGTTTGGGCATTTTTGAATAAGATTTCATTAGTTTTCATTGGATATTTTACTTTGTTTTCTTATTCATTGTGTTTGAATGAATTTTATGGGGAATGTTTGTTATAGATTTGTTTATTGACTAATGTTTGATTGTTTGATCATGTTGGAGCAAGTCTAGACCAAGCATTCATATTTTGAAACTTCTATCATGAGGTTTTAAATGAAAAGAACCATAGATCTATAATGTGGAATCTCATCATGAGAAAATGTAATTTAATTCACATAGAAGATGTACCAAAATTAGTAGAGGATTATTAAGCATACCCACATAATTATTCTTAGAATGATCAACATGTAAATCAATATGCTCTAGCTCATCAATATTTGATTATGCCTCAACCAAATGCACATTGTCAAACTAAGTATGTGTTGGAAAAAGATTTGTGTAAATTTATAAATAATTACTATCAATGAGATCCTATCTCTTATTCTTTAATGCAACACATTGTTATGTAGTATGATCATTAACTCTATTAAAATCATAAAAAATGATTTTTCATCAAAAATATTAGGCACAAAATTTGAAGTATCTAATGGCCTTATAACGAATAATAAAATTAACACCAAGTAAACTTTGTAACACATGTAAAGGATCTTAAAAACTACTAATTTTTCTTTCAATACGAGGCTTTAAAGTAATAACACTAGAGATTAACCATAAATTATCAACATGATCATTATGCCTATTTTATTATTTATCATTAACCTTTTAAAAAATAGCTTTATGTTGAAACTTGGAAGGATAAGACAATGAAAGAGCATGAGAAGATCTATATTTTAGTACATTAACCTCAAGAAGGTTTAATTCAATACTTCTAGTCCATTTGCATACAAATTCATGAAATAAGCATAAATATTGAAGTATGTCAAGTCTCTTGAATAGTAGGTTACAAGTCCTTAATAAATATTATTTGTAATTCTTCATCAAGGATTTGGTGACGCATCTTTGCTAAAAATAGTTGAAATCTAATAACATAATTATGAATCTACAAACTTGATTTATGTTTGCATTACATTAAATATGGAATTGTGACATTTAATTCAATATTAACATTGATTTTTTGCACAAAAATATTTTCCAAATAAGAGAAAGAATATATTGAACCATGAGGAAGAGAATAAGGTCATTCAATTACATAATCCTTTAAAGTTTGTGCAAGGATCTTTGTAATAAGCTTATCATCATACATATAATCTAAGAAAGTTGTATTAAATGATCTATAATGTATCATGTAGGGTCTCTTTACCATTGTACATCACAAAGTGAGGTAAAAAACAAAGGAAATGGATATGCAAGAATATCATCCATGATAGCGGATTATGCTTGGATTTACTTGTGACATATTTTTTATTGCCAAGGGGTAAGGTATCAAAATTATTTTTCATCTCATAAAATCTTATGTGGATGGCCTTTAGGGAGAAGGAAAAACATTAAGAGCTATGTAAAGGGACAATGGATGAAGTTGTAATGACAACATGGGAGCTAGGAACAAAAGTAGTGGGTTGAATGTGATAAGTAGGTAAAATAAGAGAACTGGTGGTAGGGGCTATGAAACATGGTTAAGTAGCAGATGGAAGAGAAGAAACATGTGGTATGCATAAAGTGGAAGAAGAAGCATTGGGAGAAAAAATAGAATAAGAGGCTTGTAAAGGATAGATATGAGATATGTCATTTAAAGAACTTGATGCATTTTATCTTTGAGATATATCATTTAATACGTATGTTCCATAAGGCTTAGTGATGGAAAATGATGAAGGATATCAATCAAATCTAAATGATTAGCATCACTACCCAAATTAGTAGATATAATGTAAGTACTAAAATTTAGTAAGAAGAATGTCTTTCCTATGTAGATGTTCAACATGAGCTTCATTATCAAAAGTAACTTCCCAATGAAAATAAGTAGTATTATTTAGATCCCCAACAAAAACTTCCTCAAATCGATTTAAAGTCATAATAGGGTTTATTCTAGAACACATATCCTTAATGGAAAGTGGATGGGAAGACGAGGCCCTAGCATACAAGAAAAATATAAAGAAACTAAAAGATAATACAAACCAAGATGAAGTTTAGATCTGAAAAAAATTTCAAACCCTATTGGGAAATATAGTAGCTCAAGAGATGAGGTCCACCAATTGATGTAGTATAGGAATAAACACTCCACACATTAAATATCTAAGCTAATTAATTAATTACTCCAATCAATTCACCAATTAAATTATACAAAAGAGTTGAGTCTAGAGATAAGTACTAGAACACATGTTCAAATTGAGAAAGGTGGATATATATTATTGGCTCTATGTGATTAGGAATATTTTGCAATAATATGCACTTTGTAGTTTGAATATAGAATTTACTATTAGATTTGCAATAATAAGGCTCTAATTGACTAAAAACTTAACTATATTCACAATCTATGGAAAAATCTAAAATGGGCAATCATGATTCTACAATGACAACCCTAAACAATATGTTCCTAGGTGGACCCTTTAAACACCTATTCAGTTGTATGTACTTGGATAGGGTGGTGCTTAAAAGCACTAGTAGGACTTATTATCAAGTGGGGGAATCTGAGACTTGTGTTGATTATAGTCAAGCCCTATGTACTAATTAAAAAATGTGTGAACTAGATTGAAGACATGTCACACAAAATGAAAATACCTATAATATTGATACACTCAATGCTCTAGATATTTGAGAATGAGATTATGAATGGTAATGCTATGTATTGATGATCTAAATAGTCTAAGGATTTTGTACTTTTATAGAACACCCTAACACTCAAATATGAATACTTTGCACTTGACTCAAGGTAACAACTAGTTAGGATAAGTTTGGGTTTAGTCCATCATAAAATTTGAATTTGGAAAGTGGGAATTAAAGGTGCCCTATCAATCTTGACTTAGGATTGGGAATGTGAAAATTAAGGGTTAGATAATTGAAGAATGAAGACTCAAATTTATTGTGGGTTTAAATTAAATACCAACTCTTTTATAAAAATACACAAATTAAATATTAGATTATTGTAGTATGTAACAAAATTAAAATAATCTAAAGTTATAAATAAAAAATCAAATAAATCTAAAGTTAGAAACAATATCAATATAAATCTTAAGTTATTAAATTACCTCCATGATTGTAATAGTGTTTTTTGTCTCATTAATATGAGTTTGTTGTTTCAACATTTGTTTCTCATGAGATCTTTTCTGGGTTTAAGTCTTGTTTCTTCGTAGATCTTGATGTACAAGATTTGGAGATCCTTTCAAAACCCTCTTCCATTCATAACTCCATCTAAATGTATTTATCTACTCTAAAAAACAATCTCATTGTAAATCATTATTTCTTTAATATGAATTTATTGTTTTATCATTTATTTTTGGTGAGATCTTTTATAGATTTAAGACTTATTTCTTTATAGATTTTTATCTCTGATTATTGTTTATGTTTTATCTTGATATACAAAAATTAAAGATACTTTAAGAACCATCTTCCATTCATAACTCTATCCAAAATATTTATCTACTTAGAAAAGCAAAAGTAAAGTTGTAACGATGACAAAGAACCTGTGAACAAGGATGTTTGGATTGGTATCGCCCATTAAGGGCTCATAAACGCTATCAGTCTGGCTTGGTTGGGCTACGGCCATCGATTTGGAATATATAAATGAAAGCTGTAGCCAGTGTTTGAAAAGGATCGTGGCTTTTGGGATAACACAGCCTTAGCATCCACTAAAGTCAATAAAGAAAAATAAACATTGGCTTTACATTATTCTTGTACAGATATTCTGATCAGAAACGTTAATGGTGGTAGATTCTAGATGTAGATAAGATCACCCACTAAACTTCTTTCCAGACGGATGATCTTTATAAGACGAATATCTCAAAAATGTATGCTTTACGCTTCCACCTGTTTCATATCTGTCAACTCAGGAATATATTCGAATACATTTGTCTTTATTGCATCACTTAAATTTTCATAAGCTGGGGATTAAACGTCCGTGTTCGTGGGCTTTGTCTCTGTTCTTGGTTGCAGTAAAACAGACTAAAAAATGGCGACAGTAACAGTGCCTCCAACAATTCCTCAGCCCTCTCAAGATTGCCAACAATTACGCAATGCATTTTCACATGGTAACGAATTTAATTCAATATATTGTAGATTAAATTGTGTGTATTTTTCGAATATATCGTAGATTAAATTGTGTGTATTTTTCATTTGACGTTTCGGATCACATTCAGTAATTTAACATGTCTTATTGTTCTTCATTTATTTTTCCTAT
>VDFB02075321.1:118819523-118834964 GCA_007258455.2 Sequoia sempervirens
GAAGCATAGAAAGGAGGATTTTTTTAAATAAAATCTAATTTCCATTTATCGAATGCTTTGATTCCTCCCTCTTCATCCAAAATTTTAAGCATCAATGCCCCTTCCAATTCTTCAGAAGAATTTAATTTGTTCTCAAGTTGGATATCCAACTTGACTTGAAATGTAGATACTTCATTTAATATCCCAAGAAGTTTAAAAGTATTTATTATCTCACCAAGGACACTAGGACTAAACTTTTATTTCTTGTAAATTAACTCCATGGATGTTGCTTTAGGGATCCAAGTACTCAATATCTCTTCTAACCTCTCCTTATGCTACATGTAGTTGGTGTGAGATTTTCTCAAATTATTATACCAGTCCACGTGTCTTTTAATATGACTGATGCATGATAATTTATACTAGTCCACATGTCTTCTTTTTCTAGCTTCTCCACCTCTTTGGTTTGAATCAATTGTTCCTTTAACTCTTTTATTTTCCTTAATAGTGCTTCTCTATCCTACGTTGAGGTATCCACTGAGCTTTATTTTGGAATAGAGGATTCTAGAACAATGCTTGGTGGATGGGGAAGAAGTGACTTTACCTTGTTATATTTTTGAAACAAATTAATATGATCCTTTTAGATCTTATCATAATCAACCTGTAATTTCTTTGTTGTAGTAGCACTAAAAAATGTTGTTCTTACCAGTAATGATGCGGCTTGAGGTGTAGTGGTATCTTCTAGTCTTCTAACAATGATACTTCCAACAAGTTCTTTGATATTGTGTGCAACTTGGGGATTTTGAGTCTCTATAGCAATTGCCCATATTGTTAGAGTTCCAAAATTTATACTAAATCCATATTCAAAATATAAATCCTTTGATTGATCCTTAAATTCTAGTACTTATTCACTCATGTCTTGCCTTATAATAGTATCCAATATAATGGTAGAGGCTATGCCACATCTTGGCAACAGTAAGCACCCACTATCTTGCATAATTCTTCTTCCTTTTTTTAGGACTAATGTTGTTTACATGAAAGTAAACCTCCTTCAAAACCTCTTGATTATTTTATGCATCCTCTATGGATTCTTCCCTTTTCTTGTTCAATTTTCTGAGAAATGAATCCATCTTATTTTTGATCAAAAAGTCCTTGAATTCCTTGGACTTCATAAATTTGTCATTTGAAAGGAATTTAGTGCATACCAAAGCTCTTACATAATTTATTATATTTTCTCCTGAATTAATGTTTATCAACATCCTATCTTGAGGGGGGTTATCTATGTGGACTCTTGGTGGTGATGCAAGGATCTAATTTACCTCATCAATATTTGACATGTTCTCCCTAATCTCTTCTATTTCCGCATAATCAATAGGATAATCTACCAAGGGTTTGACACCCCTTGGTTTCTATGGGGGAACCACCCTAGAAGCACTTGATGCTTTTGAAATAATAGTTAGAGACATATGTTGATTAACCTCCTCTTCCCTTGGCCTCTCCTCTTCTTTGACTAAACTTTAAGGTTTTGTAGGGATTCTAGGATCAAGATTAGCCACATTTCCAAGCATGGTTTGTATTCTAACAATGGGATCTTCAATTTATTTGTAACCTTTTGGATAATCGGGGTTAACATTTTTATTTTCTCTTCTCCTTTTAGAATTGTCACCCATGCACTCTTTCTCCTTTTTACCTCTAAATCTGAGACTATATTTTTGATTGTCTTCAAACTTGTCAAACTCATGATAGAAATGTGCCCTAGCAACTCTCTCCCTACCTTGGTTAATGAAGTGCTCTAGATCATAATTTCTCTTTTTATTAACTTTCATCCTATAAGGTTGTAGTAGAGGATAGATCAATTCTAATCCCTTATTAGTATTCATAAAATTATCAAATACACTTTTGTGGAGGTCAACATTGATCCTTTCTTGTTCCCTTAAATAAAATTTATCACTTTCATTCAATTGCCATATTTTTTCTAAGAATATATATATTTTTTGGAACAATCATGGGAAGGATGTGAGGCTGCACTTGATCTCCATATATTCTAACATTATTGTTGTATTTGAGTGGAGAAACCAATCTCCCCAATTACGATCAATAGCAATCTTAGGAGTTCTTTCCTTAGGTCTCAAGAAAATCATTACCCTTTCTGACATTCTTGTTATGCTCTTGAATCCCAAATTTTCCATTACTAACTTTGCAAAACATCCTCAAATATAACCTAATTTTATGTTGGACAATGCATGCCCCATATGTGTGTCCATCCTTGGACCGATAGTGGCAATCCCTCAGCTTCTTGAAATTTCAACTACATAACATGGATCTAGATGGGTTTTCCACTATATAATAGAATGTGGCAAAGAAGGGAATACCATTTAAAATATATAAATTTTTTACATCTATCTTAATTTCCATCAAGCTCATATGAATCCCCTCTACAACAAATGATGCAAAATCAAAACTTCTATTCAAATTCTTGTTTTGAACGTCAGTTGACATCATCATCATATGCATTGGTATTTGTGCCTTGCAATCTACACCCAAGACTTGATAGAGTGCAAAGTAAGTGTTCAAAAAGTAGTCTACAAATATGTTATAGTTGAATGGTTTTATTTCATCTCCAGTAAACCTCACAAGTCTTCTATTTTGATCTTTGATCTTGTGATTCAAGGTAATCACATTACTCAATAACTATGCTTATTCCTTGAGTATTATTTTCACAATGAATCAAAACATATTTATATGTTTGCATTTAAGTTCAATTTGAACACCTCATAGATAAAATTCTTATCCAATCTAGTCAACACACCACCTTTATTATTTAAAATTATCCTTGAATTAGCATCATAATTCCTAGCAATGGCCTTTACCAAATCTGCATTGAAAAGCACATTAGGCACTACTAGCCCGCCTAAATCCAAATTCCAAATGTTTGAAATAGGATTAGTAGTATTGCATCTCCTATAACCATATTTGAATAATTCCCAACCTTGGAATAGAATGGTTGCATCTCTAAATGCATCAACTTTGTAAATTAATCTATCTAGAAGAATTCTAGTCCCTTGTGAATGTTTTGAATTCTTTGATGAACCTAAACATTGATTAATGATATCCTCGTCTAACCACCATTTCATTTTACCAACTTGGTATGTTGTTTAACTCATTTTAGTGTTTTAATATAAAATTAGGGTTTACAACTAAATCATATTTTGGTTATAATTTCTCAACAAAATTATTTATTTATTTCTTATAAAACCCTAATCACATCCTATAATGCATAAAACCTTCTTTAAAAATCACCAACAATGAGAATTTTGAATTACCTATTTTTAGCTTGCAAAAACCCTATTTTTTGTAGTCACAACCTCTTGAGTAGCTCAAACAGCTTAACCTTTTAATGCAGATAAATTTTAGTTCATATACATGAATAATTGATTGAAATTAAGTAATGTATATATCGTCAATATGGTTGAAAACAATAACTTTTGCATGTATGGTATGAATGAGTAAAGTCTATGAATTCTCCTTAGCCATTTTTCATGTTTGAATACCAACCATTGATTTTGGTGAGAGCTCTTGTAATCAATAGTGAGTGCACATCCCTTGCTTAGCATAAGTTTCTTTTGAAAAATTCTTTACCAAGTTGTGATACAAAAGTCACAAGTGCTATAATAAGAATTAGCCACCTTAAAGTGGCCTCCAAGTCATGGGGTTGGCCCCACATTCATTGTCAAGCTCTCAAATGGATGTACTAAGTCTCCTTTATCTTTATACGACGATGCCACATGTCTTCACAATGCATCAACAAAAAATTGAAATGTATTTATTTTTATAACTTGCACAACATAAAAAAACATGCTTTGCGATGAAAATAAGCCATGCGTATTTCCCATTCACTTTTGTCACTAATTATCTCCACTTGATTTTTATAACTAGGCCACACTGAGTGTACACCACATTTTCTTATAGTGCATAAGCACATCTTTAAATTATTCACCTTTTATGAAGCCACACCAAGTAAAATGATGCCATATATTTTTTATTTGAACGTTTCATATAGACCCAAAGCAATATCCAAGGAAGAAACACAAGAAGTGAGCACATAAGCACAACTTTGAAAAGATCACTTGATTATGAAACTACACAATAAGAAACATTTATACTATCAACCAAAAGATGACACATCATCATATGAGCTCACATAGGACAAAACAATGACATACAATTGAATACACATGGCTATATAACACATTGGCACAACTTCAAAATGTTTAGATTTTGAGAAAATATGCTATGAACTAAAAGTGCATGATAATATCATTTGACATGTGTACACCAATTTGGAATACTTGTGGGGACCACTGGATGAGCATATACAAAGGAAAATTAAAAGATTATTTAACACATAGGCTCAAAAGGCTAAGTTGGTTGCTAGGACAAGAGTACCGATCAATGAATGCTCACGAAGGCCTTAAAGGCTTGACTTAAAAGTTATAACAAGCCAAAAAAGTAGCCAATAAGATGAAAAAAAGTAACAAACCCATGAGAAAGTGAATTGCTAGGGTTTAAGGTTTAAGCCTTAGAAGGTCAGATTTATAATTTTTTTACAACTAAACCCTAAAAGTTTTACTAGTGCCAACAATGGCCCTAGTTTAGGGACGCATGCTTGAGCCTATTTTTGATAATTAAAGTTAATCTTCTTATTGGTTGTATTTTTGCTCACTTATGTTTATATATAATCCACTCATCACTAATCTCTAATGATGGAGAGTGAATTCATTTTCTTTAATTTGCATAGATCTCTTGTATTAATACTAGTAAGTACCTCTATTTTGTTATTTTGATTCTAGAAACATCTATAAAATAATTTTAATGAATCTTATTCACACTAGGTCTTCAATAATTTCTTTCTTATTTGCATAATCTAATATTGTGATTTAAAAAAGTATGTTAAATTTATTGATATGATTTATATGAGTGTAATACACACTTATAATTTAGTAGTAATTGAAGACTATAGTTGAATCTTCACTTTTAGTATTGTTACTACTCATTGTAAACAAAATGGACCTCTAATTCTTCCTTTTGTATATATAGCATTGTCATGCTAGCAATATAGATTTGTTAATTTTTAATGCACATAGTGTGTTGCATTGTAAACAAAATGGACCTCTAATTCTTCCTTTTGTATATATAGCATTGCCATGCTAGCAATATAGATTTGTTAATTTTTAATGCACATAGTGTGTTGCATGATGTTCTTTAAGTAATGTTTGATGCAATAATTTGTATTATGGTTTCCACTCATTTGTGTTTTATAAAAGAATTATATAATATAAATTATTATGGAATCAATGTCAAACTATCCTCCTATAAATACCATATTGCATTTAGAAGAATAATATCATGTTTTGTTGTAGCTTTAGTTTTTTTGTATATGCCATAGAATTACATTTCAAAATCAAGGTATTCCAAATATATTTCAAGATTTGTAAAAAGAGTTCAGAGTTAATTTGATGATACGTGTAAATTATTATTTTTGTATAATAATGGTTCAAATTAATTGCAAAGAGGATTTATATTGCACACAAAACATAATTAAATAATAACTAGTTTGTAGGCCTTCATTAAAATGTGAATATTTTATTTTTAATTTTATGAACCATAAATCAATTGATATGGTTAACCACTTAGGTATCCATTGTGTGCAAAAAATGTCACTCCAAACTCCTCTTTTTGTCTAACACAGAGTACTTGAAACAAACATGTATATTCTATCTATCTAAATATATATTGCTGTTTTTGATTAGGTAAAAGGATATTTTGAAAGGGCCCCAACCCTTTTTTTTAATAAAAAGGGGTAAAAACTTTATTGAAAGCAAGAAAAAGACAGTAAAAAGGGATCAGGGAATCCGTAGGCTCCCAAGAGAGAAAGCCCATAAACACCTCACCAAGACAAAAACCACCATCCAAATCGCCACAAACACCTTATCCATCCGTATCATCAGCAATGACCCTCTCTAATTCATGACAATAATCAGGGGATAATTGTCCCCACTCCTTAATCTTCCAATCATCAACATGCTCCAAAACCCACTTAGCCAAACAATCAACAACCCTATTCCATTCACATGGAATGTGGGCAAAAGACACCACTTCCAGTGTAGAGCATAGCTGCAAAATTTGAAGAACCACCAAGGCAAGCTACCAATTAACCTCAACCACCTTTTTCTCGTGCAACAAATTAACAATAATCTGTGAATTAGATTCATAGATAACCTTATGCCAACCCAAAGCACAAGCACACTCAATAGCCCTGAGAATTGCCAACCCCTCCATAAGGTTGTTAGAATGTTGGCCTTTGTGAATGGAGAAAAATAAAATAATTGAGCCAAAACCATCTCTTCCAACTTCACCAATCCTAGCGAGCCTAGAATTGCCCCTAGAGGAGCCATCAATATTGATCTTCAGAACATCTGCCAGAGGAGGCAACCATCTTCTAGCCCTTTAAACCTTCCTTTTAGCCAGCCTACCTCTTTTGACACAAGAAAAGACAAAAGTCAACCCCTGTAAGCCCAATCTATTCACAATCTCATCATCACTCGTTTCCAAAGGATAAGCCACATCACATTTGTCTTCCATTGTCTCTTGGATCATACTAACAATTATGTGCCAAACCTATTGAATCATCAGCCTATCTTCATGAAAAATCCTATGATTCCTTTCCAACCAAATTTTCCAAAGGATGAAAGTAGGACCAATGCATCACAAAATCTAGAGGAAAGAGGCTTGGGAAGGAGGTCTTCCAAGACTACCCCAAAACTCAACAAGGGAAGAAGCATGAACACATGGATGTTTTCAAACATCCCACCATGTATGCCAAAGCAGCATAGAATAAGAACACCGAAAAAAAAAGTGGAAAGAATCCTCCTCACTACAGCCGCATAGAACACAAATAGAGTGACCCTGGATTTCCCACTTCTGAAGATTATCCCAGGTTAAAAATCTATTCCAAGCCAGACTCCACACAAAACAATTACACTTTGGCCATGAAAACTTGTTCCACACATGTTTCCACCAAGGGACCTCCACCCCACCAAACTTACGAGCCAAGAACTCCTGATACCCACTAGCCACAATGAAAACACCCTTAGGATCTAGGCTCCAAGCAAGAATATCCTTATCCCTAAGGGAGCTACATTGTCTACCAACCAAAATATTTTGAAGCTCAACACAATCCTCCTCCAACCCAATCACAGGCCAATCACAAGGATCCTTCCACCTGGCCACCTCCATCTACCCACATGGATTTATTTAAGAGGTCTTAAAATCAATCACCCTTGACCAACCAGCCTCCTGGAAGCATTGACAAAGATTCAAAAAATTAGGATACTAGCAAAAAATGAGGGGGAAATCATCCTAAGAAATTGACCAAAGGAGGGCCTCAACCACCTAATTACATATCCAAAACAATCCCTCCTTGATTAGTGCAACGCCTTTCTTAAGTGTTCCCCAAATCACAGAGCCTTTCCCCACTAGAGGATACCTAGGAATCTCCTCCTTTAGAACCCCCGACATGTACTTGTGAGATAAAATCTTGGTCCAAATATGATCTTGCTCCACACACCACCTCCAATAAAGCTTTGTAGCCAATGCCAACCCAGACCAAGTCGATTGCCACAATCAAAGACCCCCAAACTACTTCAGGCTACACACAATATCCCACTTCACAAGGCTCCACTTAGAAGAGGACAAGTTGCCTGCCCATAAGAATTATCTAGCCAAAGAATCCAAATCCTTCACAAACCCAACCAGATCTACCTGGAGCATACACCTATAAATAGGAAGAGCCTGCACCATAGATTTAAGCAGCTGAACACGCCCAACAAAGGACAACCATCTATGAGTCCAATGATTAACCTTCACACAAAACTTATCTAGAATATTTTTCCATGACTCCCTAGGGAGGCTACTAGGAGAGATAGGAATGCCAAGATAAGTTAAAGGGAGAGACCTAATCTGAAACCTCAAGATATGAGCAATCCTTTGCTGAATAAGCCATGGAGTATTGAAGAAAAAAAAGATTTATCTTCATTAATCATTTGACTAAAAATAACCAGATAAATATCCAAAGCCTTGCACAAATTCGTGGCTTCTTTGATCTTAGCCGTACCCATCAAAGTGGTATCATCCACAAATTGCAAGTGAGATTGAGGAGGCAAACCATTTCCCCACACCCAACCTTGAATAAGACCCAACTCCACATTATGTTTCACCAATCTCCCCAAATCTTCAACAAGAAGAATAAATAAATGAGAGAGAGGATCCCCTTGATGAAGGCCTCTAGAAGCACTAAAAAGAGAAGAAGGCTCACCATTTATCAACAGTGAGAAAGAAGTGGAAGTAACATAGTACATAACCCACTGGACCCACTCTTCAGCAAAACCAAAAGCAATAAGGATTTTTCGCAAGAAGGACCACTTAACTCTATCATAGGCCTTTGCCATATCTAGCTTGATAAACATAGCCTTTTCCTTCGAGGTTTCCATAGAATGAATGGTTTCAGTAGCAATGACAACCTCATCCAGAATTTTTTGATCTTCCACAAAACCACTTTGTTCCTCTGAGATAAGCCATCTAAGCCATCGCTTCATCCTTTCAACAATCGACTTGGAGATGATTTTATAAACTAGACATTACAAAGGGAAATAGGTCAAAAATGACTTAATCGATCTTCCCCTTCATATTTGGGAATGAGAGAAAGGAAGGTAGAGTTCAAATCCCGCAACATTTTCTTGTTCCTTTGAGACTCATGAACCACCTCCAAAAGCTCCAACTTAATGATATCCAAAAATTCATTATAAAATTCAATCAGAAAGCCATCAAGGCTCGAGGCTTTCCCTTTCTTCATTTGGAAAACAATAGCCTTTGATTCCTCTAGTGAGATAAATCCCAAAAGATGCTATTTTATCTCCCTAGTAAACAAGGAGGGGATACAAGACAAAATATGGTTTTCTTTCGCCAAACAATCTTGAGAATCCTCTCTAAATAAAGAAGCAAAGAACTATGCAACTTCTCTAGACATATCCTGCCAAGAAGATAAATGCTCCCCCCTCCCATTCACAAGAAAAGGCATAGAATTACCATGCCTCTTAGCTTTCACTGGATTGAAGAAGAAAGCAATGTTTCTATCCCCCTCTTGCAACCATTCAATGCAAGCCTTTTGCTTCCAATAAATTTCCTCATGCATCTCACACTCCTCCAAAGATTTTAAAGCCCTTTCCTCCTCCCTGAGTAAGTCCTCTAAAAGAACAAACTCCCGTATCTCCCGAGTGATGACATCCAACTCAGCTTGAGCAACAACCTTAACATGAAAAATATTTTCAAAACACTACTTGTTCCACTGTTTGAGCTGATATTTCACATATTGTAGCAGCTTGGAAAAAGGAATACATAGCAGTTCCATGAGCAGGTCTTCCCATCCACCACCATTCAACCATATGCATCTACAAAGAAGAATCTCTTAACCACATAAGATGGAACTTGAAAGATGGGGACCGAGAAACACAGGAAAAAGAAGCAGATACTTAATAAGCTAGTGATCCGAGCCCCTCTAGTTGAAAATCTCAAAGCAAGTAGACCAAAACCCACCAACCCAAGAACAAGATACCAAAAAATGGTCAAGTCTCTCAGCAATTCAATTCTCTCCCATTGCCTTATTGTTCCAAGTAAACTAACCATTACAGGGCTTAATATCAACCAGATTCAAGGTAGATATGTTATCACAAAGAAGGAAGGCAGAAGGCTCCAACCTCGCAATACCACCCTTCTCATCCAATTCAATAATGGCATTGAAATAACCCACAATAATCCAAGGAAAAAAAGAAGTAAGGCTCTGAATGAAATTGATATGAGACCACAATAAGTGCTTACCAGGAAAATTAGTAGATGCATAGATGTTTGAAAGAAGAATAGATTCCACTGACTCCAAACTTGAAGCAACCATAGAGATGGAAGACTTGGAGGACATCCACCAAAGAGGATGCATCTTCAATGGGTTCCACAAGCAAGCCACCCCTTGCATTACCATGAGCCCCAATACAGTGCAAATCACCTTGCCCACACAACTTAGACAACAAACTAACCATACTTTCAATAGATAACTTAGTCTCCTATAGAAAAAGAACATCAGGGGAGTGAATTCTCACCAATTCACGAACAACTTTTTGTCGAGGGCCACTGTTCAAGCCCCTTACATTCCAAGAGAGGACTATCATTTTGGAGGATTAGAAAAATGGGAATCCAGGGTCTTAACAAATCTAGACTCCACCAAAGTCTCCCCCATCATCTTAATTTTTTCTAAATCCTTCTTTCTCCCAACTTTGGAAGACTTCTCAGCCACCCCTTTCTTTTGATCTTTCTAAAGAAGCCCCAACGAAGGAGAGGCTTTGTTGCCTTTTATTGAATCATACCCCACTTTCACTAGTGGAGTAGAGATCTCTCCCTCCCCCATTTTGGCATTCACAAGAGTCTCATCTAACCTCCTATGAACCACCAAACTAAGATCTATTTCCATTTGCAAAGCACCAACCTCTTGAGAAGTCTGGTTGTAATATGGAATAATTCCCTCCTAAACCACTTCCAAAACACCTTGATCCATAATCATCATACCCAGATTCACCTCCTGCTGACTAAGATCATCTAGAACCTCAAATCTATTAAAGGTATCACCTTCCTGGTGCTCCTTTAGAGTCCTCTTTTGACCTTGGTTCCTATTCTGATCCTTAACAGGCATATAAAACCCTCCACACCAACAACCACACCAAGAATGGGGTCCTTTCCTTTGTCAACCTTAGGAGGATTGCAGGAGGGCTGAGTAGTCTGAGACTCAACAAATTTAGACTTTAGGCATCTTCTTTGCAGATGGCCATATTCATGAAAAAGACGACAACGAAAGGGAAATGTCTCATAATCTAGCTGCTACACCCATGAATATGAACTCGCATGAATTTCCAAAGAATCTGGAAGAGGGTTATTTAAATCCATCTCAATACAAATGTGAGCAAATGCCATTACCTTTCTATCTCGAGTTTGTTGAGAAGGACCCACTGGTTTCCCCAGTAGCGAAGCAACCCTATGCAAGATGTCATTGCACCAATATTCAATTGGAAATCTAGGGAGATACACCCATATCAAGACCCAATTCAGGAGCTCCTCTGAAGAATCAAAACCTACATGCTAGGGTTTAATAAATAAACCAATTTGATTATGGAAATAAGGCCCACCTTTGAAAACTCTATTGTGATCCACCATGTGCAATTAAAAGTCACCATGAAGTAACTATTCTCTAACAACATTATTTCCATCTCACCCTCTGGGGACCAAGTTCGGTGAGCCCACATTTCCAAAAATTGGATTGAAACCCTCATTCCCAAGAATTTGTAGAGCAAAGCATGCTTCGAGTAATACTCAATATCCTCTTCAATTGATTATGGTTGAATTGCTAACATCGACCTATCTTTGGCACATTCCAGGCAACCATTAATCTTTGAGATACAAGGACCTCCATATGGCACAAATCCTCCATTTCTCGACTCATTTGAAAAAAAACTATTATAAAAAATCTTAGTGAATGGTTTGAAGAAGAATCCCCAAGTGCAGCTCAAAAATTCATAGAAGGTTTGACCCTTGATGACTCCCCCAGAGCCATAACCGAGATGACAAAACACCCTTAAACCCCAACACCCAGATCCCCACACAAACACCAACACCCATGCTTCGAAAAGGAAAAAAAAAAATACCAAAGAGAGCAAAAATGAAGAAGAATGAACACAACCACAGAGAAAAAGAGAGGTCGGCCCCAACCCCAGCCAATGTCCAAAATCACCACCCCCACACACAAGAACTACCTCGACCCCAACAATCACCAATAGAAAGAAAGGAAACAACCTCCCAAAGCACACAAAGAGAAACACCAAAGCCTCGGCCTCGTGTAGGGTGTGACCTACTTAGAGCACTGAGAAGCTTCAGGGATGCCATCTGTAATTTTTTTTTAGGGCCCCAACCCTTTTATAAAGAAAAATAGAGATATTTTTTTACAACAAAGTTGTTAAAAATAAGCAACAATAAAAGACTAAATAATTTCAAAAACAATTTTGGTAATTGTAATTCTCACACCCTTGACCCAAGTGTATGAATATGCTATATGCTTCAAAATTACTTTATTTCTTCTATGGACCATAGGCAAAGACAAATTATTTAAAAATCTATCAAGGTGAGAGAGATGGGAGGGTAAAACTTCTCCAAGACCCCAACTATGGGAAGCACATGAGGAGAGGAGCAACATAAATGAGAAATCAACTATTAAGGGGGTGGAAACTAAAGAATTATGAGCAATGGAAAATTCAAGCACATTGGGAGGAGGGGTGCCTCCACCACATCAATAGCTAGAGACACAAAATCCTCTTAATGATAACCATCATCAACTACATCCACAATTAGGTGAATGCAAAATTAATTATTACACCAAGAGGAAGATCTTGGGATTTTAAGGTGTGGGAACTTATAATCTAATATCTCATGAAAAAGTATCACAAAAAACATAAGGGGCTACCTTCATAATCCAAAATTTGGTTCCAAGAATATCCCTCCATCTATAGAATAACTTCCATATGGAGGGGTTTAGAAAGATTCAATTCCACCAATATACGAGCATAGTTAGTATGAGAGAAAAATATACTAGCCTGCTCCACCTTAATAAAATGACTAATAGAGTTCCCAATACCAACATAGTAGGAGTCACACCAAAAATGAGGTGGAAGGTTTGGGAGGAAAATCCAAACTAACAAAATATTCAAGGATTTAGTGAGAGGGTTAAGAGATCAAACCCATAGATTCAACAAGAGAGCATGTTGGACCTAAAAGAAATAATGATGCTCGAGAACAAAATTCCAATTAGAGATCAAATCAAAAGCAACCAGAAAGAACCCCTTGGCACACAAGTAGATTTTAGTTTTTAAATTTCTAATAGGTTGTTCTTGCTTAGAAATCCATTGATTTAGATCATCAGGACAAGGACAAAACTAGTTCAGTTTTTAAATCAAACTATTTTGAGAGAAGAAATCTTCATTTTTCAAAATATTGAATCCCCGAAATCACAATAGGTAGAGATGGGATGTATAGAAATATAGACCTCCCAAATTTGGAGAGAACTAACAAAGAACTGACATCATGGACATCAAGTGGGACAACACCCTTCTAAGGAGGACACACAACATGTGCATAAGATCTGTTTCATGTAGGGAAAGTAACATTAGTTACCATATTAATAGAAAATTTTAGAGAGGCTCCACCAACATGGAAAACAAGTACAATGTGGGGAGCATGATCGTATGCCACCATAGTCACATGTAGTAGAAAACATATTAAAGGATACATCCCCACTCTCAAACCCCATTTTTAATCACTTATTTTAGGTAATTTGAATGATTAAATATTTGTTCAAGGTGAGAAACACCAATACTTTAATGAGAAACATATTTATAGAATCTTGATTGATTATCTTAATTGGTTTGTGAATTATGATGTTAATAATGGACTAACTACGATTTACATTGATATGAGGTAGTTGAAGGATAGTATTTCCCCTTTTGACATGTTGAGGGAGAGTATCATCTAGGAGAGGATCATATCATGTAAGTGTAAGATAATATCAAGATAACATTTCTCCTTTTGAATTGTGCATGGTAGTGTAAGATAATATCATGTTTAAGTGTTGTGGTATATCAAAGAAAATATCTTTAAATAAGAGAAATAAATAAACACAAATAAGAAGCCACCAAAGTGGTGGAGAAAATCACACATCATAGATAAAAGTGATAGGTGAGAAATGTACCTTTGCTCATCTTTCCTTGAATAAAGATTCTTATGTAGATTTTAATCTTGATTGGTTTTTGTCTCTCTTTGGAACCAATGTAGCTTAAGTACCATTTGAAATCATACATGATATATGCAATGATTATCCACAATATTTTTTTTCTTAACACAAATAAAATATGATACTTGTGAGGACATTTTTTTAGGAAAAATGATATATCTAGACCCTAATGGTGAAAAAATATAGGTTTTACTTAACTTGTGGCTTATCTAGTTTCTTAGACTATACCTTTTCTATCTCTAATCACAATATGATGGAGAAATTGCCACTTAAATTATACAATTTTAGTTTTCTTTGGTCTTTCAAATACCTACATTTTCTCTTCGTTGCTCATATTTGAAGTATTTATATAAAACATATAATCTATATATCCTTACACTTGGAGGGTGGGTCCTTAGGTATCTTAATGAATGTATACAAAGTAAAATTTCTTAATTCTTCTAGTTCCATATATGAATCTCTTAGAATAGTAACAACTTCAACTTTGTGAACATATTTTATGCATTGATATAGCACAAAAGGAACTAATTGACATTAATATTTACCCAAGGATGACCAAGTAATACATGAAATCAATCTAAAGTCGGAGTGATATAAAATAAAGTAGAAACTTACTTTAAATTAATAATCAAATTCATAATGATGTATCCATAGTCGCAATTAGTATTTCATTTATCACTAAGAGAAACCCCTAAAATGCATATTCTTGCTATTAAAAATAATGCTTTTGTGCATATATTCAATTTACAAGAAGGATCAATAATAGTTCACCCTTATTTGGTTTGATATTTCTAGCATGAGGTTTTACATGAAAAAAACCATAGATTTGTAATGTGGAATCTCATCATGAGAAAATGTAATAATTCACATAGAAGATGTACCAACATTAGTAGAGGATTATTAAGCATACCCACAAAATTATTCTTAGAATGATCAATATGTAAATCAATATGCTCTAGCTCATCAATATTTGATTATGCCTCAACCAAATGCACATTATCAAACTAAGTATATGCGTTGGAAAATAATTTGTGTAAATTTATAAATAATTATTATCAATGAGATCCTATCTCTTATTCTTTAATGCAACACAATGTTATGTATTATGACCATTAACTCTATTAAAATCATAAAAATGTTTTTTTTAATCAAAAGTCTTAGACACAAAATTTGAAGTATCTAACGGTCTTATAAAGTGTTAGGGTTAGAGATGGCAGATCTAACAATTAAATGCAGATTTAATAAACAAAAACAGAGAAACTAAAACATTCACAAAATAAATCATAACACATAATTTAACGTGGTTCACCCAATTCTGGGCTACATCCACCAAACCACAGCCATCCAACACTTTTATTATCCAGTGAAAAACCTATTACAATCTTGCAAATAATCACGTTTTTCATCATACTGAAATACCCCTCCGAACCCCCTTTTTACCAAGCTTAGAAGCTTCCAGATTTTTGGGTTCTACAAAATCAGTTTTTCCTTTTCATTGATTTTCCCTTTTTAGGTGATCACTTGTGAAA
>VDFB02075321.1:118835064-118886878 GCA_007258455.2 Sequoia sempervirens
ACTCTTAAACTTACTCCAAAATGCTATGCTCCTCCACACCTTCACGCAGCCTCTTACTACTTCACACAGCCTCACCCAATATCCATGCCAGCACAACTACCGTCTCCCATGATGCCACTTTGATGATCTTTTTTTTCAACTGAATTCTAACTACCCATTCCTTTTCAACAACTGTCTTCCATTAGTGTGCGTAGGACTGATCAACATATTTTAGTTCATTTGTTTTTCATCTATTAATATTCTCCTTTGTCCTCCCTCATGTGGGTCCCTCAAGACTTATCTTCTTTTAACTTATATCTGTTATCTCCCTTTCAACTATGGGTGTAGTTTGATTTACCAACCATGACTTTATTCCAAACTCATACCAAAAACTGCCAACAAAACAAAACTCCCAAACAGGCATGGAATTTGACAGTTACCCTTGCCTGTCATATGAAAATTTTGTGAGAGTTTGTTCATTTAAATACCTGTCATTTTATGTTTTATGAATACCTAAAAAAATCAATATATTATTAATCTATGAAATATTATTTTATAAAATAATTATGTTAGAAAATTTACAAATTTTAGAAACTATGCATGCATTCAATTAGTAAATCTAATTGCATATAATAAATTTTATTGATAATTAAATAATTATATATATGTAATTTACATTTTGACAATGCATAGAGTATTAGATTAAGAATAATTATATTGCACAATATGATTGTTTTTTCCATATATTTATTCTCTAATTTGTAAAATTGTATTACTATTTTGACTATAAATTAATTTATTAATTTCATATGTGTAAATATCATAAAAATACATTTAAATATCAATTTCAAACCTACCAAGAAATTGCTAAATAAAATTAAAATTAATTTAATGTTTGAATTGGTCTATCTAAAAACACATTTAAATATCAATTTCAAATCAAATCTAGCAAGAAATAATTATATAAAATTAAAAATAGTTCAATCCACAAATTGATCTAATCTAAAATCATATTTAAATATCAATTTCAAACCTATCCAGAAATAATTATATAAAATTAAAAATAGTTTAATCCTTATTCAACTCATTATCTAAAATTTCAAAATGCTCACCAATAAAACACAACTACTCCTTGAAAAAAATCAAAGCTGAATCACTGTAAAATAAATGTTGTTGAAAACACAATGCTATAAAGTGAAATTAGCTGCTATTGTTCAATTTTTTTATAGTTTAATCTTAAATTCATTTATCTAAAAACATAAACTATTTGTAAAAGGAAAACAAAAATTCAACATCTCACCAATAAAACCAAATGATCTATTGAAGAAAATCAAAGCTAAGAACCACTATACACAAAATGCTATAAAATAAATCTTGTTGAAAAAAAAATGCTATAAAATGAATGCTTTGAAAATACAATGAAAATTTGTGCTATGTTGTTATTCATAAGAATATCCTATATATATATTAAAAAACTGTAAAATTAGAAAATATTGATAATTAGAAATAAATCTTAAATCTTAAATTTATTGTTAATTGTAACAAGAAGTTTCTAAATTATGTTAAAATATTCAAAAAGTTAAAAATCAATTATATTCTATTTTGAAAAGATTTTGAATTAATATATATTTTTATAATAAATATTATAAATCATATATATTAATATATAGCAATGATAATTATTAGTAAAAAAGTCAAAATCTTTAAAAAATTAGAAAGAACTATATTTAATCTTGAAAAGATTCTATTCTCAACAGATTTTGAATTAATAAATATATTTATAATAAATCATATATATTAATATAAAGTGAAATTAGAAAGAATTATTCCAATTTCCAATTATAAACTAATTTATATTTTTATCATAAACATTATTATATATATATATGCCTACAATAAATTTTTACGGTTTAATAATAATTTCAAGTGTCATATTTACGGTTATATAAAAATATAGCAAGTCAAATGATACGGTCTAATAATTTTTTAGGTTGTAATATACGGTCCAAAATGCAAAAAAGGTCAATTAGACCATCAAATTCCAGGCCTGCTCCCAAACAATAAAATAGAGATGCATACCAAAAGTGGATGATGCTCCTGTATCATTTACCTACCCTTATATTAGCTTTAGGGTTTAAATTTTCTACTTGTTTTCAACTCTAATTTACCTCAAACTATTTTTCTTAATTTTTTATATGAGATTACTTTCTCTCAAAGAGGGGGTAGAAACTGAAGAATTATGAACAATGGAAACTTCAAGCTCATCAGTAGGAGGGGGTACGTTCACCACATTAATAGCTAGACACACAAAAGCCTGTTAATCAAAACCATCGTCAACTATATCCACAATCAGGTAGTGTGAAATTAATTATTACACCAAGATGAAGATCCTGGGATCTTAAGGTGTGGGAATTTAGAATCTAATATCTCATGAAAAAGTATCACAAAAAAATAAGGGGATGCCTTCATAATCCAAAATTTGGTTCCAAGAATATCCCTCCATCTATAGAACAACTTCCATATGGAGGGGTTTAGAAAGATTCAATTCCACCAATATATGAGCATAGGTAGTATGAGAGAAAAATGTTATAGCATGCTCCACCTTAATAAAATGACTAATAGAGTTCTCAATACTGACATAGTAGGAGTCACACCAAAATTGAGGCGGAAGGTTTGGGAGGAAAATCCAAACTAACAAAATATTCAAGGATTTAGTGAGGGGGTTAAAAGATAAAACCCATGGATTCAACAAGAGAGCATGTTGGACCTAAAAGCAATAATGATTCTCGAGAAAAACATTCCAATTAGAGATCAAATCAAAGGAAACTAGAAAGAACCACTTGGCACACAAGTAGATTTCAATTTTTTAATTTCTAACAGATCGTTATTGCTCAAAAACCCATTGATTTAGGTCACCAGGACATCAAAAAAATTAGTTCAATTTGTAAATCAAACTATTTTGATGGAAGAAATCTTCATTTTTCAAAATCTCATCCCCAAAATCACAATACATGGAGATGGGGTGTATAGAAAAGTAGACCTCCCAAATTTAGAGAGAACTAACAAAGCACTGACATCATGGACATCAAGTGGGACAACACCCTTCTAAGGAGGACACACAACATGTGCATAAGATCTATTTCATGTAGGGAAAGTAACATTAGTTACCATATTAATAGAAAATTTTAGAGAGGCTCCACCAACATGGAAAACAAGTACAATGTGAGGAGCATGATAGTATGTCACCATAGTCACTGTAGAAAACATATTAAAGGAAACATCACCACTCTCAAATCCCATTTTTAATCACTTATTTTGGATAATTTTAATGATTAAATATTTGTTCAAGGTGAGAAACAACAATAATTTAATGAGAAACATCTTTATAGAATCTTGATTGATTATCTTAATTGGTTTGTGAATTATGATGTTAATAATGGACTAACTATTATTTGCATTGATATGAGGTAGTTGGACGATAGTATTTTCCCCCTTTGACATGTTGAGGGAGAGTATCATCTAGGAGAGGATCATACCATGTAAGTGTAAGATAATATTTTCTCCTTTTGAATTGTGCATGGTAGTGTAAGATAATATCATGTTTAATTGTGGTATATCAAAGAAAAATTCTCTAAATAAGATAAATAAATGAATATAAATAAGAAGCCACCAAAGTGGTGGAGAAAATAACACGTCATAGATAAAAGTGATAGGTGAAAAATGTACCTTTGTTCATCTTTCCTTGAATAAAGATTCTTATGTAGATTTTAATCTTGATTGGTTTTTGTCTTTCTTTGGAACCAATGTAGCTTGAGTACCATTTGAAATCATATGATATATGCAATGATTATCCATAATATTTTAAAACTGTTTTTCTTAACACAAAAAAATATGATACTTGTGAGGACATTTTTAAGGAAAAATGATACCTAAATAGGTTAATAGTGAAAAACTATAGGTTTTACTTAGCATGTGGCTTATCTAGTTTTTTAGACTATACCTTTTCTATCCCTAATCACAATATGATGGAGAAATTGCCACTTAAATTATATAATTTTAATTTTCTTTGGTCTTTCAAATACCTACATTTTCTCTCTGTTTCTCCTATTTGAAGTATTTATATAAAACATACAATGTATATATCCTTACAATTATAAGGCGGGTCCTTAGATATCTTAATGAATGTATACAAAGTAAAATTTCCTAATTCTTCTACTTTTATATATGAATCTCTTAGAATAGTAACAACTTCAACTTTTTGAACATATTTTATGCATTAATATATAGCACAAAAGGAACTAATTGACACTAATATTTACCCAAGGATGACCAAGTAATACATGAAATCAATATAAAGTAGGAACAATATGAAATAAAGTAGAAACTTACTTTAAATTAATAATTAAATTCATAATGATGTATCCATAGTCTCAATTAGTATTCCATTTATCAAAGGGAAACCCCTAAATATGCATATTCTTGCTATTAATTTTTTTTTTTTTGTGCATATATTAAATTTACAAGAAGGATCAATAATAGTTCAACCTTATTTAGTTTGTGTAGATATTCAAATTATCCTGATTGATATCGCACACTCGATTCTAATTCACTAACACCAATTCTTCCTTAACCACTTCTTTACTAACTAATTAATTAAATAATCCTTATTTAATTAATTCATCAAGATTCTTCTTTTAATTGAATAAATCAACTTTATTTGATTAAATCTAATATTCTTCTTTTAATTAAATAAATCATTTTATTTAATTAAATCCTAATGTTCCTCTTTGGATTAAATAAATAATTTTATTTAATTAAATCCTAAAGTCATCTTTCTCAATTAAATAAATCAACTTTATTTAATTATTTCCGAATGTTCTTCATTTAATTGAATAAATCAAATTTATTTAATTAAATCACTAACCTCCCAAATATCCTCTCATTTGATTTAAATAAATCTAAACATCTAAATCAAATGTCATATCAACTAAGTTTCATCTAAGTTAATTAAATCCTAATTAACTCCTAACACTAATCCTCAAATCCTCTAGCTTTTGCAACTTGCACATGTAAATCAATTTATTTGATTTATTAATTCCTCTATTTCCATTCAAATGTGGCATATTCTTGGAATATTCCACCAATTTGAAATCTCCCTCCCAAAGGAATTTTGTCCTCCAACATGGCATTTAAGGCTCTTACATGTCCTTTTTCTTGAGCCAACTTGGCATTAATTCATCTTACAACTCTTCTTCCACAAGTCATCTTTTGAATTTCAAATTCCACCTATATACATTAAACATGCACATTGTTCAAAATGTGCTCCACTCTCCTTTATTAGCATGTTGACAAGTGTCACAATGCCATTGGTTCAAGTTTAATCCCACATTCTTCCTATTTCTCATTCCTCCATCCTTCTTTCCTATAAATAGAGGACTTATTTATTGATTTAGGATGCACAACTTCATGCAAGGTTATTATCTATAGATTTGAGCAAGTTCATTCACATTTTCATCCAAGTTTTCATGGATTTCATCAATCTTAGCAAGGTTATCAACATTTTGAATCAAGAAGCACACAATCATCATCAAATTTTTCAAGGAATTGAGAAAGGGATTCTTTCCACATCAAGGAAGCACCAATTCCCCCATGGGATGTTGGTTTGGGCATTTTTGAATAAGATTTCATTAGTTTTCATTGGATATTTTACTTTGTTTTCTTATTCATTGTGTTTGAATGAATTTTATGGGGAATGTTTGTTATAGATTTGTTTATTGACTAATGTTTGATTGTTTGATCATGTTGGAGCAAGTCTAGACCAAGCATTCATATTTTGAAACTTCTATCATGAGGTTTTAAATGAAAAGAACCATAGATCTATAATGTGGAATCTCATCATGAGAAAATGTAATTTAATTCACATAGAAGATGTACCAAAATTAGTAGAGGATTATTAAGCATACCCACATAATTATTCTTAGAATGATCAACATGTAAATCAATATGCTCTAGCTCATCAATATTTGATTATGCCTCAACCAAATGCACATTGTCAAACTAAGTATGTGTTGGAAAAAGATTTGTGTAAATTTATAAATAATTACTATCAATGAGATCCTATCTCTTATTCTTTAATGCAACACATTGTTATGTAGTATGATCATTAACTCTATTAAAATCATAAAAAATGATTTTTCATCAAAAATATTAGGCACAAAATTTGAAGTATCTAATGGCCTTATAACGAATAATAAAATTAACACCAAGTAAACTTTGTAACACATGTAAAGGATCTTAAAAACTACTAATTTTTCTTTCAATACGAGGCTTTAAAGTAATAACACTAGAGATTAACCATAAATTATCAACATGATCATTATGCCTATTTTATTATTTATCATTAACCTTTTAAAAAATAGCTTTATGTTGAAACTTGGAAGGATAAGACAATGAAAGAGCATGAGAAGATCTATATTTTAGTACATTAACCTCAAGAAGGTTTAATTCAATACTTCTAGTCCATTTGCATACAAATTCATGAAATAAGCATAAATATTGAAGTATGTCAAGTCTCTTGAATAGTAGGTTACAAGTCCTTAATAAATATTATTTGTAATTCTTCATCAAGGATTTGGTGACGCATCTTTGCTAAAAATAGTTGAAATCTAATAACATAATTATGAATCTACAAACTTGATTTATGTTTGCATTACATTAAATATGGAATTGTGACATTTAATTCAATATTAACATTGATTTTTTGCACAAAAATATTTTCCAAATAAGAGAAAGAATATATTGAACCATGAGGAAGAGAATAAGGTCATTCAATTACATAATCCTTTAAAGTTTGTGCAAGGATCTTTGTAATAAGCTTATCATCATACATATAATCTAAGAAAGTTGTATTAAATGATCTATAATGTATCATGTAGGGTCTCTTTACCATTGTACATCACAAAGTGAGGTAAAAAACAAAGGAAATGGATATGCAAGAATATCATCCATGATAGCGGATTATGCTTGGATTTACTTGTGACATATTTTTTATTGCCAAGGGGTAAGGTATCAAAATTATTTTTCATCTCATAAAATCTTATGTGGATGGCCTTTAGGGAGAAGGAAAAACATTAAGAGCTATGTAAAGGGACAATGGATGAAGTTGTAATGACAACATGGGAGCTAGGAACAAAAGTAGTGGGTTGAATGTGATAAGTAGGTAAAATAAGAGAACTGGTGGTAGGGGCTATGAAACATGGTTAAGTAGCAGATGGAAGAGAAGAAACATGTGGTATGCATAAAGTGGAAGAAGAAGCATTGGGAGAAAAAATAGAATAAGAGGCTTGTAAAGGATAGATATGAGATATGTCATTTAAAGAACTTGATGCATTTTATCTTTGAGATATATCATTTAATACGTATGTTCCATAAGGCTTAGTGATGGAAAATGATGAAGGATATCAATCAAATCTAAATGATTAGCATCACTACCCAAATTAGTAGATATAATGTAAGTACTAAAATTTAGTAAGAAGAATGTCTTTCCTATGTAGATGTTCAACATGAGCTTCATTATCAAAAGTAACTTCCCAATGAAAATAAGTAGTATTATTTAGATCCCCAACAAAAACTTCCTCAAATCGATTTAAAGTCATAATAGGGTTTATTCTAGAACACATATCCTTAATGGAAAGTGGATGGGAAGACGAGGCCCTAGCATACAAGAAAAATATAAAGAAACTAAAAGATAATACAAACCAAGATGAAGTTTAGATCTGAAAAAAATTTCAAACCCTATTGGGAAATATAGTAGCTCAAGAGATGAGGTCCACCAATTGATGTAGTATAGGAATAAACACTCCACACATTAAATATCTAAGCTAATTAATTAATTACTCCAATCAATTCACCAATTAAATTATACAAAAGAGTTGAGTCTAGAGATAAGTACTAGAACACATGTTCAAATTGAGAAAGGTGGATATATATTATTGGCTCTATGTGATTAGGAATATTTTGCAATAATATGCACTTTGTAGTTTGAATATAGAATTTACTATTAGATTTGCAATAATAAGGCTCTAATTGACTAAAAACTTAACTATATTCACAATCTATGGAAAAATCTAAAATGGGCAATCATGATTCTACAATGACAACCCTAAACAATATGTTCCTAGGTGGACCCTTTAAACACCTATTCAGTTGTATGTACTTGGATAGGGTGGTGCTTAAAAGCACTAGTAGGACTTATTATCAAGTGGGGGAATCTGAGACTTGTGTTGATTATAGTCAAGCCCTATGTACTAATTAAAAAATGTGTGAACTAGATTGAAGACATGTCACACAAAATGAAAATACCTATAATATTGATACACTCAATGCTCTAGATATTTGAGAATGAGATTATGAATGGTAATGCTATGTATTGATGATCTAAATAGTCTAAGGATTTTGTACTTTTATAGAACACCCTAACACTCAAATATGAATACTTTGCACTTGACTCAAGGTAACAACTAGTTAGGATAAGTTTGGGTTTAGTCCATCATAAAATTTGAATTTGGAAAGTGGGAATTAAAGGTGCCCTATCAATCTTGACTTAGGATTGGGAATGTGAAAATTAAGGGTTAGATAATTGAAGAATGAAGACTCAAATTTATTGTGGGTTTAAATTAAATACCAACTCTTTTATAAAAATACACAAATTAAATATTAGATTATTGTAGTATGTAACAAAATTAAAATAATCTAAAGTTATAAATAAAAAATCAAATAAATCTAAAGTTAGAAACAATATCAATATAAATCTTAAGTTATTAAATTACCTCCATGATTGTAATAGTGTTTTTTGTCTCATTAATATGAGTTTGTTGTTTCAACATTTGTTTCTCATGAGATCTTTTCTGGGTTTAAGTCTTGTTTCTTCGTAGATCTTGATGTACAAGATTTGGAGATCCTTTCAAAACCCTCTTCCATTCATAACTCCATCTAAATGTATTTATCTACTCTAAAAAACAATCTCATTGTAAATCATTATTTCTTTAATATGAATTTATTGTTTTATCATTTATTTTTGGTGAGATCTTTTATAGATTTAAGACTTATTTCTTTATAGATTTTTATCTCTGATTATTGTTTATGTTTTATCTTGATATACAAAAATTAAAGATACTTTAAGAACCATCTTCCATTCATAACTCTATCCAAAATATTTATCTACTTAGAAAAGCAAAAGTAAAGTTGTAACGATGACAAAGAACCTGTGAACAAGGATGTTTGGATTGGTATCGCCCATTAAGGGCTCATAAACGCTATCAGTCTGGCTTGGTTGGGCTACGGCCATCGATTTGGAATATATAAATGAAAGCTGTAGCCAGTGTTTGAAAAGGATCGTGGCTTTTGGGATAACACAGCCTTAGCATCCACTAAAGTCAATAAAGAAAAATAAACATTGGCTTTACATTATTCTTGTACAGATATTCTGATCAGAAACGTTAATGGTGGTAGATTCTAGATGTAGATAAGATCACCCACTAAACTTCTTTCCAGACGGATGATCTTTATAAGACGAATATCTCAAAAATGTATGCTTTACGCTTCCACCTGTTTCATATCTGTCAACTCAGGAATATATTCGAATACATTTGTCTTTATTGCATCACTTAAATTTTCATAAGCTGGGGATTAAACGTCCGTGTTCGTGGGCTTTGTCTCTGTTCTTGGTTGCAGTAAAACAGACTAAAAAATGGCGACAGTAACAGTGCCTCCAACAATTCCTCAGCCCTCTCAAGATTGCCAACAATTACGCAATGCATTTTCACATGGTAACGAATTTAATTCAATATATCGTAGATTAAATTGTGTGTATTTTTCGAATATATCGTGTAGATTAAATTGTGTGTATTTTTCGTTTGACGTCGTTTCGGATCACATTCATTAATTTAACATGTCTTATTGTTCTTATGTTTTCTTTTCTTCATTTATTTTTCCTATTGAGATTATAGTGATTTTTATCACAGGTAGTGTGGGCACAGATGAAAGGAAAGTAATTGACATATTTGCCCACAGAAAGGCAGAGAATCGCAGAGACATCTGCCACACATATGCCGTGATGTACAAGGAAGATCTTAAACAGAGAGTGAGATTGGAGCTCACCAAAGATCTTGAGGTCATGGAAGCTTTAGTTTTTATTAACTGTTTACTTGTTGAATTGTTTGATGTTTAAGTAGAACAATCTATTGATGAAATAGCTCTTTAATTACAGAGAAGTATGGTGTGGTGGATCAGTGATCCAGTAGAACTGGATGCACAGCTTGCGCGAGAAGCACTTCGGAGCTGGAGCACAGACTACAGAGTTATCATAGAAATTGCATGCTGCCTGTCTGCAGAAGACCTCCTTAACGTCCGAAGAGCATATCAAGCTATGTACAGTCGATCACTAGAAGAAGATATCGCTTGGGAGACAAAGGGAGGCACCCAAAAGGTCTTTTGGGTTAAACTAATATGTTTTATTCAAACTCTCTAAGACGAATCTAACTATAATTGTTTATAGTATATAAATTCTGCTTGTAGTTGAATCATGCACAGATGGATCTCTCTAACATACAGAGGAAATATACAGTTGCCTATTCGTCTTAGTTCCTTGTGTATCTGTTATTCAGTCTGTTTTGCCAAGTGGGTTACAACACAGAAAAACACGGTGGTAACAATGGATGTTTTGTTATGGATTTTTTTCATTATAGTCTTTTTTGACTCTAAATCATGGTTTCTTTATAGAGATTTTGATTTAAAAAATACATTTTAAGTTTCGACTTGGTTAGATGGTTCATTTGAAATCAAACATTAGGTGACTCATATAACATCATACTGATAAATAGACCCACTGAAAATTCATTGTGATTTCATATAAACCACTCATAATTACTTTTAAAACCCACTCAAAAATCTATTCTTTTCCGCACTTTCTCCAAAGATGCCCACTCACAAACGAAATATCTTTATAGAATATTGTGATCTAAGATACCAGGAAAATTCCTTCTCAAGTCCAATTAGACAAAAGAGCAATCGCCATATTCGATGCTAAACATAGAACAAATTCATTTTCAGGACTGTAGAGTACACTGTATATGAAAAGGACTTAGTGCTATTGGGCTAAATACGTCATAAATTAGTGATCTAACACGAGTCTAGCAATACGAACAGGGCCATATTACAACGAGTTAGAAATTTGAGAGTTTTAGCATTCATCGAGACATAATAAATAAATTCTTGATTTTCTACAGCTTCTTGTGGCATTGGCAACGGCGTACAGATACAGTGGCCCAGAGGTTAACATGAACAATGCAAAACTCGAAGCGCAGCAACTTTACGAGGGTGGAGAAAGCAAAGCAGATGGAATTGACGAGGACCTGTTCGTCAGAATTCTTGGCACCAGAAGTTTTGCTCACCTTAATGCTGTCTTCGACTGTTACAAAGAATTATACGGCCACCATATCAATAAGGTATTTTTTATCAATTAACAATGTTATATATATTTATGGTTTTAAGAAAATTCACTGTCAACAATTTATCGTCAATAAATTCACTTCCAACAATTTATAATTAACAATTCATCAATTCATTGTCATGATAAATTCATCTAGTGAAAAATTCATCAGCAGCAATTCATATCATATTGCTGGAGGTGAATTTTCAACAAGATGAATTTGTCATGACAATGAATTGTTGATGATGAATTGATGAATTGTTGAATTGTTACGATCATATTACTAACGAGATAAATGAATTGTTGACGATGAAATATCAGAAATGAATTTGTTGATAGTAAATTGTTAATGTTGAATTTGACTGAAACCACCATTATACACCCATTATGTAAGAGTTTAATAGATTTACTGTGCAGGGATTGAAAGGGCAGCGTGCAGGAGAGATGGAGGCCGTCATACGTGCCACAATAAAATGCATCAATCGCCCAGCAAGATATTTTGCTAAGGTAATTCATTTTTCTTTTCTGAACCTCTAAAACTTTACTTCTTTAGTTTATGACAGTATTAATTAGATTGGGTGTTGCAGGTTTTGAATCTATCTTTGAAAGGCCTTCAAGGAGGAAGGAGAAGCGAAGAGAAGACTCTAACACGGATTGTTGTGACACGAGCTGAGATTGATATGCAGCGAATTAAGGTTGAATTTGTTGGCAAGTATGGAAGGCAATTAGAAAATGCCATTAGGGATGCTACAGCTGGAAATAACAGGAGCTTTTTGCTTCAACTCATTGGCTCCGAGGAAGACATTTAATTTAGGGAATACCATCTTATGCAAACTTATTGTACATTGATCTAGTTTAATGGTAAGAGCAAGTCGTTTAGTTCAACACCCAAACTGACCGAGAACCCAACTTGAAACTAGGTTATTATTTCTTGGTGGCTGCCTTGTGCAAAGAAAAAAAAAAACTATTGTTTTGGCCCTTTTATTTGTTGATAACTTTTTAATAAAGAACTCATTTTGTTTTCTTATTGAATTATTGTAATGGTAAAATTTATATTTTCATGTCGTTTTTATTTAATTTTGTGTCTATTATTTATATATATATATATAGTATAATATTGTGTGAGTTTAGGCTTTTTTCTATTGTTTACTCATTCTTATATACACATATCTCCACATATTTAGCCCCCACCTTATCTATATACACATACCCCAATACATTCACCTAATCCTAACATTTATTCCATTTAACTGCACATCTACTTCCACATATACATTGTCTACCTAGAAATGACCATTTGCCCACCCATAATCATTTTTGCATTTATGATATTGACCTCATGCTCATGATTGTGACCCTTGTCTTCTAAAATTCAAATTCAAATTTTAATTGATTGGCCCCCTTTATTTTTTTGTCCTAAAATGATTAAGTATATGTCTTGTGAAATTTGATACTATGTGTTAGTATATTATAAAGTCATTCATATCACATCATCTAGAATCAATAAGTCCTCTTTCGTCTTAGAGCATTAAAGAAGCAATCAATAGCAAAATATTTAGATTTGGTGCACTAAAAGGAGTAGCAAATCTACAAAAATATCATTTTAGGGCTCATGCATGCTATCTTCAATATTTTAGATATATTTTTAGAGGTTGACCTAGGAAAACATGTCTCCTTGTGAAATAGTAACCCTTCCAAGGTAGTTTTAAATACTAGTCATCACTTATAGAAAAGGGAAAATCAAACAAAATTCAACCAAGTGAATAACAAAGAATAAATATACATCATGTAGGGTAAAATATGAATATAGAGCATGAATCCAAAACTATATACTAAAACCCATAGACTTGATCTAAAAAACATATATTTAATGTAGGATCCAAGGCACTTTATTAAAAAAGAGATTGCATTTCACATGGTAGACATAGTCATATTCTAGAGTCTTAACTAATTTCATACATTATTTGGTTAATGAGGAAACTACATTTACTTTCCTTACATTTGTGCTTACTTTCAAAATATATTAGCCCACAAACCACCACGTATTTTATGCAGATTGATTGTACTTATGTGTATGCATTATATTGGATTAGCTTAGATGATCCTTAAGGAAGGTATTTTTTCCTTTACATTTTGGCAAATCCACTCAATTCTACATGACCAAGTCTTTTTTCTAGGGTTTCTCACCACATTAAGGTTTTATAGCCATAGTTTTTGGAGTTTATATTCTAATTTTAGTTATTCAATTTTTTTCATCCTTGTTCTTCATTGATCTATATTTTAGGATTTGATGCATATTTACCTATCCCATATTTTACCTACCCTTATATTAGCTTTAGGGTTTGTATTTTTTACTTTTTTTTTTCAATTCTAATTTACCTCAAATTATTTTTCTTGATTTTTTATATGAGATTACTTTCCATTTTATCATATTATTATTTATGTCAAGATCTACTCATGATTTAATATTCTATTGAGGAGTGTTCAATTAAACCCTAATATGGCATCCCATTTTAATAAAAATTATATATTTAATGGTGGTCATATTGAGCGAAATGTAGATGATAAAAAGACTATGATCATGATGCACATGTTTCTCAATAAGATAATATTCTCAGTGCAATTTTTTGATTGATATATTTCAACATGTTGAATCTTGTAATTAGTTGACAAATATCATATATAAGACATTATGGCATAAAAAATTACAAGATATTGCATCCTTAATGAACCATTTTTATGGTGTTTATTTCAACCCATCTTTCTTCTTCTAATCCTACTCCTACCATTTCCATAACTATTACAACCATCAACCCTTAGGCATTAAGCCTAATACTTTGATTGTCCCAACTTTCATTATTGTCATTAATACTTCCATTCCTTATAGCATTACCACCTTTTCTTATCCTGTCACTTCCATCACCACTACTATTACACCCTCCACTCATATAGATCATGCTACCAACCCATCCACAATAATAATTAGCACCTACTATAATCTCTCAAACTGATGCAAAAATATATTCATGCCTCTTTACTTCCTTTCTTGTTTCATGTACTCCAAACATCACACTTTCCCACTACCACTATATAGATATGATTACGCGTGAAAAAGTAAAGAAAGAGATTAAGGATAACAAAAAGGATAGTTTTGCATACAATCCTCAACACCACATTATTATTGTCATTTTAGGTTATTTCATGTTTGTTTACTATTGGATTTATAGCTCCTAAGTTTGAGATTTATAATGGAAAAGGAGATCTACTATTCACTTACAATCATTTATAGTAGCATGTATTGAATTCCCTTATGATGATGCAATCTTAATTGAGTTGTTCTAATGAAAAATTATGGACTATGCTATCAAATATTTTTATTCATTTACCTCAAGGTTTAATCATGTGCTTTGATGATCTTGCTATTACATTCGTACAACACCTTCATATAAACACATTGTTGAAGTTTACTATTAATAACAATACTAGATGCACACAAAAGAAGAATTGACCCATGTTAATGCTCATGTTATTAAATTTTAATCCTTCTGTCATAAATTGATGATGATACACTAAAAATCCCATTTCTTAAATTATTTATTCTAGTGATAAAGAATAATGTAAACCTAAGCATCTCCTCATATTTTAGAGAAATATTTACACACATCTAAATAATCTCAAGGTTGAACTTTTAGCATCAAATAATTTAAATTATAGAAATTAAAATTCAACTTCGCGAAAGAAATACTAGCTTCCTTTGTTGAGTGATCTCAATAGGTTCTACACTTAGATTAACTAGACTTATTTATGTTTAAGAACTAAGCTATTATTGTTAGAGTAGATTGTGTTAATTAATTCAAAGTGTTTTAACTAAAAATAATTTAACTAGATAAGCTAAAACACTTGAGCAAAAATATATACTACTATTGTTTATTAGAATATGAATGATAGAAATGAAAAGTAAAGAACCTAGTGTCAAAGTCTAAAGATCACTAGAGTACACACTAGTGTTAAGCATAGACATATACATGACATGATGTAGTCTTGTATGGTTGAAAATACCATAATAAAAATCTTCTTTGGAAAACACGACTTTTTTACACAAGAATGAAATGGAAAAATATAGAGGATATTACCAATAAAGAGGTAAACTAAAAAAAAATAAAAAAATATCTAATTGAAATAAAAATGAAAAGAACACCAAAGAAGGAGAGATAAAGATATCACCAAGCTCTTGAAAATTTGAATATCTCCTCCAAGTAATGATAACATGTGAACAAAGAGGTAAAAGGAAATTATTTTTGTGGCTATGAGGAACTTGCCTTTAGTTCAAGCCCTAAGGTTGGCTTTCCAACCTCTAGAAACAACCTATATTCATGTTAATAACAATGAAAATGCTAAATACAATACAAATAAAGTAACAATGCTACAAGAAATGTAATAGAATAAAAATGATAGTACGAATGAATGAGTGTGACACTACAATACAAAAGATGATAGCACAAAGCAATTTAACGAGAATAATAGTTAGGAAATGAGAAGTTAGACTAGAAATATATAAAATAATGTCAATTGACAAATTATTTTGTAGCTCTCTTTCTCTCTCTCATTTTATTACTTTCTCCTTCCATCTCTACTTTTATCTATCTCACCTCTCTCTCTCTCTCTCTCTCTCTCTCTCTCTTTCCCTCTATACTTTTTCCTATCTCACCTCTCTCTCTCCCTCCCTACTATTGATGGGTGTTTTATGCACCTTCTCAACATAGGTAGCACACAAGTATGCTACCTCTCTTGAAAGGAAATCTCCAAGAACAAGTTGCTGAAAATCACCCTTAGGTCTCTATAAGGAAAACTAGATGCAAAAAAAATTCTCCTAACGTCAACACTTCAGGAAAGAATGCAAATATACTTTTAAATTTTACAACTATAGTCCAATTAAGATGCACTATGAAGCAGATAACAGAAACAAAGTATTTGACAATCACACATGAAAACCAGATATACGTGGGAAAACCCTTACGGGAAAAAAACCCACCACACCAAGAGAAATCACTTTGTATTACAGTAATGGAGATTACATACAAATGATAGACTTATCTTTCTGGTGTCTGTTTACAACAGCATTCACCATGAATAATCTTGTACAGGAACCTTCGAGTTACAGTCTTTATAGAATATAATTCATTTACTGATCATACAACCACACAACAATCCATCGATGCAACCAACTAACCTTCGAACCAACGAACCATTGAGCATCTGCAACTGTAAACTATATTCATGTCGATCTTTGTCTGTTGAACTTCCTCACAGAACTGTCACAACTAACTATCTTCCAAGGGTTCCCATTCGACTCCTCCTATTTGTCCACGAGTTGCCACATCGGAAGGTCAAACAGTCAAAAGAGATTCAAGCTTTGTTGGCATCTTGGTGAGACACCAACAGTGTCTCGCCGATGCCACATAGACTTCATATCGACATCGCCAAAAGTTACACCGAGCTTACATCATGTATCGGCTTCAGTTTTCCTTTTGGAAAGAGTATCGCTCTCGCTAGGACATCCCAACGAGCCTCCTTGTGTTACATCGAGTTCAGGAGATTATCGCTAAATCATTCTTATGTCACTAGGAGATCATACCGAGTTCCATATGTTATACCGATACTAGTGTTCTCGTCGCCCAAACAATTGTATTTCGTTGAGACCATATATTGAGTCATCAAAGCTACTCCAAAACCCCCAGACATACCGAGCGCCAAGTAGAAGTCGGCAAGACTCTTGTTTATCGCTAAGAAGTTTCTCTGAGATCACAAATTTTACATCGAAACCATCAACTGTCGCCAAGACATATGTCTTTCACTGAGAGGTCTTATTGAAGTTCTCCAAGCTACCCCAAGTCCACCGTTCGCCATGAGTCTTATCGAGAATAGACTTCAACATTGGCGAGACATAAACACATCGCCGAGACATCATAACAAAAAAACTGGTCATTGTTACTCCGATGAATGCAAGTGCATTCCTGTCGATGAAAATTTAACTCTTCGCTGGGATATCATAGCAAGAACCCTTTAGTTATCCCGAAGACTTCCATACTGCACATACTGTCGGTGAGACTTTAACCCATCGCTCAGACTTATTCCCGAACGAGACCTTTCAGCCAAGGGTCTCAATGAAAAGAGATAGAATGGCTTGTCAGCCAAAGATATCCATGAGCGCTAAGAGGTCATACTGAACACTCCTTGTCACAGTGATAACTCCATAGTGAAAGCATTTGACAAGACAAAAACTAGGTCACAACAACCTGTACAAAACATGATGTTCCAAACTGCTAGTCGGCCAGACATAAGAGATGTCACACCGACTTGGCTCCAGTAGAGGTTACAGCCTATGATGATTGAGGAATATATTTTGAACAATCTCCCACTTGACGAAGATCACACAGGTACCTCTAGAGCACAACAAAACTTACTGAAAATCATGGGCACTAAGGCCCATTGAACTTGCACACCACCTGAACTTGTCTGTGCTCACTGGCTTCGTCAATGAATGTACAACATTCTCCAGAGTATCAACCTTTTCCAAACTGACCTTTCCATCCTCCACCATATCTTGTACAAAGTGATATTGAATGTTAATATGTTTCGTCTTGGCATGGAAAGTTGGATTCTTTTCTAGACAAATTGCACTCTGACTGTCACAAAAAATAGTTATTTCTTCAGCATCAAAACCAATGTTAGAACATAAATGTTTCAACCAAATTGCTTTTTTACAAGCATGAGTAGCTGTCATGTATTCAACCTTCATAGTGGACAAAGCGACTACAGCCTGCCACTTGCTCATCCAACTTACTGCACCACCATTCATCATGAAAATGTATCCACTAGTGGACCTCCTGCTGTCAATGTCCCCTGCCCAATTAGAATCCACATAGCCTTGAATACTGAGAGTCATCTGTGATTCAACCAAGTTCCCATGGTAACACAAAGCAAAATCTGAAGTTCCCTTCAAATATTTGAAAACTCTCTTTACAACATCCCAATGTGTTCTTCCTGGATTAGCCATAAACCGACTAAGTACTTCCACTGCTTGGGCAATGTCTGGCCTAGTACAGACCATTGCATACATGAGACTGCCAACCGCACTAGCATAGGGTACACTAGTCATGTCCATCTCAGTAGGAGATTTTGGACAGTCCTCAATAGATAGTTTCATTCCTTGTAAGACTGGAACCACTAGCTATTTGTAATCATTCATACAAAATCTCTCAAGAACAATCCTGGCATACTTACTTTGACTGATCCAAAGCTTTCTATTCTTCCTGTCCCTGGTTATCTCCATCCCCAAAATATACCTTGCTACACCAAGATCCTTCATTTCAAACTTAGTAGACAACTGAGACTTAAGATCAAAAATCATTAGCTTACTATTGCCTATGAACATCATATCATCAACATAGAGAGCAATAATAAGAACTCGATCACTTTCAGCTTTATAATATACACAGTGATCAAATTTTGATCTCACAAATCCCAAAGACAATACAAAAGTATCAAATTTCTGGTACCACATTCTAGGTGACTGCTTTAACCCATACAGAGAGTTCTTTAATTTGCATACCCATTTTTCTTTACCTTTTTCAACAAAGTGCTCAGGCTGGGACATATTGATTTCTTCTTCAAGATCACCATGAAGAAATGCTGTCTTCACATCCATCCGTTCTACCTCTAAGTCATATGCTGCTGCAAGTGACAAAACCAATCTGATAGATGCCAGCTTTGCTACAGGAGAAAAAATCTCCCCATAATCAATTCCCTCGACCTGGGAATAACCCTTTGCAACCAGTCTTGCCTTGTACTTTTCTACACTGCCATCCAGACCATCTTTTTCTTAAATACCCATTTGCAGCCCCATAGGTTTTTTTCCTTCAGGCAAGGGCACCAAACTCCAAGTTTCATTTTTCTCTAAAGATGCCATCTCTTCTTCCATGGTTTCCAACCAAGAATCTGAATCAGACATTTTAAATGCCTCTTTTACAGTCCTAGGCTCATTAGTGCTAGAAATTAATGCATAGGCACAAGTAGAATCAATCAATGAGAACCCATACCTATCTGGTTGTTTTCTTTCTCAGGTTGACCTCCTCACTGGTTGAGGCCGAGGTTCTTCTTCTTCAGAACTTTCAGAATTGATCGATCTCTCCTCAGTTTTAGGTACATTTTGAATTTCCAATTCCTCTTTCTTAGGTGTAGGAGAAATTTCAACTACATCCTTATTTTTTTCAAACTTTGTCTCTGACTGCAGATCCAGGGTAGAAGGCTTTAGCTCACGTAAGATTATGCTTCTGTTGTACAAAACCTTCTCCGTATCAGGATTCCAAAGCTTGTATCCCTTTATGACAACACTATAGCTAATAAAAATACATTTGACAACCTTGTTCTCCAATTTAGATCTTTTCACATCTGACACATATGCATATGCCTCATAGCCAAAGACTCGAATATGTCTAAGAGAGGGCTTCTTACTAGACCACGCTTCCAAAGGTGTTTTCTCAACAAGAGCAGAATTTGGAGAATGATTAATTAGATAACATGCAGTAGATATAGCCTCAACCCATAATTTCTCCTCCAAGCCAGCACTACTGACCAAACTTCGTGCTCTCTCCATCACTGTCCTATTAAACCTTTCTGTAACTCCATTTTGTTGTGGAGTATAAGGTGTAGTCTCGTGTCTTTTAATTCCATGGTCTTTATAGTATCTTTCAAATTCATCATAACAGAATTCACCACCATTATCAGTCCTTAAGCATTTTATTTTTCTACCAGTCTGATTTTCAACAAGGTTTTTAAATTTCTTAAATCGACTGAATACTTCTGATTTACTTTTCAAAAAATAAAAAATGCTCTTCTTGAATAATCATCAATGAATGACACATAGTATCTTGACTTAGACAAAGAAGGAACATCCACTGGAACAAATACATCCGAATGAATATAATCTAGCAAACCAGAAAATTTATGAGAACTGGAATAAAATGAAACACGGTGCTGCTTTCCATATATACAGTGTTCACAGAATTCAAATTCAAGATTACAATCTTCAAGCCCCTCAACCAAGTTTTTATTCTTCAAGGTTTTTAAACCTTTTTCTCCTATGTGGCCTAACCTATGATGCCAGACCATAGTCTTCTTTGCTAAAAGTTTTACTTCCATAGAGTTTACATAATTAGGGATATTTCCCTCTTTACCTCCATGAACAACTTACTTTCCAGAGACGTTGTTACATTGAACAGCCTATGCATCCAGCTTGTATAGGGTACCAATTTGAGCACCTCTATCCAGCACCATTGAACCTCTAGTCATCTTGCAGTCATTCCCAGAGAACATGACTTGCACTCTAATATCATTTAGCTTACTGACAGACAATAGATTTCAAGCCAAACCTGGTATGTGCATAACATCATTAATTCCCTTTACTCTACCATCAAGAAATTGTATTCCGACTCTTCCATGACCAACTATCTCCAAAGTTTAATCACTTTCCAAGTACACCTTTCCACCATCGTATTCTTCATACTTCATGAACCAATCTCTATGATATGTCATGTGAAAAGATGCTCCAAAATCAATCAGCCAGACATCATCTGATGCCTGTGTAGCCAAGGCTGCAATGAAGGTGTCTGCATCACTATGAGAAGAGTCATTGTCAGAAGAATACTTCTTCTTCTTCTTCTTCTTCTTCTTCTTCTTATTCTTCTTCTTCTCTTTACAATCCTTTCGGACATGACTAAGTTGCCCACAATTACAACATTTCACTTTGGACTTCTTGCCAGGAGACTTTGATCTCCCCTTTGATTTCGATTTGGACTTCTTGTCCTTATTCTTGCCTTTCTCTTTCAGTCTTCCTCTGACAACAAGAGCTTCCTTCACCATCTCAGAAGATTTCCTTCTCATCTCTTCTGACATCAAAGAACCAACAACATCTTCCATCTTGAAATTGGATGTTGTACTCCTAATATCCATCACCAGATGATCCCAAGAGTCTGGAAAAGAACACAGTAATAGCATACAGTGATCCTCTTCATCAATTTTTACACCAAAAGATGTCAATTGAGAAATCAACATATTAAATGCGTTCAAATGATCAACTATAGACCCTCCTTCCTGAATTCTCAAAGAATACAGCTTCTTCCTCAGGAACAGTTTATTCACCAAGGACTTCCCCTAATAAATAGATGCTAGTCTCTTCCACAAAGAAGAGGCAGTCTTCTCCTCATGCACATTCAAAAGAACTGAGTCTACCAAATAGAGCCTTATTAGCCCCTTAGACTTCCTATCTACAAGGTCCCAATCTTCTTGCTTCATGCCTGTAGGTTTAGTTCCAAACACTGCAAGCCATAAATCACGATCAACTAGAAGATCCTCCATCTTGAGTTTCCACAACTCAAAGTTACTGCCATTGAATTTCTCTATTTCAAACTTTCCAGACGTGCTAGACATCTCAACCTATAATCAGAAATAAAAATCTCTACAAGACTCCCACTGAACATAATTGACTCAAAAAACCCAACGTACCCATAAGGATAACACAATTGGATAGGCTCTGATACCACTTGTAAGGGAAATTAGATGCGGAAACAATTCTCCTAACATCAACACCTTAGGAAAGAATGTAGATATACTTTTAAATTTTACAACTATAGTCCAATTAAGATGCACTATGAAGCAGATAACAGAAACATAGTATTTGACAATCACATATGAACACCAGATATACATGGGAAAACCCTTATGGGAAAAAAACCCACCACACCAAGAGAAATCACTTTGTATTACAGTAATGGAGATTACATACAAATGACAGACTTATCTTTCTGGTGTCTGTTTACAACAACATTCACCATGAACAATCTTATACAGGAACCTTCGAGTTACAGTCTTTACAAAATATAATTCATTTACTGATCATACAACCACACAACAACCCGTCGATGCAACCAACTAACCTTTGAACCAACGAACCATTGAGCATCTGCAACTGTAAACTATATTCATGTCAATCTCTGTCTGTTGAACTTCCTCACAGAACTGTCACAACTGACTGTCTTCCAAGGGTTCCCATTCAACTCCTCCTATTCATCCATGAGTTGCCACATCAGAAGGTCAAACAGTCAAAAGAGATTCAAGCTTTGTTGGCATCTCGGTGAGACACCAACAGTGTCTCGCCGATGCCACATAGACTTCATATCGACATCGCCAAGAGTTACATCGAGCTTACAACATGTATCAGCTTCAATTTTCCTTTCGGCAAGAGTATCACTCTCCCCAGGACATCCCAACAAGCCTCCTTGTGTTACATCAAGTTCAGGAGATTATTGCTAAAGAATTCTTATGTCGCTAGGAGATCATACCGAGTTCCATATGTTATACCGATACTAGTTTTCTCGTCGCCTAAACAATCATCTTTCGCTGAGACCATATAGCGAGTCATCAAAGTTACTCCGAAACCCCCAAACATATCGAGCACCAAGTAGAAGTCGGCAAGACTCTTGTCTATCGCTAAGAAGTTTCTTCAAGATCACAAATATTACATCGAAACCATCAACTGTCACCAAGACATATGTCTTTCGCTAAGAGGTCTTATCAAAGTTCTCCAAGCTACCCCGAGTCAACCATTTTCCATGAGTCTTACTGAGAATAGACTTCAACATTGACGAGACATAAACACATCGCCGAGACATCATAACGAAACAACCATTGTTACTCCGATGAACCCAAGTGCATTCATGTCGGTGAAACTTTAACTCTTCGCTGGGACATCATAGCAGGAACCCTTTAGTTATCCCAAAGACTTCCATATTGCACATACTGTCGGCGAGACTTTAACCCATCGCTCAGACTTCTTCCTAAATGAGGCCTTTCGGCCAAGGGTCTCAACGACAAGCGATAGAATGACCTGTTAGCCAAAATCTCCCCGAGCGCTAAGAGGTCATACCAAACACTCCTTGTCATAGCGATAACTCCATAGTGAAAGAATTCGGCAAGACAGAAACTAGGTCACAGCGACCTGTACAAAACATGATGTTCCAAACTGCTAGTTGTCTAGACATAAGAGATGTCATACTGACTTGGCTCTAGTAGAGGTTACAACCTGTGATGATTGAGGCATATATTTCCAATAGTCTCTCGGGTGTCAGGTCATGCCTTCCTTGGAATGTCTTAGTTGTTTTGATGTGATTTTGCTGGTAATCACAGGGAAGACTTATGGAGTTAAGCAGGAGGGAAGTCAGATATTAAAATGGAGTTCTTGTGATGGGAAGTTAGTGCACGGTTGCTGCAGGTTCAAATAATAGTTTTAAACTCCTATTTCAGCTTTAGATTTGGCTTTACAATGTGGAATGAACTTTCTTCAAAGTCACTTCTAAAATAAAGGAAAAAAGGGCAGAGAAGAGAGTAAGTTCCTAGACCTAAAACTACGAATGAACAATGATCATGGAGGACCCTACTACAGACAACCTTCCTAAAAAAAAATTCCACTTAACCAGATTACCTCACAGTCTCATGAAATTTGTGCAAGTTTCTAAGGACTGCAAATATTCAGCCATTTATTCACGATAAGCATGAATAAACGACAGAAGTTTAGAGCAGCTTTTAGTTTATGCCCAGACTAACTTTACACAACCATTTACCATCGGTAAACAATAAAAAGTACGGAAAAAGAAGGTTTCCAACACCCAACAAAATTCTTCAAAACCAGTGAACAACATTAATTAATCTACTAACAACATGCAAAGCTCATAAACAGTAAAGTAAATCTACTTAAATTAACCAACTATGGGGGAAGAACCATGTAACATGCAGTTGAAACTCAAGAATCCATCAAAAGTCAATGAAATTTTATTAAAATTTCAGCAACATTCCTTTACAACAACTAAACTCTCTTCGAAAATGAGAGGAGACCCCCTATTTATAGTGTCCAAAAAGCAAAAAGAATGGCCAAGATTGATTTTCTTTGTGTGGCCAAGATTCACTACAAACTAGGGTTTCAACTACCCCTCAAATATATTACAATTTAAAATTACATTTTGTCCTCTAGCCTATTTTTTCTTCTTGCAGTAGCACTGTAGTTCTTTTTTCTTTTGTTGATTTCTTTCTACTGTATAGCTACTTTGTGAGGAACTCATCATCTACGATAGGATTTTCTTTGCTCTTCTTTACCATGGCATATTCTATAAACTTTAGGATCAACGCTCGAAGCTTGTTCCATTCCAATATATATGATTAGATCACTTGAAAATTCAGCCTCCTTGATTTTGTTGTGATGCCTTCCTAGTCCTTGTCATATTTCGGTGTGTTCTTTACTACTTGCTTGGATTGAGTGAAGGATCGTGCAACAAAACCCAAGAAATCCAACATTATTGCATCTGTGGTTCCATTTTCCATTTTCTTGTGGAAATATGGCTTCATCTTTTCCAGATCTAGCTTGACGAAAGACACATCAGAATCTGTCATTAGTCACCAATATTCCTCACAGTCCTTTTTGATTTCTTTGACCCAGTCGATATCTAACTCCACTTCATGGAGCACTCATTCCAACACCTCCTTCCTATTATCTAAGCTCAACTTCCATGTTTCCATGAGCCAGTGGTCATCTTTTACCAAGGTAAGCTCCTTCTCATAGGATTTATTTGGTAGCTTGAGAATAGCCTCAAGTTTGGGATATGTGATCCTGTATAACTTAGGGAAGTCGGTGCAAAACTTCCTTATTCCCTTGAGTATCTTTTTCACTTCAAGGAGCTTGTTGGCTGTCTTGAAAACATGACCTATGCCCACATTTTTGTTGTAGAGGACCCGCCAAAACCAATCCTCTGTGGCCTTCGTCCAATTCTTTATCTACTCCAACTAGTCAATGTGATCCTTGGAAAACAATTGTGGTAGTGCCAAGGATGCGGTGGGGAGCTCTTCCACTGATGACCACTGTTGAATATAGACTATTAGATCAGCCACTTGTGCCTTTAGTTCCTCCTTAGAGGTCTTATCTTTGTTCATTTGATGCACGATAGTGGCAATGGACCCCTGTAGATGGTCAATCTTTTGCTCTCTCATGGCTGTTCCCAGATCAAGGGTAGAAATATTGTAGCTTACCCCTTCTTCTCCCACAATTGAAGTGCTAATCTGCATCGTTTTGGATCTGAACACATCCATTGACAACTGAGGTCTGACCTTCAATTTCTTCTCTTTCTTTGTACTTATTTGGGCTTGAATCAAGATAGCCTCCAACCTTGCCCTCAGATCCCTTAGGGTTGGGGTTTTCTTCTCCAACTATATCTCAAGCCATTTAGGCATCTGAGATTCTCCTTTTGGTGATTCATGATCACCTTCTTCTTCATGGTTGTATTGGGTCTCAATTTCCTTTTAGCCCAAAGATTCTTGTTCCATCTTTTCTCCTTCTTCTTCATCAGAATCCTGAATAAATACTGTTTCCTTTTGTAGGGATTTGATGACTGTGTGCTCTTTGGGGTTGTCCTCCCCTTTAATATTTTTCTCTTCTTCTCCTTGGTCACGTCTGTGTTCTTCATGATATTCCATTTCGGGGCTCTTTTGGGCTTTAGTATCTTCTTCAGGTTTATCTTCTTCTTCTTTTCCTATTCTTGCTCTTCTAAAAGAGGCATTTCTTCACAATGTTTGGGGATTTCATCATGTTCCCTAGTTGGAGGTTCAGTATCCTCCTCCATTCCCTCACTTGATTCCTTTTCTTCCTCACGAGGTTGCTTCTCTACTTCCTCTCCAACATTCCTAATATACTAAGCGAACTCCTCCTCTAACTCCATGTCAAAGGTTTCCACAATGTATTTGGCACTTGGCTCCTCCGTGTCTTCCTTTGATGACTGTGTTTCTTCCTCCTCTCCGTCATGCACCACTTTATCAATTTTGAGATGCTGGTACTCGGGGTGCTCATGGTAATCATCTTCTTCCTCTTCCATCTCTTTTGTAGCTTCCCTTTCTTTTCTCTCCAACTCTTTTGATATTTCCATGGTGGCCTTCATCTCCGGTGGTTCAGTTGGAGGAGTATAGACAGGAAGACTAACAACAACTTGTGCCTAGGAAGCTTGTATGGCTGGGTTCATCAACACCCCAGATAGCTCAATAAGAATGTTTTGCATGTGGCAGAAAAAGGCCTCTGGGAGCAAGAGAGTGGGAATTGGAATTGTTGTTGTAGCTAGTGGAAGAGATGTTTTCAGAGACATGGAGGAAGAGGAGAGCAGAGAGGTAGTGGCAAAAGAAGAGTATATTATCATTACTTGTGTAGTGGGCAGGGTGGAACAAAGGTGGATGAAGATATCCATTGCAGGTGGGGAAGTAGCAACCATCATGTGAGAGGTAGGTAGAGAGGCAACAACAATAGCAACATCAATAGCAGTAGTGGCTGCAAGAGTACAGGCAGTAGGTGGAGACTTTGGCCACTTAACCTCTAGTTCTTCTCCCCCATGGAGGGGGTCCTCTTCGATGGTAGGAATTTTGGTGAAGCTGTTTGATTTCTTCTGTTTCTTGGAAGGTTTTCTAAATCCTTTCTTGCATAAACCTTAGGCTTGGGTTGAATTTCAACCATTTCATTCCTCTTCCTTGACTTGGTGGCTGGAGGGGATTTTGAGGTTTCTCCAGTTGGGGCAACAACTTTACCACTATCAGTTTCACTTGCCAGTTCATCTTCAAGCTCCCCATAGGTCAGGGTGACTCCTTGTTGCTTCAATTGGGATATCTACCCATCAATCCATTCCTTGGTTCTAGCCTCAATGAGCTTTTTCAGAATATCAAGGTTGTCAACCTCTTGTTCGTTCCAATCAATCAACGGTAGTGACAGATTGGCAATTGCATTATACCGAGGATCCATCACTATATTTTCATTCTCCACCATTTGATCTGACACAAGGAACAAGTTGAAATTCTTCACAAAATACATTTTCATGCACATGTAGTGCCTCATTCAAGCTTCTTTGTCATCCTTCCAGTTGGCCCAAAAGTCCTCAACATCATGCAAATGGGAATATTCATCCACGACCATCTTTCTAAGTTTTCCATAGGGGTCCATTCATGACCGGTTAGTGTGGAACTTCAAGTTATGCTCCAAAAGTTCTTTATCTGAATTGTTTGCACATTGATATGTGTGGAATTCATACATCCCTTGGCCAAAAGAGAGGGGATAGGGAATCCTTGCCTTATGCTTGCTGCTTAAGAGGGCATGTGCTTGTTGCAACTGCCGAGAGAGCTCTAGCAATATTATCCAGTCATTTGGATATCGGGTTAGCTTGTATGGTTTCTTTGAGAACCGTTCAACACAAATGTATGTAAACTTAGGGAATTGTATGAACAAGAAGGCGAATTGGCAGAGGAAGGAATTAGCACTGTGGGAGACTCTCCTTTCAAAATCACCCCCAAACAATTTGATAACGTGACCTATAAAAGTGTCGTTGACTCTACAATAGTCCCTCTTGAAATTTTTGTATTGGAATTGAGGGTACCTGTCATAGACCTTTAACTCTCTACCTAGAGCCTCATCAGGGGCTCTGAACAAGCCTTTGTATTATGTCTTGTTAGCTAGTAAATAGAATAGGTAAGAGGTCATGTAAAATCATGAAGTCTTCTTAACAACCACAAATTGCTCATGCAAGAAATTGCTAATTATTCCTGCCCAGTAGAATTTGATTTTTCCTCTGAGGATCTCTTCAACGAAATACAACATCCACTCCTAGAATTAGGCAGTGGTCAAAAGGACCATAACCCCTCTTAATGAGGTTACCAAGTCATGGTAATCCTCGTAGAAGTCGCTGCGATAGAGCTCTTAGGGTATCTTTGCTGCACTGCCCCTCTTTTCTTTCAGCCAAGATTGATTTATGACCTTCTTACATTTGAGAGGGTCCTCATCCCACATTTGATTCCCATATTCTATGGATGCCTCTTCCATTTCTCTGAAGGTAGGGATATGAAAATATCTCCCTATTGACTTGGTGGATAAGTCAGCCAATACATTTTCATCTCTGTCCATAATTGTTTTGGTATCTTCTTGGTATGCTTCCCTGATGGCCATCACAATTTTTGGGGAAACGAGAGTAGGCAGGAAACCTGCAGCTTTAGCCAATTTAATGCTTTTGATTTTCTTGGAATTATCCGTCATGGGGCTAATCCGAACCCTTTGCTTAAATTCATCAATATCTATGTGTCCGATGTTTGTATTTGATATTTCCTTCCAAGCTGTGGTGACCTTGGAGTTAAGGGGTTCCCCTTGAAACTTGAACTTCATCTAATCTTTTTCTTCTTTACCCTAGGGTGCTTTGGATGACTTCTTTCCTTTTTCTTTCTCCACTGCCACCTCCAAGGGTCCTACACCTGGTTCTATATATGCTACAAGCAAGAGAGAGGTAAGCACATTCAAGCATAAATCAATGGGAAAGTTACCTAGAATCCTACAAAACAGCGCTAGATCAAATAATTCATCACTTAAGAATCCTAACATATATTTTAGATCAACATTAACCTTTTCAAGAGGTAGTTTCAGTAAGGCGGGCCTAGGGGTGCGAACTTCCCTAGGCTAGTGGCTTTTCTGGAGCTGTTGTAGGTGGGACGACAAACAGGGCACGATGGCCTGACTGTCCCAACCCTCGCCAAGATTTGGGCATAAGGTGGGGTCCAATAAGGAGGCCACTTCATTTAGGCATGTGGGTCAAAGTCACATTGAAGGTTGGAGGGAATTAGGGTCATCATTTGGGTAAGTAGAATCAAAGGGCAGCTTGGTTGTTTGGGGTTTTCTATGGAAACGAACTTAGAAAGACAGTGGTCCGATAGTGGAGTTCCGTCGCGTGGGACCTGAAGACCCAAAGGACGTCATCACAACTCATTTGGAATTCTAATCATCGTGGGTTGGAGGGAGTGGACGAATGTTAGGTGATGGCTGTTTGAGACGGCGAAGGTCAGATAGCGGCCTGATAAGAGAAACCCGCAACAACAGGTCCACAAAAAAATTTCATTTCATTCACTTATCATTGGAAAGTTCAAAGGAAATTGGGAGGTCGGGTCCCAAGTAGTGGGTGGTCATGGATTATTTTCCATTTGAGAATAGCGGGACCAAGACAGAGCCCCACAGGCAGCAACCCGGTAGGAGAAACCTGTTTAAGGTTCAAAACTTAATCATTTCATCTTGGCATATCAACAGTTGCGGTAGAATTAGAACTCAGAGGGAAGAATGCTGACCATCAAGAGCCATTTGATACAGTGGGTTCAACATAGCGATCCACAGACGATAGTTCGCTAGGAAAGGCCTACAAAGAGGCTTTTACTTGGTTGTTTTGGGGTGCAAATTAAATTGGCCAGTAGAGATAGGGTCGAGACCCGATGGTTGGGTAGATGCTAAGGTTTTATGGCTTTGGGTAACCATTCATGCACCGGTGAAAGGGGAATAGAAGTTTGTGGTGGGTAACCCGTATTCTCAAATAGTTATTCTTTACCTCGTCTAGTGAAGATAAGGGCGGAACCTGATAGACAGAAGGATGAGCTATAAAAAGCCATTCAAAATGGCAAATCAAAAACAAAACTCTGCAAGTGAAAGTTTGATAGGAGGGACCCGTGATGGACTGAGGCTCGAGATTTGGAAAAGTTTAAGTTTACAGGGCTATCATTGGGGCGGGGTCTGTGCACTAGAAAGTCATGGTTGGAAAGTTGTTTGGAACGACGAAGCTTGAAAAGTGCCCAAGAGGTGGAAGCTCGCTGAGGTAGACTTGAAAAGGTTGATGGATCACTTCAGTTTGTGCTTAAGGATTATGAATGAAGTTCAAAGCGGTCGAGCGGAGGGAGAATCCTACCGAGGAGGACTTGATAGGGTCATTTTCTGTTTCAATTTTAGATGTGTTTGTAAAGGATGATGACAACAGACGAATGGGTGCAGGCTCGCAGAGCATGAATGCTCTAGTTAATGAACGACGACAGAGAGCTTGAGTTCCACACAAGGCCAACAAGGAGATTTCAAAAGTTGGTTAAAATTCCAAGAGGTGGGTTTTGTGCACCTAGTCTTAGTCTAATTATCCATCAAGTTTTTCCCTTTTAAATTTAGCAATTTATGCAGAAATCAACGGAAAACGTGATATAGGGCTCGCGGATGGAAAACCTACCTCTAAAACCCAATGAATGCGGATGACCAAGCTAGTAATGAAGACCTTGAGATGACAAACGAATGCTACAGGAGCGATGATGACGTTTGCAGGGTTCTGACTCTTTTTCTAATCAACTAACAAGTGAAAATGATAGCTCAGGAGGGGCTATTTATACAAAATGATGTATTTAATGCACCTCATTAATGATTGTATGGAGGCCTTGGTGGTTGGTGAATAGTCATTTTGAAAATGCCCACACGAGGGGTGGAGTTTGGCAGTCAGATGGCAGCCAGATGATGGTCGTTCAAAAGGTGAGTAGTAAGGGAAATAACAAAAAAACATGTGGGTCCCAGCACGCGAAAGTCTGGTGGATGAAGGCCATTTGAAATGGCCATGAGGTGAAGCAAACTTGCATGGGGTAGCCCAATAGGGTAGACCCACCCAGCTCTAAGGACGTCAACTCTAGAAAGTAAAGGGAAAACAACTAAGGTAACTCCGTGAAGGCCTAGAGCCTTGAAAATTTGAGGGTGGAAAAACATGGTCAACTCAAGATGATTTCTCTAAGGCTCATTGACCATCGAAGACACAAAAAAGGGGGCATGCAAAATGAGGCAGCAACCAAAGCGACCCGACAAGGTGAAAAGAAAAGAGGGTCCCCATTCCGAATGGGGCATGTGTGCTGAGGGTACAACAAATGGCGAATCTGTTGGGGAGTGCTCCTGAGCATTGTAAAGATAGATAAGTATTCACTTAGAATCTAGAATCTCTGGTTTCACAGACCAGAAGCTTGTTTCTAAAAGTGAACTAGGAGAATTGGATCCTTAGTTGAATCAACCCGCGAAATATCTCAGAAGTGTGTGCGTTTAGTGAATTCATTCGCTTTCCTTATAAATTATGACAAGTGGTATCTAATCAAACCAAGAAAGCTACATGAATCATCCAACCCCAAAATTAACCTAGACATTTCCCCACTGCTAGTCAGGTGTCCATAGCCCTGGTGGAGTTGTTGTTGTGACCCCACGAACATTGCTCTACTACTAGTTGGGCATCCATAGCCCCACTAGAGTTATCTGCACACCCATATGGTTGCTTGATTTCAACATTTTTGTTTTTTCTTGTCTTTTCTTGCAATATCTCTTTTAATACTTTCTCTTTTTTCTCAACTGTGTAAGCATCGAAGCCTACTATGGGTTTGGAAACCACAGTGGTCACTGGAGCAGACTTAAGATTTTTCTCTTGCTAAGTCATCATAAACAACCACTGTACAACCCTTTGGAAACAAGTATTATGCTTTTTGTGTTGGATCTAAGATGAATGTGAAAGGAAGATTCAACCAAGGGTTAGGTTCTAAGTCAAAGTTCAAGTGAGGAAACCATTCCTCGATAGCTATTAGAGACTAGTAGTTGAGAGTGAATATTTAGTCAAAGAACACTAAGAGCAGGCAACAAAGTGAACCATCTATTGAACGAGCATGACCATCGCAACAAAAATGAGGAACACCCTCATCAAAGAAAAATAGCTGGGAAATGAACAAAACAAAAGCGACGTGAAATGATAGAACAAAGCAAACCAAAACCAGCCTAAACTAACCTATATACAAGTATTTATAGGAACAACTCAAGAGAGCTCAAGCCTAGAAATAATGCTTTAATTGCTGCCCATTGATAGGAAACGAGACATCCTTACTGGTTAAAGTCTTGAGGTGGAAAGAATTGTCTCTAAGGATTTCATAATTCTGAAAGGGGCCAAGCTAGAGCTTATTGAATTTTTCATGTCCCCCTTTCTTCTCATGGGCCTTGTCCCAACATAGGATTAGATCAACAATTCTAAAGGCCTTGGCTTTGGCTCGTCGATTGAACCATCTTTTGACCATGCCCTAGTTTTTAGAAAAATTCTCAATGGCACGGTCACATACTTCTTCCAAGTGCAACAACTCAACCAAGCGAGCTTCTCTTCGATCTCCCTCTTTGTAAAAGGTATTGATGAACTGGAGGGTGGGGATTTTTTAGGTGAATTGGGAATATTGGCTCTAGGCCATAGATGAGGTGAAATGGTGAATCTCCTAAGGAATACTTATGGCGTGTGTGGTCTTCCCAAAGGGAAAAGTAGAGTTGGGTATGCCAGTCCTTGGGATTCTTGTCAAGCAATTTTTTGATGACAATAATTAGGTTTTTATTTGTAGATTCAGCCAGGCCATTGCCCTGAGGATAGTAGTTGGATGAAAAATTAAGGGAAATACCATAATCGAAGGCCCAACTAGTGAATTTAAGTGAAGAAAAGGTTGTACCATTATCACATACTAACGCATATAGGAAACCAAAACGATTTAAAATAAAACTTTCAAGAAAATTCACAAGTACCTCATTTGTACATTGCCTACAAGTAATAGCTTCTGTTCATCTAGTGCAATAATCAAAGGTGGTTAGAATGTACTTGTGAATCATAGATGATGGTGGGCTTACCAGACCAATGAAGTCAAGACCTCATTGTGCAAACATTCTCACCTCTAAGACTGGTTGCAACAAGAAACAACATTCCTTTCTTTGGTTGTGGCGATCTGATAGACATGGCACGTGCGGATGTGGGTATGAGAATCCTTGAAGAATTTCAGCCAGTAGTAACCTGCTTGTAGGATTTGATGGGCTGTGGAAGGACTTGACCCCTGACCAGTACCAAATTTTTCATGTAATTCTTTCAAGACCCAGTGTGCTTCTTCTTTGCCAAGGCACCTTAGGTAGACACCTTCGCTATTCTTCTTGTAAAGGACAAATCCTTGCAACATATAACTACTGCTTTTCAACCTAAGGGAATGCCTTTGAACTCTCTATAAGTGAGACGTGCACTTGTTGTGCAGCAACTAAAAGACAATGTCGTCATACCACTCCCCCGGGGAAACGTCCTCGAGTTGATATTGTTGAGCCGTGAGTTTAGGTCCCACTTCAGCTACTATCTCGGCTATTGTTCAGGTGAGGGCCTACCCTCTTACCAACTTCATTGGCTAAATTTCCATATCGTATTCCTATATTAAGGTGACCCACTTGGCTCTTCATTCTCCATGCTCATTTTTCATGAGCAACGTCTTTACTGTTGGGTTAGGGACAATGGAAAATACCTTATTCCTCAAGATGTAATGCCTGAACTTCTTAACTCCTTTGAAAAGAGTGTATGCCTACTTTTCTACGTTGTGATATCTTAGTTCAACATCTTTCAAGGGAGCACTCATGAAGGTGATTAGGTGCTCATTTCCTTCATCATCCTTTTGGGTTAAAATTTTGGCACACGAATGATTTGAAGCAAATGAGTAAATGTAGAATGACTTGAGATAATCAGGGCCAACAAACACGGGTGCCTCAACAATAGCTTTCTTGATTTCTTTGAAGGCTTGCTTTGCTTCTGGGGTCCACTCAATCTTGGCATCTTGCTTTAACATGATGTTAAGTGGCTTGACAATTTCAGCAAAGCCCATGATGAACTTCCTGACAAAATTTATCTATCCAAAGAAAGATTTTAGTTCTTTCTTGTTGCCTGGCAGGTGAATCTTCAGCAAGGATTGGATGCACTCAGGATCTATGGAGATTCCTCATTCTAAAATAACGTGCCCAAGTAACTTTCTTTCAGTGACTCCAAAGATGCACTTCTTTAGATTAAGGGAAACCCCAAATTCTCAGCACCTCTGAAAGACTTTTCATAGATCAGAGACATGATCACTTTGCTTCTTTGAAATATAGTCAAGTCATCCATATAGATGATTATGCACTTCCCAATTAGATCTTTGAAGGTGATGTCCATTGCACTCTAGAAAGTGGCACCAGTGTTGGTGAGCCCAAATGGCATTCTTCTATATGCAAAGGTGCCCCACTTGGTGGTGAATGTTGTCTTGTGCTAATCTTCATACTGCACCATTACTTGATTATACCTGGAGTACCCATCAAGGAAGGACATCATCTATGATCCATTGACAATCTGCAATACCTCATCTAATGAAGGCACTAGATAGTTATCCTTCTATGAAGCTCTATTCAGATTGTGAAAGTCCATGCACAATCTGATTTCTATGTTCTTTTTTCTGACCAGGACCAAATTAGCCACCCACGTGGAGTGCCTGACTGGAAAGATGATTCTGTCTTAAAGTAATTTTTGTACTTCCTTGTAAATGATAGGTTCCAATAGGGTGTTGATGGTACGTTGTCTTTGTCAGAAAGGTTGCACATCAGGCTTGAGAGGGATGGTATGTGTGATAATGGAGGTATCATAGGTCTTCAAATCTTCATAACTCCATGCTACCACATCTTGATACTTTTTCAAAGCACCAATAATTCCTTTCTTTTCCTCTGGTGTACATACCTTTCCAATGAACACATTTTTGACTTCCTCGACTGATCTGAGGTGTTGGGTGTCACACTAGTTATTGATAGAGTCCTTCTTCACTTGCTGATATTGATCTCTGATTTGATCTAGGTCAAATATGTGCTCAAGCTGAACCATACCTTTGGGGATTGTATTTTTTTTAATGTTAATGATCCCCTCTATATCAAGTTCAACTTCCTCTGGGTTAGTTTCATCAATTATTTGGTTTGCAAACACATCATAACTTGTGATGAACTCGAGGATGTGATTATCATCATTGAATACTTGGAAGTGAGTGACATTGTCTGGTATGGATGGAGTGGAGGTCAACTCAACGGTGAATCTTTTAAGGCCAGATAAGGAAATTGGTTGAAGCGTGCTAGCTGTTTGAGCCAAGGCATCAATAGTATGATTATGAGAGAAGGGAATCAACTGAATATTAAAGGCATCTAGGCTCTCTAGAAGATCCCAAACTCTATGTCTATAGTTTATAAGCCTTCTATCATGGCAAGAGTACAATTTTCTAACTTGCTTCACTACCAATTCCGAGTCACTGAACACTTGCAAAATTTTTCCCTTCTTTCTTAAATCCATTAAGAGACCATGGACTAAAGCTTCATATTTTGCTACGTTATTGGTACAATAAAATTGAAGCCTATGGGCAACAAAGTAGGTCTTACTCGTAGGGTTGATGAGTTCGAACCCTACACTGACACCTTGCTTAGACTTGGATCCATCGAAGTGTAGTGTCTAGAACTTGGAGGGTTCTTTGACTTTGGGACTAGTCATGCGTACACTCTTCCTTGGTTTCTCATTCACATTCATCACTTTTGGGACACGAACAAGCTCATTGTGGTTGACGACAAGCTATCTAGTTGGCAACTCCTTTTGAGATATGGCTTGTCCTTTGATGTGCTCTAGTGCTGTTTGACACAAGCAATAGTTAAATTCAGAGTGGGTAGCGCTGTGAACCCTACACCAACTTGGTAGCAAGAGTTCTTGAAAATTCATCCTCGCCCCCAAGCTGAGCTGATCTTGTATGCATATCTCAATGAAGTCTTGAAATCCTTCTAGTAGTTCTAAATTACCATCTTTGTAGAACCCCTCATTTCCATATTCCACTAATATTTTTGTGCTTTGAGGTGCATAGGCCAAGTTAGTCAGAGGATTGCATTGCACTAGGAAGACCTCTATAACTAGCTCTTCTTCTTGAGGCTCTGCTTCTTCCTGATAAACAAAAGGGAAAAAATTACCCAATTCTATTTCAGAAAAGAACACCTCATTAATGTTGTTGTATTCTATGATCATAAATTTCATGTGTGGCTCCTAATCTATTCGAATCTAGTTTGGAAACCCTTTCCATGATGACCAAATGTGAGAGAAATCAGTTGTGACATATCCATTCAGTGGTCGGGTGAAGTCACATACCAGGATAATTTTGTATGTGTCAAGAATATTTGCAACCTGGATGTCAATAACTTGTTGCACCCTTGGGTCTACAACAATCTGCTTTGGGATACAATTGATCTCCCCCACAATGTTAACCTCAATTTTATCGAGTTGAGTCACTTTTCTTCTAGATGGTGTGGGGACAATCCCAAGAGCTTTGCACATAGCCAAAGGCATGACATTGGCTAAAGCTCTTGAGTCAATCAAAAAATCAAGCAAATTATTTCCAAATATTCTAATTGTGGTGAGGAAGGGTGGCGTTTCATACCTTCCTTGGAAGAGACCCATAGGTATGTCAACCTACACCACTTGACCCTTATCCTTCTCACTAGTCTTCTCTTTGGTTTGCACTAAAGTTTTCTCTTTAGTAGGTTGCTTCCCAGCTTGTTGGTTGGTAGAGGCATCTTTCTTTTTTCCTATGATCTCTTGGATTACGGGCTCCTATCGAGGCTCTGCAAAAGTGACTCTCTTGGCTGGTATTTCTTGTGTCATCTTAGAGGAGGGGGCTCCATTAATGACCCTAAAGAAGGCATGCTTGACTGCAGGAACCTTGAGCAACTCAAAGGTAGCTAGGCTGATTTTAACTTTCTTGAATTCTTCAACATATTCCCCCATTTGCTCAATTTTAGTCTCAAAGGATCTACCTATGGACGAGCTAGCTGGTTGGATTTGCATTTGATTTGATGGTTTGTTGTTGTTAAAATATTGCTTAGGCACATGAGGATAGCATGGGTTGTTGCTATCATTGGGGTCAAGTGGGGTACTGAAGTTGTTAGGTAGAGTAGAGGTAGTGAACAATCCCCCTATTTTTCTATTTCTTAAGTTATATGAAGAGGCTCTCTAATGGAACATTTAAACTTCATCTTCACGGGACTCTTCTTCATCTACAAGATCATTATCTACTGAAGTAAAGTTTTGAGATAAATCTTCTTCATTACTTACCTCTTGTACTTCTTCATTTTTGGAAAAGGTGGTCTCGATCTCAGGCTCGTTGCTCTTGCTTTGTGGGAATGGGGCCTAGTTGACCACAAGACAAGAGGTATCGTATAGGTCAAACGAAACTATGTCTCTACAATTTGCACTATCAACAACATTTTGGACCTCCACTTGAAAGATTTCTATGGCTGTTTGAAACTCGGGGTAGTCCAGTTTAGAATTCCTACTCGTCTTGTGAATTCTACACCATCTGAATAAGGCAGCCTCGGTGAGATACACTCCACTGGTGGTCTTCTCATTACTAGCAGGTTGATCAAGAGGAGTGGGAACACCCCCGTTGTTTGGCCTTGTATTCCACTTTCGGTTCTATCTTTGTAAGGGTCTCCTTTCAAAGTTTTGATTGGAGTTCTGTCCTCACTCATAATTTGGTGCTGATGAGGTACCCACTTCCCGGTTGTCCTGCTATCTTGATTGAGATTGGCCTGAATGTTGTGTTGAGAAGCTTATAGCTGGTTGTTCTGATTTCTCAAGTGTGTCATCTCTGTGGACATCTTTTGGATCATCTTCGTTAGCTCATCCAACTGATATTTCTCAGCATTACTTGGTTGTGGGGTCTAATTCTAGAGGAAGATGAGTTGTACTACCAGATGATTTTGCTAAGTGGGTAGGAATTTGGGCCCTTGTAGGTATGTTGGTGCCTGTGGTGGATGTGCATAGGTCTGTGGTTGTTGAGGCTACAAGTAATGAGGCACTGGGGGTGTCTGGTTCATAGGTTGCCCTGGATGAGGCACTATGGGTAGTTGCGACACTTGATTCATTAAGGGAATTTGATGTTGTAGTGCCTGAGTGAGTCCTTGAATTTGCATAGGGTGGGAAGCCTGTCCCAAGGAGGGCAGTGGATCGAAGATGTTCTGTTCCAAGTTGGTGCTAGCTACGGCTACCTCAACATAAGAATCCATGAATGGGGCAGGAGCTGGTCACATCCTCCTCACCAATGTAGCTATGAGGATATATAATCCTGTGTAATAAATGGGCAAGGCAACATCATCATTGAGCACATATGGAGCCTACAACCTCATGTATGCTCAGTGGAATCGATTGTTGAAAGAGTTGATCGGCTCGTTGATTTCCCTTCAAGCGGATATGAATTACCTGTATAGCCCTGAAGGGTTGATTGGGATCTTGTACTTCTACAAGAAGGCATTCATTAGCAAGGTCTAAGATATGATGGACCTCATCGGTAAGTTGATATACCAATAGAAGGCCTCTTTCCCTAAGGAATAAGGGAAAATCCTACATGCTACATCCTCCTGATCAATATGCATATCTTTCAATGTCGCTTGGAAGATCTTATATGTTCTTTAGCTGTCCTTTTTGGATCTCAAGGATGGAACTTTGAGAAAAAGCTCTCCGGATTCTTAGGCATGTCATGGTAACTATTAAAGAACAACGAGGAAGGATTATTTCCTAGCCAAACAATGAGGGGAGGCAGGGGTGGTATTTGTTTTTGAACAATATCTTGGGGCTACATAGGGGTAGTGGTAGTTGGGATTGAACCTTGGATTTGGAAGGTAGGGATTGGGGAAACACCCTGGTTGTGGGAAGCAAGCGGCTGTAAAGCAGTTTGGGATAGCTAAGTGGAAGATGTAGAGATGGAAGAGGAAGGGTGAGTGTGTGGCTGATGGAAAGAGGAAGGAGGTGAAAGTGAAGGTGAAGTAGATGGAATGGAGGAGGAAGAAGAGGTTGTGTCCTCTATCTTGGTCCTTCTAGCCCTTGTAGGGGGATGTAGTTCCTAAAATTCCCCTTTATTTGGTGTTGAACTTAAAACTCTCTAGAATCTTTCAGGGGAGAATGAATTGATTTGATCCAAATTAGCTCAAATGACCCTCCTTTTAGCTCTAGTTTTCTTGATGGGTGTTTTATGCACCTTCTTAACACAGGGAACACACAAGTATGCTACCTCTCTTGAAAGGAAATATCCAACAACAAGTTGCTGAAAATCACCCCAAGGTCTCTTAGGTGTCAGGTCATGACTTTCTTGGAATGTTTTAGTTGTTTTGATGTGATTTTTCTGGTAATCACAGGGCAGACTTACAGTGTTAAGTTGGAGGGAAGTCAGATATTAAAATGGAGTTCTTGTGATGGGAAGTTAGTGCACGGTTGTTGCAGGTTCAAACAACATTCTTAAAATCCTATTTTAGCTTTAGATTTGGCTTTACAATGTGCAATGAACCTTATTCAAAGTCACTTCTAAAAAAAAGGAAAAAAGGGTAGGGAAGAGAGTAAGTTCCTAGACCTGAAACTACAAATGAATAGTCATCATGGAGGACCCTGTTGCGGACAACCTTCCTAAAACAAAATTCTTCTTAACCAGATTACCTCACAGTCTCATGAAATTTGTGCAAGCTTCTAAAGATTGCAGATATTCAACCATTCATTCACCATAAGCATGAATAAAAGATAGAAGTTTAGAGCATCTTTTAGTTTATGCCCAGACTAACTTTACAAAACCATTTACCATCAGTAAACAACAAAAAGTATGGACAACGAATGTTGCCAACACACAACATAATTCTTCAAAACCAGTGAACAACATTAATTAATCTACAAACAACATGCAAAGCTCATAAACAACAAAGTAAATCTACTTAAACTAACTATGGGAGAAGAACCATGTAACATGCAGTTGAAACTCAAGAATCCACCGAAAGTCAATGAAATTCTATTAAAATTTCAGCATTATGCCTTTACAATAACTCAATCTCTTTAAAAATGAGAGGAGAACCCCTATTTATAGTGTCCAAAAATAAAAAAATGAATGGCCAAGATTGATTTGCATTGTGTGGCCAAGATTCACTACAAACTAGGGTTTCACCTACCCCACAAATATATTACAATTTAAAATTACATTTTTTCCTCTAGCCTATTTTGTCTTCCTGTGGCAACACTATAGCTTTTTTGTCTTTTATTGATTTTCTTTTGCTGTAGCTACTTTGTGAGGAACTCATCATCTATGATAGGATTTCCTTCGATCTCCTTCACCATGGTGTATTCTATAAACTTTAGGATCAATGCCCGAAGCTTGTTCCATTCCAATATATCTGATTGGATCACTTGAAAATTTAGCCTCCTTGATCCCAATCCTTGTCATATTTCAGCGTGTTCTTTACTACTTGCTCAGATTGAGCTAAGGCTCGTGCAACACAACCCAAGAAATCTGGAATTAGTGCATCCGTGGTTCCATTTTCCATTTTCTTATGGAAATATGGCTTCATCTTTTTTGGATCTAGCTCGATGACAGACACATTAGAATTTGTCATTAGTCGCAAATATTCCTCATAGTCATTTCTGATTTCTTTGACCCAGACGATAACTAACTCCACTTCATGGAGTACTTGTTCCAACACCTCCTTCCTGTGATCTAAGCCCAGCTTCCATGTTTCCAAAAGATAGTGGTCATATTTTACCAAGGCAAGCTCCTCCCAGGATTTATCTGGTATCTTGAGAATAGCCTCAAGTTTGGGATATGTAATCCTATATAACTCAGGGAAGTTAGTGCAGAACTTCCTTATTCCCTCGAGTATATTTTTTACTTCAAGGAACTTGTTGGATGTCCTAATAGCATGGCCTATGCCCATGTTTCTATTGTAGAGGACCTACCAGAACCAATCCTCTGTGGCCTTTGTCCAATTCTTTCTCTTCTCCAATTGGTCAATGTAGTCCTTGGAAAACAATTGTGGCACACCGAGGATGCAGTGGGGAGCTCTTCCACTGATGGCCACTGTTGAATATAGGCTATTAGATCAGCCACTTGTGCCTTTAGTTCCTCCTTAGAGGTTTTATCTTTGTTTATTTGATGCACGATAGTGGCAAAAGACCCTTGGAGATGGTCAATCTTTTGCTCTCTCGTGGCTATTCCCAAACCAAGGGTAGAAATATTGTAGCTTACCCCTTCTTCTCCCATAACTGGAGTGGCAATCTACACCATTTTGGATCTAGACACATACATTGTCAGCTGAGATCTAACCTTCAGTTTCTTCTCTTTCTTTATGCTTATTTGGGCTCAAGCCAAGATAGCCTCTAGCCTTGCCCTTAGATCCCTTAGAGTTGGGGCTTTCTTCTCCAACTATTTCTCAAGCCATTCAAGCATCTGAGATTCTCCTTTTGGTGATTCATGATCACGTTCTTCTTCATGGTCATGTTGGATTTCAATTTCCTTGTCAGTTGAAGCTTCTTGTTTTGTCTTTTCTCCTTCTTCATCAGAATCATGAATAAATACTGTTTCCTTCTGTGGGGATTCGGTGACTGCATGCTCTTTGGGGCTATCCTCCCCTTCAATAGTTTTCTCTTCTTCTCCTCGGTCAAGCCCATGTTCTTCATGATATTCCATTTTGGGGCTCTTTTGGGCTTCAGTATCTTCTTCAGGTTTATCTTCTTCTTTCTTTTCCTCTTCTTGCTCTTCTAAAAGAGGCATTTCTTCACCATGTTTGGGGATTTCATGATGTTCCCTAGTTGGAGGTTTAGTATCCTCCTCCATTCCCTCACTTGATTCCTTTTCTTTCTCACGAGGCTACCTCTCTACTTCATCTCCAACATTATTAAGTTGTTGAGCCAACTCCTCCTCTAACTCAGTGTCAAAGGTTTCCACAATATATTTGGCACCTAACTTCTTAGTGTCTTCCTCTGATGACTGTGTTTCTTCCTCCTCTCCCTCGTGCACCACTTTATCAATTGTCAGATGCTGGTACTCAGGGTGCTCATGGTAATCATATGCTTCCTCTTCCATCTCTTTTGTAGCTTCCCTTTCTTGTATCTCCAACTATTTTGATATTTCCATGGTGGCCTTCATCTTTGGTGGTTCAGTTAGAGTATGGACAAAAATATTGGCAACAATTTGTGCCAAGGTTGAATGTATGGTTGGGTTGATCAACACCCCAGATAGCTCCGTAGGAATTTTTTGCATGTGGTGGGGGAAGGCCTCCAGGAGCAAGAGAGTGGGTATTGGCATTGTCACTGTAGCTAGGGGAAGAGATGTTGTCAGAGACATGGAGGAAGAGGAGAGCGAAGAGGTAGTGGCAGAAGAAGAGTCTATTATCATTACTTGCATAGTGGGTGGGGTGGAAGAAAGGTGGGCAAAGATATCCACTATAGGCGGGGAAGTAGCAACCATAGCCTAAGAGGTAGGTAGAGAGGTAGCAGAAATAGAAATATTAGTAGAAATAGTGGTTGTAAGAGTGGAGGCAACAAGTGGAGTCTATGGCTGCTCAGCCTTTAGTTCTTCTCCCTCATGGAGGGGGTACTCCTGGATAGTAGGCATTTTCGTGAAGCTGCCTGATTTCTTCTATTTCTTGGAATGTTCTCCTTCCGAAGCATTTCTTGCATACACCTTAGGCTTGGGCTTACTTTCATCCATTTATTTCCTCTTCCTTGACCTGGTGGTCGAAGGGGATTTTGAGGTTTCTCTAGTTGGGGCAGCAGTGGTCCCGTTGTCAGTTTCGCTTGTCGGTTCATCTTCAAGCTCCCCATAGGTTAGGGTGACTCCTTGTTGCTTTAATTGGGTAATCTACACATCAATCCATTCCTTGGTTCCAGCCTCAATGGGCTTTGTCAGAATATCAAGGTCGTCAACCTCTTGTTTGTTCCAATCAATCAACAGTAGTGGCATATTGGCAACTACATTATACCGAGGATCCATCACAGTATTTTTATCCTCCATCACTTGATTCAACATAGGGAACAAGTTGACCTTCTTCACAAAATACGCTATCATGCACATGTAGTGCCTCATTCACACTTCTTTGTCATCCTTGTAGTTGGCCCAAAAGTCCTCAACATCATGCAAATGGGCGCATTCAACCATGACCATCTTTATGAGTTTGCCATAGGGGTCCATTCATGGTCAGGTAGTGTGGAACATCAGGTTATACTCCACGAGGTCTTTATCTAAATTGTATGCACATTGAGATATGTGGAGTTCATACATCCCTTGGCTGAAAGAGAGGGGATAGGGAATCCTTGCCTTATGCTTGCTGCTTATGAGGGCATGTGCTTATCACAACTGTCGAGAGAGCTCTAGCAATAATATCTAGTCATTTGGATACTGAGGTAGCTTGTATGGTTTCTCTGATAACCCTTCAGCATGAATGTATGTAAACTTAGGGAATTGTATGAACAAGAAGGAAAATTGGCGGAGGAAGGCATTAGCACTATGGGAGACTCTCCTTTCAAAATCAACCCCAAGCAATCTGATAATGTGACCTAGAAAGGTGTTGTTGACTCTACAATAGTCCCTATTGAAATTTTTGTATTGGAGTTGAGGGTACTTGTCATAGACCTTTAACTCTCTACCTTGAGCCTCATCAAGAAATCTAAACAAGCCTCTGTATTACAGCTTGTTAGCTAGTAATAGACTAGGTAAGAGGTCATGTAAAATCGTGAAGTCTTCTTAACAACCACAAACTTCTCATGCAAGCAATTGCTAATTATTCCTCCTCAGTAGAATTTGATTTTTCCTCTGAGGATCTATTCAATGAAATAAAACATCCACTCCTGGAAGTAGGCAACGGTCAGAAGGCCCATAACCCTGCTTAATAAGGTTACCAAGTCATGGTAATCCTCGTAGAAGTCGCTGCGGTAGAGCTCTTGGGCTACCTTTGTTGCACTACTCCTCTTTTCTTTTAGCTTATATTGATTTATGACCTTCTTGCATTTGACAAGGTCCTCATCCCACATTTTCTTCCCATATTCTATGGATGCCTCTTCCATTTTTCTAAAGGTAGGGATATGAAAAGCTCTCCCTATTGAATTTGTTGATAAGTCAACCAATACATTTCTGTCTCTGTCCATAATTGTTCTGGTATCCTCTTGGTATGCTTCCCTGCACGACATAACAAGTTCTAGGGCAACAAGAGTAGGTGGGAAACTTGTATCTTTAGCCAATCCACTACTTGTTTTCTTGGCATAATCCATCGTGGGGCTGATCTGGACCCTTCGCTTAAATTCATCAATATCTATGTGTCTGATGTTTGTATCTAAGATTTCCTTCCAAGCTGTGGTGACCTTGGAGTTGAGGGGTTCCCCTTGGAACTTGTACTTCATCTAATTTTTGTCTTCTTTCCTTTGTCTTTCTCTACTACTGCCTTTGAGGGTCTTGCACCTGGTTCCATATATCCTGTAGGCGAGAAAAAAGTTAAGCACATTCAAGCATAAATCAATGGGAAAGTTACCCAAAATATTGCAAAACGACACTAGATAAAATAATTCATCACTTAAGAATCCTAACATATCTTTTGGATCAACATTAACCTTTTGCAGGAGGAAGTTTCAGCAAGGCGGGTCCAGGGGTGCAGACTTCCCTGGGTTGGTGGTTGTTCTAGAGCTGTTGCAGGAGGGACAACAAATAGGGCATGACGACTGAGCTATCCCAACCCACACCAAGATTTGGGTATAAGGTGGAGTCCACTAAGGAGGCCACTTCATTTAGGCATGTGGGTCAAAGTCACATTGTAGGTTGGAGGGAATTAGGGTCCTCATTTAGGTAAGCGGAATTAGAGGGAAGCTTGGCTGTTTGGGGTTTGTCATGGAAAAAATGCTGGAAAGATAGTGGCCCGATAGCAGAGTTCCACTGCACAGGACTTGAAGACCCAAAGGACGACATCACACTCATTTGGCATTCTAATCATCACGGGTTGGAGGGAGCGGGAAGATGTTAGGTGATGGCCATTTGAGATGGAAAAGGTCAGATAACGGCCCGATAAGAGAAACCCACAACACCGAGTCTATGGAAAAATTTGATTTCATTCACTTATCATTGGAAAGTTAAAAGGCGATCAAGAGGTTGGGTCCCAAGTAGTAGGTGAGCATGATTTTTTTTTTTTTGAGAATGGCAAGACCAGGATGGAGTCCCTTAGGCGGTAGCCCGATAGGAGAAACCCACTTAAGGTTCAACACTTAATCATTTCATCTTGGCATATTAGCAGTTGTGGAAGAATCGAGACTCAGAGGGTGGAATACCGACCATTAGGAGTTGTTCGAGACGATGGGTTCATCACAACGATATGTGGATGAAAGTTGTCTAGGAGAGGCCCACGAAGATGTTTTTACTTGGTTGTTTTGGGGTGCAAATAAAATTGGCTAGCAGAGACAGGGTCGGGACGTGATGGTCGGGCGAATGGTAAGGCTTTGTGGCTTTGGGTAGCCATTCATGCACCGACGAAAGAAGAGCAGAAGTCTATGGTGGGTTACTCGTATTCTTAGATAGTTATTATTTACCTTGGTTAGTGAAGACAAGGGAAAAACCTGACAGACAGAAGGACGAGCTATAAAAAGCCATTCAAAACGGTGAAACACAGACAAAAATTTGCAAGCAGAAGTCTGCTAGGAGGGACCCGCTATGGACTTAGGCTTGAGATTTGGAAAATTTTAAGTTTATAGGGCTATCATAGGGGCAGGGTCCGCACACTAGAAATTCATGGTTGGAAAGCCATTTAGAATGACAAAGCTTGAAAAGTGCCCTAGAGGTGGACCCGAAAAGGTTGATGGATCACTTCAATTTTTGCTTAAGGATTGTGAATCAAGTTCAAAGTGGCTGAGTGGAGGGAGAATCCCATCGAGGAGGACCCGATGGGGTCATTTTCCATTTCATTTTTAGACACGTTTGCAAAGGATAATGATGGTAGAGGAATGGGCACAGGCCCATAGAGCATGAATGCTCTTGTTAATGAATGATGGTGGAGAGCTTGAGTTCCACACAAGGTCAACAAGGTGATTTCTGAAGTTGGTTAAAATTCCCAGAGGTGAGTTTTGTGCACCTAGTCTTAGTCTAATTATCGATCAAGTTTTCCCCTTTTAAATTTAGCAATTTATGCAGAAATCAACGAAAAATGTGATACAGGGCTCGCGGATTGAAAAACTACCTCTAAAACCCAATGAATCAGATGAAAAAGCTGGTAATGAAGACCTCATGATGACAAACAAATGTTGTGGGAGCGACGGTGGGATTTGTAGGGTTATGAATTTTTTCTAATCAATTGACAAGTGAAAATGTCAGCTTAAGAGGGGCTATTTATAGAAAATGTCACATTTAATGCACCCCATTAATGATCATATGGAGGCCTTGGTGGTTGGTGAAAAGTCATTTTGAAAACGTCCACACGAGGAGCGGAGTCTAGCAGTCAGATGGTAGCCAGATGATGGTCGTTTGAAAGGTCAATAGTAAGGGAAACATTAAACAAACACGCGGGTCCCGATGGGTGGAAGGCTGGTGGATGAAGGTCGTTTGAAATGGTTGTAGGGTGAAGGAAACCCACATGGGGCGGCCTGAAGGGGTGGACCCACCCAGCTCTACAGACGTCAACTCTAGAAAGTAAAGGGAAAACAACTAAGGGAACTCCACGAAGGCCCAAAGCCTTGAAAATTTAAGGGGGGAAAAACATGGTCAACTCAAGATGATTTCTCTAAGGCTCACTAACCATCTAGGACACAAAACGGGGGGGGGGGAAAACAAAATGAGGTGGCGACAAAAGTGACCTGGAAGGGAAAAATGAAAAGAGGGTCCTTGTTCCGAATGGGGCGTGTGTGCTGAGGGCACAACACGTACCTCTCCCTCTCCCTCTCTCCCTCTCTCCTTCCCTATCTACTTCTCTCTCTATATCTCTCCCTCCCTACCTCTCCCTCCTTCCCTCCTTCCCTCTCTCTCCCTCCCTCTCTCAATCTCTCCACCTTTCTCCTTCCCTATCCACTCATCTCTTTATCACCTCTCTCTCTCTCTCACTTTCTCATTCCCTCTCTACTTCTATCTATCTCATTGCTCTTCCCCTCCCTACTTTACCCTCCTCCCTTCCCCAATCTCTCTCTAGTTATATCTCATATCTCTCCCTCCCTCTCTCCTTCCCTATCTACTCTTTATATCTCTCTCTCCCTCCCTACCTCTCAATCGCTCCTCCCCTCTCTCTCCCCCCCTCTCTCTCAATCTCTCCACCTTTCTCCTTCCATCTCTATTTCTCTACTCTTTCTCTCTCTATACATCTATCTATCTCACCTCTTCTCTCCCTCCCTACTTCTCCCTCCCTCCTTCCCCTCATCTCTCCCCTACCTTTCCCTCCCTCCCCTCTCTCCCTCCCTCCCTCCCTCCCTTTCTCTCTCTCCCTCCTCCACTTCCTCTCCCTCCCTCACCCTCTCTTTTATTATCTCTTTTCCCTACTTTTTATGTCACCTCTCTCTCTTCCCCTTCCTCCTTCCCTCTCTACTTATCTCTATATCACCTCTCTCTCTCTCTCTCCAATTTCTCTTTCTACTTCTATCTATTTCACCTCACTCCCTCCCTCCCTCCTTCTCCTCTCTCTCTCTACTTTTTTCTATCTCACCTCTATCCCTCCATCCCTCCCTTCCCCCTTTCTCTATCTTAATCTATCCATCTTCCTCCTTCCCTCTCTACTCTCCATATCACCTCTCATGATTTCTCCTTCCCTTTCTACTTCTATCTATCTCACCTCTCTCTCACTTCCTCCTTCCCCTCTCTCTCTCTCTCTCTCTCTCTCCTTCACTCTCTACTTTTGTTTATCTCACCTCTCTCTTTCCCTCCCTACCTCTTCTTAGGATTAAGGTTACATCCACCTTGTAAATCCTATGTCATATGTCATGGTTTCAACATCCCTGGAAAGTGTCACTAGGTGCTTAGGGTGTATTGGGAAAATATTTTGTAATATTAATTCTTATAATTGTTTGTAATATACTCATAAGGGGTGATGGGTCCACTAGCAACAGTAAAGGTGGTGTGTGGACATAAATATTTAATATTGGTTTCCCCACATGTGGACACCTAGAATGGGATAATAAAAGATAAAGGAAATGATAAATACATGATTGTTGGTATTCTCCAAGTGGGTGCTTTGAAAGAGGCAACAGGTGTAACTTGGTTTCCCATCATTTATTACATTTAATGTAATGTTTATCTTCTCAAGTTTGGCTGCCCAAGTTGGAGGGAAAGTATTGGATGCTCAGATAGGTGTCCTCTCATATTTTGTGGAGGATTTCTAAGGGTTGGGTGATTTGGAATGAAGGTTCATCCTTGGACACAATGTTTGGTGCATTAGATGCCTTCACAAGTCTATAAATTCAGTCTCTTGAATGTAGAATTAGAGAGGAATAGATAAATGTAATGTTACTCTACAAGAACAAGGAATAGTGGAGGCATAAGGAGGTTGTTCACAGGTACACAAGTTCTTCCATGTTCGAGGAAAATAGGATAATGGAAGTGGGTGTATTGTAATCTCTTTTATTTGATGATAATAAATACTTGACCTTTCTTCTTGGTGGAGTTTTTTCTCGCAAGGGTTTCTCCACATAAAGCCTATGTTATTTGATGCTCTTGTGTTGCTGATTTATGCCTCATTGTTGCTATCTTATGCTTATGTTATTCTTAATTTATTGGTGTTATAAGATCACATTTAAGGTAGTGTTTACAAGCATGTTATGTTGGTTGTTTTTTGGCATCATAAAGAAGATGGATTAATCATGGTATTTTTATATTAAGACAACTTATTTTTCAGATTTGCATATAGGTTTTATATTTTCATGTTGTAGTAGTACAAGCCTTGAATCTCATCCTTTGAAGTCATATTTGGATAGAGATCAAGAATTTCCAAACAATTGGTGTCGAACTTGTTTATTTCTCATCATCTCTCCCTGCCTCCCTTACCCCTCTCTCTACACCTCTCTCTCTCTCTCCCTACCTCTCCCTCCCTCCTTCCCTCTCAATCTCTCCACTTCCTCCTTCCCTCTCTACTTCTCTCTATATCACCTCTCTCTCTCTCTCCTCTCACTCCCTCTCTCTCTCTCTCTCTCTCTCTCTCTCCCTCCATCCTTCCCTCTCCCTCTCCACCTTCCTCCTTCCCTCTTTACTTCTCTCTTTATCACCTCTCTCTCCCTCCCCCCTTCCCTCTCTATTTATCTCTCACCCCTTCCCTCTCTACTCTCTATCTAATGTCTCTCTCCCTTCCTCCATCCTCTCTCTAATTCTCAATATCACTCCTCTCCCTCTCTCTACTATAACATGCCCAAAACTTACCCAATATATTTTTCCTAAGTTTTAACTTAGGAAGTAAATAACATAAGTCCTCAAAGCAAACAGACATAATATTTTTCCTTTTCATTATATCATAATGAAACATTGCATATATCATTACATGAATGGAGTAATCATTACATAAATTCCAATAAATAAAATTCATCTTTCAAATACATTTTACAAATGATTCAATATCATAAACATATACATATCATAACTTGCAAGAGTTTAATGGTTTATTGGTTGAAATGTCCACCTATGGATCACACTCCTATTTTGCAAGACTCGACAACTGTCTGCAATAGGGAGAGCATCATCTAAGTGCTTTTCCTCCAACCTTGGAAATAAGCTGTCTCCCATACATCTTCCTTCCTAGAAAGATGGCCCTACCCTTCAATGAAGAGTTTGGTATGAAAACCATAATAATGCACATTTGAGTATCCGGTGTTGTGTCCTACATATCTAGTATGGTCATACAAAGGATACCCTCCTAATAGCATGAAAATACTGACTAGTATGCAATCCTGGACCACAGTGAACTGACAAGGCATAAGAAAAGGCTTTTACACCTACTCTGGCCAAAGATTACATCTATAATAATATTCCACTTTCTATGAGTGGAGTCACATGTTCACCCACCCTTACTCGAATTGGAAACTATAATGACCACTAAACCTCAAAGGTTACATTCATAATCAAGGTTTCACAAAAGTGATAACACGCTAATAGTAACATCATAGACCTTACAAGCTTGACACAATCACTAGATTTCCCTTTTCCATACTTGTAAGGTTTTCCCCAAATTAACAATCACAAACAAGGTTTCATTCAAAGTGATGACACACAAATATTAATCTAATAGACCAAATAGGTTTAATACAATCTCTTGAATACCTAGATACATACTTGTAACACTTTGGGTTTGGCTACCACCTCTTATTCAAGTTCTTTCTTTTAAATCATGAAAGTAAATACTCTCTTAATTAATACACAATCAGTTAGTACTAATGACTCCACGTCATTGACTAGACACGTATGGTTTTAATCTAAAACAATATCAATATGTCAACATGTATAATAATTCATAATTAAACTTGATTCAAGAAGAATACTTCATATTGATTTTTAGACTCTTGGTTGTCATATCTAGTATGGCTCCATCCTTCTAGGACACTGTAACCAATCTGGTTATCCTTGACATCAAATAACATATAAAGTCTTATGTTTATAATAATATCCCATAATATGTCAACATAATAAGCTATTAACTTCTAATAATTCATCTAAGAACCTTTTGAATAATCTCTAATTCCCTCATAGTTCTTTCCAAGTTATCCTTTGTATCATCTATACAAGGTACCTATGTTTGTATGTTCATAAACAATCATATATCCTTCCTCTCATTATGCCACATATATTCACATATCTAAATGTATGATAAATTTCTATTTAATCTAGAGGAAATTTCTAGGTTGAGAGGAGCCTATGCTTATACACCTTAAATTCACCTCACATTAGGGTGATCCAACAATAGTGAGTTACACTTTTTGGCCAAATTTGACATTGAACTGTACTTTTTTAACTAAATATTCACTTTTGGACACCTATAACTGTTAAACCATGAGGAATTTAAAGATGATGCAAACTAGTGATTTGTGATATTTTGTTTGTAGATTCTAAATATATATATTAAAAAAAAAAATGGAATCAAATTGCATTTCTTTTTTCATCTCCTTTGATAACTATTTTTTAATAGTAAACAACATTTTTAAAGAGTGATGTTTATTGTATAACACAACTTTTTTCTATTAAAGATAAAATTCTATTTTTTTTGAATTTAGATTTGTAACTACGATATTTATCTCGTTCGTTTGGTTTCATAGTGTTTTATTGAATATTTTTTTCTTAATTAAGTTTTGAAGTCAAACCAATTACAATTTAGACATAGGTTTACTATATACACATAATTTTTTTTGAATGTATCAAAATTCATTTTTTTTGTTGGATCAAGGACGTCAAAAGAAAGAGCATAAATATTTCTTAGAATTGTTTTTGGTAATCTACTATTTTTCCACATGTGTAGAACAAAGAGCTTGATTTTCGGTGAAAAATCTACATTCACAAGAAATAAAAAAATAAATATAATAATCAAATTAAAAATATTTAAATTATAATTTTTGGAAGCTTATAATAAGGAATACATACTTACAAAACATAAAATTTAAATGAATACATTTGATCCCCCAAAAGGTAAACAAAAAGTGGTTTTTTATCAACATTTTGATAGGTGTAGTGGAGACTCCATTATAGGTATGGTTTAAAACTAGTGGGGTTCTATCCAGGGTGATCCCACATTACTGGTTTGCAATTATTGGCCAAACTCGACACTGAAATAATTTTTTCTAACTAAATCTTCAC
>VDFB02075321.1:118886978-118934715 GCA_007258455.2 Sequoia sempervirens
TGTATGAATTTTTTACCTTGATTTTTGTGCCCCCCCAAAAAATTCACCTAAAATTTTATCTACTAGAATTTTGATGATTTGACAATTGATCTTAAGTTTTTTAGGTGTTTAGACACAATGGTAAGGTATGCTTTTCTCCAAGATACAACAATTTTTCCTCAAGGTTAGATCTCTACAAAAATGGATAGGAAATTACAAATTCGGCGCTCTTTGATGGTGGGAATATAAAGTCTTGTACCTAGTAATTTATCTTACTAGGGACTTATGGGACTTATTGACATGATTAAGTTTACTTAGTATATATGATTATTTCTAGAAGTCTTATTTGGATTTTCTAGAACTTATCTTATCTAGCTTTTATGCTTGATTTATAGGTAGTAGTTAGGTTGTTGGTTGTTGCATGTCATAGGATTAAGACACATGTCACAATCATGTTCAATCCTATTCCTCACGTTGCCTATATAAGGAAGGTCTTTGTACTCATATGTAATATACTTCATACCTCATCATCATTTTGATAGGTCTTAATATCAAGCAAGATCATATTCTTGTATACCCTCATGTAGAAGATTTTCATTGTTCTTGCATGTGGTCGTGGGTATTGAGCTAATCTTCAACTCTTACACTCTTTACCAAGTTGGAATTGATTGTTGAACCCCATAGCTCCCACAAATAGTCTACAACCAAAACACCTATCACAATAGAGAGAAAAAAATACTTTTATATGCAACTTGAGAATTGTATTGATGCAATAATCGCCCAAATGAATGAATACAATTACAATGTTGAATCCTTATGAAAATGAAAACAAAAAGAAAATTAGATGAAACCCTAGGAGAGGATATTAATGGATTATGAAAAGTATCCTTATCTTATGTTATGAGATTATTTTTATATAACCTAATAATAAAAAAACACTTCCTAAGTTTACCTTAAGTGTAATAAAGTAAAAGGGGACCTAATAATTAATTCATTATTATATGATTTTCCTATTTACTCTAACACAATACATTTAAGTGCTAATGAAAAATCCAAAAAATAAAGTTAAGTAACTTCATGTGAAAAATGAATGAGTTATCCCTGCAATCTAAGAAAATGGTAGTAGTAATTTAGTTATAGGAAACTCAATGTAGTTTATACACTAAAATTAACAAAAAAAGAATAATTTAGTGAAGATTAGATATTTCAATGAGGTATGATTATTTTTTTGAATTTAAATGAAAAACAAGTTTTGATATAGCTAATCTAAGTATGAGTTAAAAAAAATCTTCACACTTTGGATATAAGTAAAAGGCATACAAGTAGATGTGAGAAATTTTTATTTGTAAATAAATGATTATTTATAAATTTTTATTGTATCTTTACATGCAACCATGCAAATATACAACTATTCCATCCAAACTACCCTGAACATATTGTTTTTTTAGATATGCAAACCATATATTTTGGTTAACATGTAGAACTTATAAAACCATTTATATAAATTTGAATCCACTTAAACATCTAGACATTGATAATTATGAACAACACCAAATATGTTGTTGGAAACAATGAAATATTGTAAATCTATGAACCCATAAAATTTTGAAAGAAGAAAAATATAAAACCTACATATCTAAAATAACATGAATATAAAAAGGAGGAACTAGGTTGTTTGTGAGTGTCTAGGTCATAGAAAGACCAACTCCACAACCCACATGCAACTAGTAGCTATATATCCAATGCTTCCATGTAACTAGGGGATAAAATCATGAACCCAATATAAGCACTCCATACAATAGTCCAAATATTAGGTGTTCTTCCCTATGACCAAGGGGCGAAAAGCAAAAACTCAACACAAACACTCTTTCATTGCACATGACCACAAGGTAAACATAACCACCATACAAGAGGATAATCACATATTTGCAAATAGGAGCTTTAGTTCACATCCATTCAAGAAGAAAAAACATAACCGAATCCATGAAAAACAAGATCCACAACCATGGGCTTCAAGTGCCCAACATAGATCCCATTAACAATATCCATCCAAGAGTTAGATGCAATGGTTTCCAATATCACAGATCTATAAAATAATGATAACACATATAACATCTATTTCAACTCACAAGCCTCCAACATTCCAAGAAAGATAAAAAACCCTTCTTACAGGGCCAATGAATTTTACACCAATCTAGCTTTGATACTAAATTTTGGAAATTTTTTAATCTTTGATCCAATTATTTAACATAAAATTATGATACCAGTTTGGAAAGATACAAGGCTTAGGCTACTACAATATATAACTCTAAGGTTTGTATGCAAATCTAAAATTGTGTCCATAATCTTGGATTAACTTGAAGAGATTTAATGGATTTAAATTATTATATAATAAAATCAGCAACACTATTATTTTAGCACATAACACATGATTTACATGGAGAAATCCTTGTGAGAAAAAATCTACCAAGAAGAGAGACCAATCATGTATTAACTTTGAAATCATGATTACAAGAAAATTATACTTCCATATCCTCTTTGCCTCCAATTTGACAACACTTGTGTACTTGTGAATAATGGCAACACATTCAACTCTCTATCTCATTCCTATAAGTATTCCTTCCTATTCTAACCTATTGTAGTACTTTCCACTATTCTAGGGCTCCAATTCATAGAATTTCATGAAATGGGGAACCATTGGTGGTTTAGAAAATAAGAGGAAGCTCAATAAGTGCTAACAAGGCATCTAAAAATGACCCTTCATGAATTCCCACACCTAAGGTAACTTAAGAGTCACCCTCTTCCTTCCCAAGCACCCATGGTTCATTAACAACTTCTAGAATACCAAAAGCCACTCAAGGAAAATCCAAAAGTATTTGCCTTCACTATCCCAAGTGCCCAACCAAAGGAATGCCAAAAGACATGTGCGTAGAACTCAAAAGTCATCCTCTACTCTTTCCCAAGCACTAAAATTGGAGGTGAAAATTAATTAATTAATTTCATCTCCACAAGACACCTTTATCATTGTTGATGAACCCCTCCTTCCTTATAAATGTATTACAAATAATAAGTGCAATTAAATATATAAATTAATTTCCAATAACTCCCTAAGTGCCTAGATGCACTTTCCAAGGAAGTTGGAAACATGTAAAATGATATAAGATTTACAAGGTAGATGACACCTAAATCCTAACAAATTCTCCATGCAAGCATGTAGAGTAATTGTGGAACTGAAGGATGTTGGTGTAGGATTTCATAGTTTGATATCTTCAATAAATATGCTAATATATGTCATACATGTATGACATGCTTTCCATGTGGATAGGAGTGTGATAGGGGTTGAACTCATATATTGCCAAGTGAGAAACTTATAAAATGATAAAGGATGTTGGTGTAGGATTCCATAGTTTGATCTCTTCATTGATGTAGTTGTTGAAACTTTATATACTTATCCTCATTAGGTCTTCAACAATATGCTAATAGATGTCATACATGTATATGATGCTTTCCATGTGGATGGGAGCATGATAGGGGTTGAACTCATATATTTTCAAGTGAGAAACTTATATGGTTTGTGTTAGTTGGCATAATCATGTGGTGTAGGTACAACAAGATGCCAAATGCATATGGTGCTAAACTAAGTGTATCTAAGTGTAGATATGTGTGCGCATGAGTAAGATTGTATTGTGTAGATGAGTAATGTTGTGCAAAGATGCATAAGAGTAATGCATATAGGTGCTTTTGGGACTGCTTGACATGCTTTGAATGAAGATGAGTTTGCAGGCTACATAAATGTATGAAACTAAAGCTATGCATGCAACTATGTTTGGAGCACTCTTTATGGTTACTAATCAAAATGACAAACCAAGTGTTTTAGGAATAATACACTTTGTCAAACTTAACATAATTGACAACCCTCTATTGTTTGTTTTATTATAAAATGTGTTCAGATTCTTGATCTTGAAAAATTGCCCTTTATATTCTTTCCATAATGACCTACTTTTCTTGGACTTGATCAAAATTTGATAAAATTTACTATGGAAGAAAGCTAATAGAGAAAGAAACTTTGAAGCTTTTGTAGTGATCCTTTTTGTAAATTTTTTGTTATCCTTCTAAACATGTTTGCCTATTATTGTTTTATATGTTGAAGCAACTCATTGAACTTGTTTTATATGTTCAAGCAACTCATTGAACTTGTAGTTTGATTGACATCACTGTTTGAACTATTACCAACATTCAGTTTCTGCATCCTTTGACTTGGCAAAATTGGCTGTAGTTATTCACAAATGTTCACAATCTTTGTGAGAACCAGCCAAGCCATGGAAAGACCTGATTGTGTCCAACCAAGAAACTCGCATCTTTTATTCCCTTGTCAAGTGGCCCCCTATATCTTATTTTAAAAACTTTAAAAAAAAGTCTTTTTAATTTAATGATTGTTCATAAAGATCCCTTGAAAATACACAACTAAATCCCTAAAAATTAAAAAAATTACAAAAACAAATCTATTTAAACTTAGTACATGCATTTAGTCAGATTGACTTTCGCCATTAGAGTCAAGAGCAATAAAACAATAATTATGGCAATGCCCATGAACAGAAAAATTGTGTTTATTTTAAACATTAAATGACTCAACAAAGAAATTACAATTCTTAAATGCTATTGTCTGCTGCCCACCCTAAACTCTTGACAGGGAGTAACTCCCTGTCCCACTAAAATGTAAAGAAGCAGAGACAATTTCAGTACTGTTGCCACATATGGATCATGCCTTTAGAACAACTTCCTCCTAGGGGATACATGACAAATAATAAGGGTATATTTTTGGCACACCTATTTCCCATAATGGAAGACAGTTACATTGTACCCAATAACAGCATTAGGCCCATCAGCTGAAATAGTGTGAGCAAATGCATAACCTCTGGCCATCCTGAAATGCCCACTTCCTCCCACAATTGGCATCTCCCTCTGCTCTCTCAACACCATGTTCTTCCCCACAATGCTCAGAGAGCTGCCCTTGTACCTCCCACTGTCTATAGAGTAAGTGAGAGCCATGAGCAGGCTAATTTCTCCCATTGATGACATTACATACATTCCTTGGGCTCTCCCCAAAGCTTTTGAATTGGGGTGAGGGGTCTTAGTCAGGGCATCATCAATAACATACACTGGGCCAAAAAAGGAATTCCCAGCAGACATGTTTAAAGGCTTCTCTGGTGCCACTTGGACTGCTGTTACATTATTCCCCATTGCTACATCATGCATGTAAAACTCCAAATGGGTCACCTTCTCCTTCAACATGAACATATTATGGTACCCAGCATTGGCATTCAGACTGTTGAAGCAAAAGCAAATGACCAACATGATCAATATATTCATTACAGTTGGAGACACAGAGTTCCTTAGCCCCATGATCTCACAATATTCTCCTACTCCTCTGAAATACAAATGGAAGAAGATTGAGGTGCCTGAAACTAATGGGGATGAAAGTTTTTATAGCCTGGAGAGCCTGAAGTTCCTTGAAGATTCCAGAGTTAGGTGAACGTTAATCTCACGAAAACATCCTTAGAAAATCTTGTGCAACTTTCAAAATGGTTTTTTTCAACAGTTAACTTTCGGTAGTCTTGCACAAATGAGAATTTTGATTTGAGAAGGTTCAAGGCAAACTGTTCTTTGTTATGTATTGTCCAATATAGACATGGACGTTTGTGGGCTGGAGGATTATAAGGTATTGGCATCATTTCTCAGCGTTTTCTGAACGTGGAATAGAAGAATCCAATCTGGGTGAAAAGCCATTAAAGTCATGGGCGGCGACTGCAAAAGTCACCGCAATAAAGCTCGTTAGTGCTTAGTGTTTGTTATCTTTTAATTTTGCCATGGCTGTAGTGGGTTGGTGGGATTGACAAAGGGATTCTGTTTGGCCTATAGTAAAATATTAAATTATAAATTCAAATATGATTTTGGAAGGTTGCTAAATATCTTTAGATGACATTTTTGTAATTTGTTGGTATTTAAAATAGAGAGATATTTTGAAGTTAAATATTAAGGGTGTCTATTCTATCAAAATCTTCTCTAACATGATCTCCACTTCATCTCTTATTTATTGCACCTTCAAGTGATTTGGACATTAATGGACGACACAATCAAGGAATAGGAATATACCATCCTTACCAACTGTACTCAACCAATTAAATTACAACATTTTGGTAAATTTGAATTTTAAGAGTTACACGTGGACATTAATATATAGTCTTATTCATTTATTTTGGTTACGAGTATGTATTAGTTTTGTAATGATGGAATTTGCATATCTATGCCATTTCTCATTTGACATTGTCCTCATTTTGAGGAGAGTGCTTTGATATGTTGTCATATTGATAAATGACATAATTTAACATAGAATTGGGTCATCTACCTTATGTCACCTTACACACATTAATATGCACCTACCCCTTATCTTATCCTTGTGCTATACACATTCTCATGTACATTGGCCATGTCCATTCATTTACCATTACTTTACATTCACATATTCCCATACCGATATCACCTACTTTTGCTTGACCACTTTCCTATTCTAGGACAAGTTTACTCTTGTGGGGACAACCTCGTGGTTGTGCACTTATCCTTCCTAAATTCAAAATATAAAATTCAAATATGGCCAACTCTTGTCTATACCCTTTTACCTAGGGCGAACTAAACACAAATTTGTATGGTGTTGTTATGTACTTGCATTTAAAGACATTGAACACTTTCATTTTAGAAATCTTGTAGGTTTGAGAGCTATACTCACATATCATTCACATTTTACACTTCAATTTAGATGTAATAAAAGGAATTGTTAGATCTAGATGCGCATTCCTAAAGGCATGTGCATGGCTGAAGATTGTTATTTTCACTTATTTGTACACATTTTTATACATTGATCTAGAAGAACATGTCCCCTTGTTACTAGTAGCCCTACCATGATATTCTTAAATACTACTAGCACTCAAATATCCAAAAGAAATAGAAGATACAAAGACATGCTAAGCAAAAGGAAGAATATAAGTCTATTAATTTTAAAATACAACTTCATAAGTACATAACAAATCCAAAATTGCATACTTGTACTTGATCCTTGGACTTATCATTACACAGTGAAAAAATATTTATCAAATTCCATGGTAAATACCATACTACAATTTTTTGCTCCTAATCATATGGCATATCAAATTCAAATCCATCTAAGATTTAGTGCAACTTTGGTCATAGATTTAAGCATCATTATTCTTCTTTACATCCTTATATTTAATTGTTGCAAGTTATCAAATTACCACTCTCAACTAGCATTCATTAATTAGTTTAGGTTAATTGTGTGTACGAGTGCATTTTATTATATTAGCCTAGGTTAACTTTTAGAAAAGTTTACTTTCCTTTACAAATATATATAGAAAAAGTTATGTGATATCAAATAAATTTATGTATAAATTATAATTAATCTTAATTCAATTAATAAAAAAAAAATTGCAAAAAAAATTAATGAAAAAATGTGCGCACTAGATACAATTTATAATTTTATATATTTTTGTAAAAAAGTTATGTATGACACTTTTTAAAAATGTTGTTAACTATAAAAATAAGTAATTAAAACTTATGTAAAAAAAATCACAAATCATCTTTTATTTTTTATTTTAAAATACATTTACAATTTGCATAAAAAAATTCAGAAGTCGCTATTCACATCATCTTCAAATTCGTAATGGTTTAATTGTTATGGGTGATAGAAAGTGAAAATTTGGTTTTAAATGCTAATTCAATGTCTCACTTTGACTAAAAAGTGGGACACAACATTATGGTCAAACCATCATATTATCACTGTCAACTAGCATCCATTAATTAGTTTAGGTTAATTGTGTGCATGTGTGCATTTTATTATATTAGCCTATATTAACTTTTAGAAAAGTTTTTTTTCCTTTACAAATATATAAATTTTAACTTTTAAATTTACTTTTTAGGATTATTTTGGTTAATAAATACAATGTGGATATAGTGATGTCATTGGATATTAAAAGTTAGGCTATTAATATGTCTAGGAGAATGATTATGACCTACAATTGAAACAACTAACTTGTTTCAAGGCATTAAAATTCATTTAGATATTTTTTAGGAAATTATTTCAATAATAATTATATATAAATATGTATAACTTTAGCCAGTGGGTTGTAGCACAAATTATAAATCATTCTTTGTGACTCGTAGGATAGTGAGTTGACCGTGATTTTCAATCATCTAAAAATTAATTCATTGGTTGGAAGGCTTGGTATTTGGAAACATATATAATTCAACATGCCATGCAATTTTGTAATATTTGGCTATAGAGATAGCCACCCAAGATCTAAAGTGTCATGTCCCCTTTTCCAGGAAAACATCTGAAGGGTAGAATTTGGGAATCCCACCACATTTCATCACAAAACATCCTCTTAGCCTGTGGGAGGGAACAAGATGTCAAAAAAGATACCTATACACACTACCTAGATCTCATTGGAATTAGGCCAAGAGGATGGAAGTTATCATCATCAAGAGGTCGCTAGTCTAGGCTCATTGTGTTGGAAAAATGAAGAAGATTGACTATCTCTATAGTTTTTGCATTGTCATTGATGTCACCATGATTGTGACTACAAGTGATGCAGGAGCATCCAGTGGCGTGAGGGCAATCTTGCATCACCCAAAAATATGCTTTCCATTTATGTTCTTTTTGTTAGCTTTTTGTAGATGTTTTTGCATTTTTGGATACCCTTTTCATCGAATAAGAGTTCTCAACTTTCAAAACTGCTTTTTCTACTCAACTGCTATTTTTAGCAGGTGTGAATTTGAAGGCATGGGAAGACAAAAATTTATGGGGAGGTACAAGATGGAAAAATAAGCACTTTGGTGAAAGAATCATGTCAAGATCATTCACGGTTTGAAAGTCATTCAAGTTTCAATTTTTGCTTTTTGCCTTGAAAAACCTTCTAAGTCCAGTTTGAGGCACTAAATGGTCCTGTACGGGCCTAAAAATCATCAAAGCTAGTTTTAGGTGCGTTCTTCACTCTGAGACCTTTCCAATGGTTCAAACAGTTTGAAAAATGGAGTCCCAGATCAAAAGTTATGGCTTATAGAAGTTGGTCAATATTTGGAAAATTGTCAGTTTTTGAATTAGGACTCAATTTTTTTTTTTTGATGAATAAGCCGCTAATCTATATTAATAAAGAGATTAAATACATATTCACAAAAAAAGTTTGAGTGGTAAGAAAGCACACCCCGAAGGTCACATGGGTAGAGCTCAGAAAATCAAAAAATCATGGGCCAAGCCCAGAAGTCCAAAATAACAAATATTAAAAGACGGCCATCAAGTGGCCAAGGTAGTGCCAACAGAGCCAGGAGGGTCTCTGCCATCCTTTTTCCCCCATACATCAGCAGGGTTAGGATTGACGTCAGGAGGAGGCCAACCATCGTCATCTTTTTCTTTAACTTCTTCCTTGCACCGGGGCGAGATTGCAAGGGCCAGCCGCGGAAAGACTTTACTTGTATCTAGCCAACCACAACTAGAGGCAGTACCAGGAGTAGGAGCAGCATCAGAGGGCCAACTGCCACCACTCCCTGATGGCCCACCAAAGAACCACCCCTGGCCAGCTCGCAGCGGAGGAGAGCGAGCATGCCGAGGGGGGCGGGAGTCCCGCTGAGGTAGAGGCTGAGAGCGAGGGCGAGCAGAACCACTCCAACTCTAGCCCTGAGAGGGCGATCGGTGGCGAGAGGAGGAGGGCGAGTCGGGGACCTGGGCCACAATGCATGGGGCATTTCCCCAATGGTCCAGGAGAACCTGGAGGTGAGAAAATTCTAACACCACTTTGTTGGCTTGCACCTGTATCTGAAATAATACATTAGAGCAAATAACAGCTTTAGAATACATAAAAATCTGACAGTGTGCCAAAGCTGGGTATACTTTGTTGGGAATCTGGGTATGTGCCAAGAGAACAGCTCAGGCCGAAATGGCCGAAAAAAATCATGTATCCAGGTCCAATACTGCTGGGCCCGAGGGAAGAACCAAAAGAGATGCTTAAAAGTCTCAGACTGCCCATAGAACGGGCACCAAGGGCCCGGAACCCCCAAATGAACAAGCCGAGAGCCCACCGGCAAGACCTGGAAGAGAATACACCAGGAAAAATGGGCAAGCTTTGGCTCAACACTTGCATACCAAGTGTTGGCAAATCATTTACGCCAAACAGGAGCCGGAGATTGGAGAAACCACCTCTGATTCAGACTCTGGATCATGGGAAAGTGAGGCGAAAGCCACCTATAGCCAAGCCGAGGCTTGCAGTTTCTCAAAGGAGTATCTAGGTACCATTTCTAGTCTTTCCACCATGGTTTGGGCGCACGAATACCAATTTTGTGAAGCATCTCATCTGGGATAGCACTCACCAGACCCTCAAAAGTAGCACAGTCCTGGTTATGAAAACTATATAAGGCACGAAACTTGTCCCAATGCATGATGTGCATGGCAGGTCTGAGAAAAAGCTGATGGAGGGTTTGGATACCCTTCTTATGAAATATAAGAGCTTTAAGCCAAGACACTTTAGCCAAAGGCTGATCATTTTTGGCAAGAAGGGGCGACCACCACACATTGTGTTGGTTCAGGGAGATCCTGTCCCGAAAGCTGGAGCCAAACCACCGGAGCCAGGGTTTGACAGATTCCCAGGCACACCAAATGCTTTTGGCAACAAACGTACGGTCAATTATCTGAACCGGCTCTTTCATAACCAGAAGGGTCTGGAGGCCAATTCCTTTCCAGGCAGGTCTGTTGGTGGGGAAACTAGACTGAATGCAGTGGCGAAGGAGAATTTTCCAAGCCTTGTCACCCGTGAGAGCACGAATCACCCATTTGACACATAGAGCAATTCCCTGCCTCTGGGTAGAGAGCAAACCCAAGCCTCCAGAGTCCCTAGGGAGACAACAAAAATCCAAGGCAACACGATGGAAGCCATGATGAGTATCAGAGGAGGCCCAAAGAAAATCACGAAGCAATTTCTCAAGCTTGCTATAAGTAGCTTTAGAAGGCGCCCAGCAAGAAGAATAATAAACATGGGTAGTGGCCAAAACTTTAGAGAAAATATGGAATTTCCCTGCCAAAGAAAGAGGTTTGGTGATCCAGTAAGTCAACTTTTTCTCCACCCGAGCAAGCACAACCTGCCAAAGCTCCGTCAGAGAAGCTTGGAAAGCAAAAGGAATGCCCAAAAATTGAAAAATTTCGCCTAGCTCGATCCACTTCCAGCCAAGGGGTTGCAGCCAAGCAGGGCAAGGCAGGACAGACTGTTGATAGCAAAGCGTCTTGTGCCACTGAATGGCGGAGCCAGATGCAAGACAAAACACATTAAGGTACTGGAGCGCCTCATGAATGGTCTCCTCTTCCTCCAAGAGAGTGAGAAAGGAATCATCCACAAAGTGACCATTGAGCAATTGCAACTGGGAATTCAGCAACGAAATGCCTTTGACGCGCTGCAACGAGGCCGCATTAGCCAACAGATAACCAAACCCTCCAGTGACAAGAACATACAGCGAGGGAGCCAAAGGGAAACCCTGCCAAATGGAATGGAAAAGGCCAAAGGTAGAGGACTTTCGACCATTGATGGTGATGCAGGCTGAGGCATCCGCAAAGAGCATTCGAACAGACTGAATAAAATTGGGCCCAAAAACCAGAGCTTGCAGCATGGCAAGAATGAAAGGCCATTCAATGCGATCATAGGCTTTGGCAAAGTCAATATTAATGAATAAAGCTTTCTGGTTGGAGCGCCAGACCCACTCCATGCCTTCCCAGATGGTGATGATATTATTTAGAATATACCTGGATTTGATGAACCCAGTCTGCTCCGGACGCATAATGAGGGGCAGAAGATGGCGGATTTTTAAATCAAGAGCTTTAGCAATGATTTTATAAGAGACATTAAGGAGCGTAATAAGCTGCCAATTACAAATATCCTTAGGATCACCGGCTTTAGGTATGAATTTAATATTCCCTTTATATATTAGCTCTCCTAAATAATTGGAATAAAAATCCTCTAAATAGACCTGAAACAAGTCGAGACCCACACAGTCCCAAAGAGTTTTGTAAAATTCACAGGGAAAGCCATCAATCCCAGGGGCTTTATCATCTGCCATGGAATGTAAAGCCTCTTTCAGATCATCAAGCGTAAGCAACTGGTCACAAAATTTCTTTTGGGCTGCAAATAGCCTATGTGGCAGAAAGCAAGGCAATCTTGGAGGGCCTGCTAGCACTCAGGCATGGGGTCTTGGGTAGTGAAAACTTGCTCATAATGACGCACAAAAGCCTGCAAAATGTTAGGCAGCTTCGAAAGGACCTGTATGCCATCTTTAATCTTTTTAATGCCTGGAGAGGAGTGCCTGGCATGCAAGGCCAAGAAAAACTCCTTGGAGGCATGATCACCAATTTTGAGCCAATGCAAACAGGCCTTGATTTGTGCACCTCTAGCGGTGTATTTGTCCACAACTTGCTTTTTGTGCCATAATTCTGCAACTTTAACTTGCAAAGTTGGAGAAAAAGGGCTAGCCGCTAATGCCTTGTTGGCTGAGAGCAAATCAGCTGTGGTTGTCTCGTAAGACCACCGACGAAAGATGGCCGGCTGGCACCCATAAATGCGCAAGAAGCGAGCGGTATGAGTGATGGCATCATTCCACCACGTAATTCAGCTAGTACTATGAGCTGGCCTACATTCCAAGTTCCAAATTCTGCAAATGTGGGCCAGGGTGGCCTTATGGCCGAGAAGAGAAGTGTTGAGGAAGAATTGTGTCTTGCACGTGCGAGGTTGTCTAGTCTCCCATTCAATGCGGAAACTAATGGGGAAGTGATCAGACAACGTCACATCCATTAACGGCTTAACCGGAAGGGAAGAGTTGGCGAAGGAGAAGAATGATTGTGCGGAGATCATGGCACGATCGAGGCGCTTAAAAATTCTATTAGAACTAGCCCTAAAATTGTACCAGGTGTGCCAGGGAGAATGAGAATGGCGGTGGCCAATATTGGGATCAAAAAGCCCCAATTTATTACGCATGTAAAACCATGCCTCACATTCGCCAGTTGCCCATCTGAAGGGTGTGATGTCGTCTTTATCACAGGCCATCTCAACCATGTTGAAGTCTCCACATAAAATCCAGGTGGCGACCGACAATGAGTTAACAATCCATCGCCAAAGTAAAGAGCACTCCACAGCATCATTCGGGGCATAAACATTAATGACCCCGAAAGAATGATTATCAATATTGAGAAGGATCTAGACAAGCCGTTGCGTGGGATCAGACCCATGTTCGACCATGCTAGAGTGCCACTGTGGAGACAAAAGAGTGATAGATCCTCCATGCCCAGACTTGTGGGTGGTACTGAACATAGAACTAGCTGGCTAGATAGACCGACAAGCTGAAGCAAGCAAAAAATTGGAAATTTTAACTTCCTGGAGGCACAAAATATCAATACCAGTCAACTTTTTCAAAGTATCTCTGACAATATATTTTCTAGGGAGGTTAGTAAGACCTCTAACATTCCATGAGAGAAAATTGATGGAAGAACTGTGTCCATATCATCGGACTCTGATTCCTCTCCATCCAAAGAAGAGAAATGATTCTGTAAAAATTTTGGCAGAACCGAGCCAATCTGGATAGAAGGAGAGGAAATCCTCCGCTTCTCTTGAACATATTCCCCTTCCTCCCTGGGCGGAGAGGGGCTTCGAGAGTGCCTTTGGGCTCCTAAACCAGGAGCAGAACTATGCGGTTGGGCCATCATGATGGTAGCAGGTTGAGGCGTGGTCTTGGGCTGAGGCTAAAGAGGCATGCTATCGACCTTGCCCGGAACTGCCGTCCCCTTCTGAGAAGGGTTTGAAACATTTTTTGCTAGTTCGACGGCTTTGGAAGCCGACGTAGAACCAGAAGATTTATTCCTGCGATTTGTGACTGTAGTCCAGGCAGAGTCTTGTTTAGGAGCAGAAGAATCTACTTGATGAGATTGTTCAGTTTCTCATGGCTGAGAAGGTGTACGAGGCACTGCCAAAGGGCAGTCCTTGATCTTGTGGTTTGCGGACTGACACCAATAACACGTGTTGGGTAGATTAAAATAAGTAACTTTCTGGGTATGCCGGAGAGTTCCTATTTGAATATCAATGGTGTCTTTCAAATCTTGGGAAAGGTCAACTTCCACGCAAACCCTCTTCTGGGGATGAGCTTGGAAGAACCTATCTGGCTCCACACAAATAACTCTCCCCAGAGAGGAAGCAATATGATTCAAAAAGGGCACACAGGGCAAAGGAAGACCAGGAAACTCAATCCAAACTAGGACTCGGAGCTTGGTCTCATCCGAGACAATGAATTCATGGGTCCAGGCATGGAAAACCAATAGGGAAGACCGGACATACCAGGGGACATGACCCAAAATGGCCTGCACATGGCTAACTTCCGAAAAGCGAAACAAAAAAAAACCCTTGGTTAGGTTTTGGACCATCTCAAGGCGGACCCCATGAGGGACCCAAGCCTTGTTGACCCATTCTTTAAGCACACTTTCAGGGGGGGTTCTCCCAAAAAAATACCCAACAAGGGTGTGACTTTCAAGCCATTGACAAGCAGAATCAAACTTAGGTAAAGGTAAAACCACATCAGCAGGGGAGTCATAATGCATACCTCGTGGAACACTTTCAGAACGAATTTTCGGGGACGTTTGTTCAGAGGGGGAGCCATTGAGCAAAGCCGTCGAACCGCCAACACCAACATGAACTACTGGGTTAGGAACGGTTGAAGGCATAATAAGGCGCTTAAGGCCGTACTAAATGCAGCCGTACGCGCAACAATAAAGGCAAAGTCCTGCACAGAATGCGTAGTATGACACAGTTCGACTGTAAGCACAGAGCAGAAAACACCACCCCACAGGACTCAATTTTTGAATTTCAAATTGTAATTTTTGGCGCTAAACCGCCAAAACTCATAACTTGAATGTTGTTTTTGGCTCCAAACTGAAAAGGGGCTATTTATAGGCTAGTTTTTGATTTTTGGGTAGCTTTTTGGGGAAAAGAGTTTGCATGCTGCAAAAGGGGAATTTTTGTAGTTTCTATAGTTTTATGTAATTTGCATGTATTGCAGAGCTCAAGGATTTGAGATCCTCTGCATGTAATATTTTCCTTTCTGAACAATAATAAAATTTCTCTAGTTGTTTTCATCATTTTCTATGTCTCATGTTTGCTCCCTCATCAACAAGTCTAAGACTGTGACTGATCCGATATTTTGGTTTGGTGTCTGAACCGATATTCGTGTTCCTCTCTTTGGTATTCCTGTCCGCACTCCTCCATAATTAACTATTATCACTTACGGTTTTGAGAAATGGTTCGTAGGTGTTGGGAGCATGTACTTACAAGATCTTATGTACATCTAGATGCTCGTATGGTATATTAGTGTTTCTTTGGTGTTTGCAAAAGTGTTATTAGGTCTATCCTTGGCCGACCTAATGAATGGTGAAATAATTTTTGGTTATGTGGATATATGTGAGACCTATCCTAGGTCGATGCCGACTTGATAAAGTGTGTTGGGAAGATTTTGGAATTGCTTGAAGCCGACTACTAGCATTTTTGGTAAATATGATGTGCATGTAATTAGGCCAACCTGATTGATGCTTGCAGAGAAGATCAAGTATATATATTGGACAAGGTTGAAGATTGAAGATATGTGAATTGGTGTTGATGTGCAATAGTGTGTGCAATTAATGAAGCAACAACGAATCTGAAAAAAGAGAGAATGTAATGAAATGCGTTAATTTTGTATAATGAGCATCACCAAAACTACATCAACACTTGTTAGGTGCACTTTTGTCAGTTCATTTTGGCTGTAAATCCTTCTTTTGTTTTGTAAATCTTTCTATAGACAGTGGGCCTCCTTGTAAGTAGTAAGCTTTTGTATTTGGGAAGTGAGCCCTTAGTAGTGAGCCTTATCTTTTTTGTTTTAGAACAAACTTTATATTGTGAGTTAATCCTCACCATGGTTTTTCCCTCATTGGGTTTTCCATGTAAATCTGGTGTTTAGTGTGTTATCTTACATTCTGTTTTGTATCTCTTGCTTATGCTTAATAACAAAATTGTGGATTTGTGGAATTGATTTGTGTTGAAGTTTTAAGTTGATTTTTTGTGACAACTGATTCAGCCCCCCTCTCAGTTGTCTTGCATCCTTTAACAATTGGTATCAGAGCTTTGGTTCAATGGTGAAGAGCTTAACTGCTTGAGGAGGACCCTGAAGGTTGATTAGATGGATGATAAAGGAGAGCTCCAGACTGCTCTTGAGGATCTTGACAAAGTGGAAAGAGAAAAAAGAGATCTGAAAGAAAATCTTGATGATGCAAATGAATGTGTCTGGAAGTTGAAAGAACAACTGAAGAAATTTAAGGAAAGACATAGAGAAGTAAGTGAGCAACTAAAACTTGGAGATAATTGGATAGAATGTGTCAGTAGGAGAAAAGAAAAGAATTGAAGAATGCTTGAATACAATAGTGCAAAATAAAGTTGATGAATGCACTAGACTTGAATAGGAAGTGATGAATCTCACGATTGAGTTGGAGAAGGAAAATATTTGTGAGAACAATTTTAAATCTAGCTTCGATAAGCTTGAGGAATTGCTTGCAGGACAAAAATCAAGTAAAGACAAAGCTAGTTTGGGAAATGATGCAGGTGAAAGTTCAAAGAGAAATAAAATGACTTAGGAAAAAGGGAAGCAGAAGAGGAAGTTTGCAAGAAGATAGCCTGTGAGACAACCTAATGCATAGAGGTATCCTTCTTTTGATGATGATTGTTTTTCATGTAATACAAAGTGAAGAATCATAATGAATCAGTTTTCTGGCTCTTTCTTTGGAGAATGTTTTCATGCAAAAAGTTTGGACACAAGGCTACTGAGTGTAGATCTCAGGTGGGAATGGTCAGTAGGGTGATGATGAACATATTTCATGGAGACAAAATGAATCAACCCTTTAATGGCTACTGCTATGAATGCAACAAATTTGGACATAGGGAAATTAGTGTAGCTTGAGAGGTATTGGAAGTCAAACTAAATAGAAAGGTGTTGTCTACTATAACTTTTCTAAACCTAGACATATCTCAAATTTTTGTAGAAGTAAGAATGGAAAGTCGTCTGCTCTAGTAGAGAAGAATGATTCGGTAAAGAAGATTGACAAAGAAGAAATGAAACAAGAGATGAATAAGATATGGAAAAAGAAAGAGGAAGAAGAGGTAAAACCTGAAAGTATTGATGGGTCTGTGCCCTCATTTGGTACATATGACTTATTTGGGAATTAGGTCTAGCAAGGCCTTAGGGGGAGTATTATCAAAAAAATCATAAAACCCCTTATTGTATTGTGTGTCAGAGGCTGGCACAAGGATGGAATGTGAAAAATGGGTATTCAGAGGTTTTGGAAAAAAGGTGTTTGCCGCATTTAATGCGTGGTTAGGGAAAATTCATGGTGTATAAGTTGAAAACTTGTGAGTCTTCTTGGTTATTCGAGCATTTGAAGAACCTTAGCGATCTTGGAGTAATCTTGAAGCGAGCGTGAAGTAATTCTGGAAGGAATTCGAAGAAATTAACTCAGGCAATCAGGAACTCATTTCTCTATTTGCGATAAGGGTAGAAGAAGAAAATCAAAGAAGTATCAAATAATAAATTGAGGAAAGTGTAGAAATAGACAAAGAATTGAGTGATGACATCACTCTAAAGCTGAAAGGAGTTGAGCTAGAAGAATTTGATCATAAGAAGATGAAAGAATTAGAACTAGGGCTGAACCAAGTCAAATTACAGAACATCAAAACCCTAGGTATGAATTTATGGAGTGAATTTCCATAGATTGTCGACAAAGAATTTATCATGTTCTTATTGAATCAATTTAAGAACGGAAGCATTGTACTGGAAAAAACCTACTTGGTTACAAAGGAAGTGATTGAACTAGTCACTAGTTTATGCAGTATCAGTGACCTTCCTGGAAAGAAAATTGTTAAATACAAGGATGTGGAGGAATTAATAGGTATTAACAAAGACCCACAAGCTTTATTGATAGACACTCTTGAAGATTTGGCTATAAGGTATGTGGCGTACGGTATCTCTTACAAGATTTATTTTAGAAATCTTGAAGGTTCCACATTGGCTATTGTTGTTCATATTGCACACATGATGGTTAAGGAGAACAAGAGGGTTGATCTGTGTAGCTTGTTACCTGAAAATATTTCTAAAAATATCTGAATGTCTGTAATTGAGGGTTATCCCTTTTGTTTCGGATCACTGCTGGTGTGTTTGGTGTTTTACTTTTTAAATTCCCTGCCGAGAAGAGATAATGTGGTATGGGAATCCAAGATTCTGATTGGAAAGCAAATTTATAGGTATCTGGAGGCATTATCAGACAGTAGAAGTGTTGGTGATTTTTCCAGTAGAACCAAACAATCCTCTAAGAAGTAGCCAACTCCTATGATAAAGAAATGCTAGGTTAGTGGCCAACACAATGAGCATAGGACTTTAAGGTTTGCACTCCTTCACTTTAGGCTCTTTGAACCTAGGAGGGTAATCCCAATTGTGTTTTCATGCAATATAATCAATTAGTAACACATTTATACACATATTAATTCCTATTTATGATAGATAAAATCAATTTCACTAAAGATTTGGTAGATTTTCAAATGAAGGATTAGCTATCTGCTAGGAATTGGGGTTAATTCTACTTCTACTACCCTTGGAGAGATTTTTTAATTTGAGTATTGTCTTCTCATAAGTCTAGGGCCAGGAACACTATTTGTTCATCTTATGCAATTTTTTTTGACAAAATGACCAGTGTATCATCAATTGGAGCAACAAAGTCAAGTACACAAGAGGATCACTAATTTACAAATTACTCATTTAAGGAAGAAACATACTATTTTCGTATTGCTTTGCGTTTACAAAAACTCACTGTGCAAGAAACATTCACTTCTTAGCAATCCTAAGCCATTCCTTACAAAGTTTATAACCCTATTCAAGCATTTTAATTAATTCCTTGAGTTAAAGTTGAAAACAAAGTAATACATTCAAATGAAATATTTGAAGACAAATGATAACACCATTGGTATTTCTCATTCATAACTTCATAATGAACATACATAGGAGAGTATCGGCTTCTTGACTGATATTTTTTTTGATATCAGTAATTTCTATAAAACTCATTTAAGATCATTACATACATGAATTCTTATCCAAGACAAACTCCTGGCCTACTTCAATATTCTATTCTAAGTGCCTTTTCTGAACTTAGCTTTTACCTAGAACCCTATTAAGACTTTAGAATCTGACCTTTGTAATAAGCCCTGAAATCCCTTTTATAGAATAATGAAGCAACAAGCATCAGGCTTAATTACATTTACATTTCATTTCATTTGTACCACAATTCAAGATATTCTTACTATAGACACATAAAATCTACCAATTGAACCTATACACCCGATCTTGATTTACTAACACTAGTTTGTCTTGAATCATCTCCATTTGCTAGTCATTTAATTAAATAATCTTTATTTAATTAAATTCATCATATTTCGTCTTTTAATTAAATAAATCGACTTTATCTAATTAAATCATCATCTCCTATTAATTAAATAAATCACTTTGTTTAATTAATCCTATAGTCCCTCTTTTAATTAAATAATTCATTTTATTTAATTAATCTCTAAAGTCATCTCATTTAAATTAAATAAATTAATCTTTATTTGATTTAAAGCTAACACCATCCTCTTTAATCAAATAAATCAAATCATATTTAATTAATCTAAAATTATTATTCCTCTCATTTTGATTTATTTAAGTCCAAAATTCTAAATCAAATGGTCAAATCAACTAATCTCCTTTAAATTATTCAAATCATGATTAATATTAGTCTTAATCCATCAAATCCTCTAGCTTTTTCCACTTGCTCAATAAATCATTTCTTTTGAATTATTAAATCCTTAATTACTTTCAAACAGGCATCAATGGTTGGAATATTCCCCAAATTTGAAAAATCCCTCCAAAAGGGTTTGTACATCCAACAAAACATTTAAAATCTCTTACATGTCCTTTTCTTGAGCCAAGTGATATTAACTTCACCTTTCATCTCATCCTTCAAGCCATCTTTTGAATTTCAAATCTCCCCCTCTTTGGCACATTGATCAAAATGTGCTCCACCTTTGTCCATTAGCATGATGACAAGTGGCGCTTTATCATTGGCTTGTCTTTTGTCCCCCATCCTCCATATCTTTCAAATCCTCCATCCTTCTTTCTATAAATAGAGGACTTCTCTATTTGTTGAAGGAGCCACAATCAATGTAAAATCATTATGCTCATTTGAGGAGGAGATTTGGAGCCAAATTTATCATCGTCATCCATTCTTTATCCATTCTTTATCCATTCTTTATCATCTCTTAGCCAGGTTATGTAGGATTTTCTCCAAGGAAGCATCAAATCATCATCAATCTTCATCAAAGATCATCAAGCTTGCAAAGGAGTTGGGAAAGGGCCAATTTCCACATCAAATTGGCACCAATTACCCCATGGTATTGAGAGTTTGCATACTTAAATAGGATTTCATTGTTTTCTTGTTGTGTTCTTCATTTTATTTCCTATTTTGAGCATTGTAGATGAATTTCATGGGGAATCTTAGTTCTAACTTGCATATGGATCTAATTATGTGTTTGTTTCTCATGTTTATGCAGGTCTAGGATTGGGGTTCACATTTTGGATCTAGAAGGAGGGTGAATCTATAGAATCTAACATGTTCTTTTGAGAAATTTTGCTATTTTTTTTATGTTTTTTGTCTTCCTAGGTCAAACAATGCTGCTGGGACAAATTGTGACGCATATGCAGTCTTTGTTTTTCCAAACAGAGCTGCTAGTTTCACCATAGTGCGGCTCAAATCCTCAAATAGCACTGCTTGGTCCAAATAGTGTTGTTGTCTTGAGTTCAAACAGCTCTGCGTTTGCTTTCTTGCTTTTTCACTCAAATTTAAAATGGTCGTATCTTGGTCATTTTTTGGTCTTTTTTGGAGCTTTTGTTTTTGAATTGGGGTAGAATTTCATAAGCTATCCAATGGTGTAGGTGTTTCTCAACTTTGATAGAGTTAAAAATTTTAAATTTTCACCTAATTTCAAATCACAATGAAACTTGGTCTAAATTTTAGGATTTTTATGCTTAATAATTTATCTAAGCCTCATATCTTCTTGTTTCTTGATTTCATCTAACATTTGGAGCTTGTATTGTAGTTTTTAAAGGATCATGAAGCATGGAAGTCAAAGAAAAAGAATATCGCATGATTGTAACAAGTGTTTTAAAACACTTTGGGAGCAATTATAATCCCATTCTTAAGGCTTTGTTATCTTCAAGTTTTAGGACTCAATAATTTTCATTTGGGCTTAAAAAGAATCTTAGGCAACTTACTACATTTTTTTTCTGGGCTTAACAATTGAACAAGCAAACTTCACATTTCAATCTTGGTGCTTAAAAAGAACCCATTCTTGCTTTGAAGGTTAAAATGAACATGTGTCCTTTATGTTTTATAATCTTTTACAAAAAGTAATCTCATTTAAAAGGGCGTATGCACTTCTCTCGCACTTCACGGCAATCTTGAGAATCAAAATTCCTTTTGGTGACATTAAGTTGTATAAAAGATTTCCTCCATATTTCAATTTGGGCTCTTAAAATTGAACAAAGTTTGCGAGTGTGAGTTAGGTATATCGTATGTGTTCTCTCTTTGTTTCTCAACGAAGATTGATCAAACTACAGATGTGCTTGTTTTCTATTATTTATCCTTAGAGGGCTTTCCTTGTTGGAAAAAGTAATCACCCAAGGGAATGAACCAACCAGGAACATGCTAAAGCCAAACAACTCCCACCCGGGATATAAGTGTGGGTACTTAAGGAAAGGAAAGTATCACGGGGATTGTTCCAACAAGAGGAGCAACAATGGTCTCTTTCCATATGGATGATCCCCCACGAATGAAATGCTGCTACTAGAATCTTTTGTATAAAGGCCAAAATCCCTTATCTATTTGTTGGCATAAGAACTGTCGTTCTGAAGTTGTCCCACATTTTTATAGCTCCTAATAGAGATAAGAAGTATGCCATGGGTATTGATGCTTGGTTGACTGGAGAAGAGAGTGCACTATAAGGGGGAGCCTATGTGGTAAAGCATCTAATCATCCACTAAGAGTAGGCATAGCTAGATTCATCCAAGTGGGGATTCAACAAATGTTATCTCAATATCCATACGGTTTTGCATGTTCTTGGAATCAAAACACTTTGCTTGATCAAAAAAATTGGAAAAACAAACATTCAACATAAGCATAAAATTTCAAACCCTTTAGGAAGAGAAATACCTTTGAAAAAATCCAAGTGCTATTGCTTACCCTTGGGATTCTATCCTTAGAGGCTTCTAAGTGCTTGGATTCCTATCTCAATTTTCTCTTACTAAAGTCAACTTTAGGAAACTATTACCTTAATTTCCTTAATTTCCACATAATGGACTTTGTGAGATGAAAAGAAATTGAGACATAGACATTCAGTTTGAAACTTAAGCAAGACATTGGATGTGGTAAAATAAAAGTCATTAATCAAGATGAAATCAATTGAACCCCACACATGTGCTTGTTTATCTTTTGTCTTATGGTCTTTTGAGCAAACATTGATCTTTTGTTTGAAGTACTCTTAGGGAAAATCATGTTCTTCAAAACCTTGGTCTTGTAAACAAGTCTCTCTTAGGTTCATTTAGAATCAAAGCCACCTTCATCTATCCTTCAAAACATCAATCAAATTCCATCTCACAAACAACTTTTGAACCATTAGAAAAATCATTCATACTAGACTTTTGGTAAAATCCTTCAAATCAACATCAAAATCTCCTTGTTTGGCTAAGTGTGTGTGGATGAATCCTTCCTCATACACCTAGTTAAATTATCATCTTGTGGAAAATTTTATTCCAAGAAAACATTTAACCTCTTGGAGTTTATGAGTTCATTATCAAATCCAAATCCAAATCAAATCCAAATCAAAAATCCAAATCAAAATCCAAATCAAACCCAAAATAAAAAATCCAAAAGTCATAAAGTTTAGTATTCCTCCAAGGTTCCTAAAAGTTCAACACCCATATCATTCACCCCTTTCATCCTTCATCTCATCATTGGTCGTAAAAACCTTAGAGGTCAACAAGGTCAAAACACAAGAAGAACATGGAATATAAACTTGATTCATACATCTTGATTCAAAGCCTTACAAAACCAATGGATTATCAAAACTCACATTTATACAATCCATACATGGGATCATTATCTCCTACAAATGTCAATGGTACAACAAATGTGAGTATGCCCAATCTAAATTTTGGAACACCTTTCCCTATGATAGATTCAAATCAAAGTCCAAACCTAAAAATATATCAACCAAACAATCAATGCATGAGTCTTCAACAAAACAACATTATCCCACCAAATCAATACATGCCAAATGTGAATATACCAAGTAGAACTTTACCAAACATGAACATTTCAAATCCAAACTTGGTAAACTTTGGGATAGATATGTTTGCAAATCATATGAAGGTTGTTCAAAGTACAAACAAGATGTTAATGACTGCATGTATTGATCCAAGTCAAGGTAAAACCATGCACAATCAAAGTTACCCAAATCAAGGCAATGTGATTCCCAACCACAACAATGTTCAATTTCAATCTATCTTTCTGAATCCAAACATCATCCCAAATTAGAACATTGTCCAAAATCAATCACCAAAAGGTTAATCTAAAGTACAAATCTGACAAGGTAACAAACAAAAATACACACTTGGGAAACCAATCGAATCGTTCATGCAACAACTAGAAAATGAGAATCTCATCAAAATCCCCATCTATGAGAATTATCAAGACCCCTTGGTAAAACCACCATGGTATAACGAGAAACACCTTTGTGAGTATCAAAAAATAAAGGGACACACAACATCAGATTGTGTTCAATTAAAAAATATCATCCAAGACCGGATTGATCAAAAAAAATAACTATTAGAAATCTTTCCACCAATGATCATTTTGAAAATACCTCTACATCATCCAATGAGTTAGAGGACATATCTCAAGAATTCATTCCAAAGCATGATCAACATCTCTCACCAAAGTCTAGCAATAGTCCTTTCCAAGACATAATGACATCCTTCAACCTCATGGTTGCAGATATTGAAGGAATCTTCAACTCAACATTTGATCCAAGTCTACTCAAAGATCAAGAGCATATTGAGCCACTTCCCATTCCTAATGAAGATATCCAAGAACCCTTTATAAACAATCCATCCTTTGAAAGTGACCCATGTCAAGAACTTTATCCAAAGTATGTCAAAAGCAATTCCAACATTAATCAAGATCAAGAATTTGTATCTCCAAGATACTATAATGATTTAATGGACACTCTCCTATCTATGCAGGATGTCGCAGATAATGATGATATCCATATAGCACATATTCCTCCATCTACCCATGAGATGCTTTCTTTGGATGGACACGTAGATGATCTTCATTCATAACATGATTCCTTTACTCTTGACATTATTACACAAAAAGAGCAGGTTATCGATTCCTATAGTCAAACTAAGTTGTCAACATTAGGATTAGATATATCCCAAATTCAATTTGAGGACATCATGAATAAAGATATCCAACATATCCACTCAAGGAAAAAGGTTAGACATAATAGGATATTCCAAAGTTAGCAGAGCAACAAATTCCAATAACATCATCTGTAGTGGTCATTTATCAGAGAATGCATTCTAGACAAGAGCTCTAAGAACAGGCAGAATCAAAGCATGAAAGTGCTCCTACCACCATACTGGGGGAAACTATGTCTCAAGAAAACATCAACATAGGGAGAACGAAGAGTCCTTATGATGAAATCGATGCCAATACTACAACCAACCACGTCATGAATCTTCATCCACCCATCACCCCATCCACAAATTGGGACCAACATCAAAAGAAAGATTTGAATCAAAGCACAAAGAACGTTATCAAAGAAAAAGAAGCAGAGAAGCATAATGGATAAATCAAATACATATGGATACCAAAGAATACAAAGAAAGATTATCCCTATCAAACTCCATTAGTCAAAGAAACTATGGGGAAAAATAAAAAAGGGAAAGTATCCATCAAAGAGGTCCACAAAGGAAAAATCAAGCTTCCCAAGTGACGTACAAAGTATATCAAGCAGTTGGTCCTAATCCCACACACACTTTCGTATCCACCCATCATTGCTCATCTTCCCAAGTTTGGAGAGTCAAAGGCTTCAAACTATCAACCAATCCATCTTTTATTCCTAAACACACTCCATCCACACCTCCACACATGATATTCAATTCTCACATTGACCATGTGTTGGAAATGACCCTTCATCATAAGGATTCATAAGGCACTCTATTGCGATGCGAGCGCAAAGACAAAGTTAACTCCGATATCAACAAAGTAGACCAAGAATCTCAAAAGTTGTATTCAAGTGCACATATCTTGGCAAAAAAAATTCTCTAGGAAGGATATCGATGGAACACTACGATAAAAGCATGTACATCGACACTACAAGGTGGTTCAACATGAGCATAAATTTTTCACAAAAAATAAAAAAAAATAAAAAAATATGAAAATCCAAAAAAAAAAGGATTGAAAATAGTAAAGAAAAAAATCATCCTCTAGTGAAAACTACATAGGTGGCGCTTTGGACAGGTACCATGATGAAAACCTAGAAAACAGGTGTCATGTGTAGAATCGAGCATTTGCATGCACTTGTTCAGGTGAAAAGCATCTTATCCCTTCCATAATAAATCCAGCATTCCATCCATCTTATCCATAATAAATCTATTCATCCATAAACCATTGATCCAATCCATTTTCATATATATGCATCCATCTTCCAAATTATCTTGATCTTGAAAAATTTTGGTGTACACTTTACACTTGCTTATGGTAGACATCTTGACATGAGTCATTTTCATTGATCCTATCCTATCCAACATTATTTGAGCCATGAAGCACTATCCAAATGAGCTTTCTTTATCCGAACACCTTATCTTATCACAAGATAATACTTGGCATCCTTTGCATATCCATCCATCCACACACATATCCAAGCATCCACCCATGGCATTTCAAACATTGCTAAACACTAGGGGTAGATATTTACATCTTGCTTTGAGAATAAATCTTGATCTACATCCTCCAACTTATGTGGTGATTTGAACATTAGCACATGCGAAATCAAACTGGTTTTGTGAGCCAAAATCTAAATCACTAGCCCATGTAACATTTTGATGAGAAGATGTTCCTTATCAAGCTTTATCTTTCATCGAACATCAATCCAAACAATTAATATCAATCATATCTAATTTGCACGTCAACGTCATATCAAAGCATTCAAACAGATTTTGTTCCAAAACTGAGCTTCATCAATCTTGATCAATCAAATCCAATCAATCCCTCATCATCTTGGGATATCCATCCCAATCTTAATGTTGCTTAAACACTATCCTTGCATTGATGTGTATCCTCAACAATGTTATCATCATCAATCCATCAATATGATCAATCAACCTTAGCTTAGTTTTCAACAAAATCCCAAAACAAAGCACTAATAGCATCAAACACATCCTTATCCAAATTTTCAAAATCATGCAAAAAATCCAAAACATTCATAACATATCAAAAATCCAAAAACATCAGAAAATCAAAAAATCCAAAAACATTCAAAACATATCAAAATCCAAAAACATTCATAAAAAGTCAAAAAAATCAAAAACATGGTCATTCAAACTACGTTGTCTTTGAGCTTAAACATAGGCAAGGCTAATCTTTGATCAACCCTCGAGACACAAAAAATCCAAAAACATTCATAAAATCTCATAAAACCCAAAAAACATTTAGAAAATTGAAAAATCAAAACACTTGCAACATTTTGAAAATACCAAAAACAGCCTCAAAACATTTCAAAACTCCAAAAACATCCAAATATTTGAAAAAATCCATTCATCCCATTTTGATTTCACCCGCAATAAACTTCCATCCATAATAAATTGATTGTCGCCTTCATCCTTTGGAAAAACAAATAGAAACAACCACAACAATCAACAAAAGAAAACTTCAAATGCAAAATTAAAATAGAAACAACAAACTTTTAAATGCAAAATCAAACTCTTAATCATTCACAAACATGTTAATCGACCTTATATCAATAGCCTATCAAACAACCTATCAACTTTCCACCATCCACTAACATGTCCTAGGATGCATCCTTCCTACAATGGGCATTATCTTTTGGCAAAATCACTTTGGATTATTATCCTAATCAAAACACATCCCTTTGGCTAGCAGTATGAAGAACATTGACTTGTTTGTGTACTTGATCTTTTCTTTTTTGATTTATCTTATTGCGCTCATTCCAATGACCTCTCGATGATGTCTAATCAAAACAATTTAGAGAGAAAGGAATGGAGCATTCAGTCTGTTGTGCTTGTTGGAAATTTTTGTAATATAACTTGGTGAATACTCGCTTTGTTAGGTGCATCCTAGGTTTACAAACAAGAATATGTGTCGTTATCAAACATACGGTAAATAGCCCTTTTAAAATCCCAATTCTTGATAAGCAAATCATCATCATCATCATCATTCATCATCATCTCTAATAAAGTCTCGTAGATCATGGACTTGTTGGATCCTCTTGTCTTCATCTCTTATTCTTCTATCTCTACTAACATTTCTATCCAAGTATCAAGTGTGTAATATATCAAAATATACATGAGGCCACCCATGGCTGATGACTGTCTACATCAAATATTTGAGCTAAACTAATCTTGAACCTCTTTGTCGTGAGATCACCCAATAATCTAACCTTTTCACTCGATCCTTGACAATTTATTCTTTGAACCAACGCAACGAGTATGTTGCTTCAAAGAGGGGAAAAATGTAGGCACGTAAAATGTACCAATTGAACCTATACACCCAATCTTGGTTTACTAACACTAGTTCGCCTTGAATCATCTCCATTTGCTAGTCATTTAATTAAATAATCTTTAATTAATTAAATTCATCATATTTTGTCTTTTAATTAAATAAATTGACTTTATCTGATTAAATCATCATCTCCTATTAATTAAATAAATCACTTTGTTTAATTAATCCTATAGTCCCTCTTTTAATTAAATAATTCATTTTATTTAATTAATCTCTAAAGTCATCTCATTTAAATTAAATAAATTAATCTTTATTTGATTTAAAGCTAACACCATCCTCTTTAATCAAATAAATCAAATCATATTTAATTAATTCTAGAATCATTATTCCTCTCATTTTGATTTATTTAAGTCCAAAAATCTAAATCAAATGGTCAAATCAGCTAATCTCCTTTAAATTAATCAAATCCCGATTAATCTTAGTCTTAATCCGTCAAATCCTCTAACTTTTGCCACTTGCTCAATAAATAATTTATTTTGAATTATTAAATGCTCAATTACTTTCAAAAAGGCATCAATGGTTGGAATATTCCCCAAATTTGAAAAATCCCTCCAAAAGGGTTTGTACATCCAACAAAGCATTTAAAATATCTTACATGTCCTTTTCTTGAGCCAAGTGATATTAACTTCACCTTTCACCTCATCCTTCAAGCCATCTTTTGAATTTCAAATCTCCTCCTCTTTGGCACATTGATCAAAATGTGCTCCACCTTTGTCCATTAGCATGATGACAAGTGGTGCTTTATCATTGGCTTATCTTTTGTCCCACATCCTCCATATCTTTCAAATCTTCCATCCTTCTTTCTATAAATAGAGGCCTTCTCTATTTGTTGAAGGAGCCACAATCAATGTAAAATCATTATGCTCATTTGAGGAGGAGATTTGGAGCCAAAGTTATCATCGTCATCCATTCTTTATCCATTTTTATCATCTCTTAGCCAAGTTATGTACGATTTTCTCCAAGGAAGCATCAAATTGTCATCAATCTTCACCAAAGATCATCAAGCTTGCAAAGGAGTTGGGAAAGGGCCAATTTCCACATGAAATTGACACCAATTCCCCCATGGGATTGAGAGTTTGCATACTTAAATAGGATTTCATTGCTTTCTTGTTGTGTTCTTCATTTTATTTCCTATTTTGAGAATTGTAGATGAATTTCATGGGGAATCTTAGTTCTAACTTGCATATGGATCTAATTATGTGTTTGTTTCTCGTGTTTGTGCAGGTCTAGGATTAGGGTTCCAACTTAGTTTGTTACATGCAATCATTTGAGGAAAATGGAAGAGTAAAAGACTACATTCCACATTCCTTGAATGAAGACACACACCAGCTCCTCGAAAGGTAGAGTTTGTTGTAATTGTGTTGAATCCTCATCCTTGTTGACCAAAGAAGATTCTCCAATATCAGCTCCAACAAAAACTTGTATATCGTCTGGATACAATATACGCACCACCAAGGTTAACTAGTCTGGCACTTCTCCTACATACTAGCCCAAAAATATTCCACCTCAACACATGAAACATGAAATCACATGAGTGTTGAATAGGAAAATTCTAATAGAAAGGGAATGATTTCATCAAACACAAAAATAGGGCACAATGATCACTCTGAGTCATCGACCTTAGAGGATATTAGCCTATGTTTTCTCGTGGTGGGACTAGAGAAACTGTCACCACCTCTTCGTGAGGATTCCTCGATAGTACCAGGGAGAGGGGATAATAATCACCCTCTGATTTAGTGTCACCCCCACTGTCTGAAGGGTTATTAGAAACCTCACATGGAGAATTGAAGTCCTTCAGATAGGCCTTACAATGCTGACTCTCTATCCTTGCCTTCTTTTTATATTTCACCATCCTCTTCTCTCCGTGTTTGACTAATTTTTTTGAAACTATCTACTCTCTTGGATGGTAATCTTCCTTGGTACTATACTCTTTGAATTTCCTGAATCTTACTCTTCCTTTTGGCGTATCAGGAGCTCCATGTATTCCACTTTCATTCTCAAGACCTTCCTCGGGTTTAAACAAACTCAGGTCCTCAGACTCTTGAATCATCATGACATACCTACTTTCCTAGAATGTCTACACACTTCTCAAGAAAATTAAATTCTCACACACTTCTTTATTAGCCTTCAACTCTCTTTCATTGAAAAATGAATTATGACAAGGAAGATGAATCAAGTAATCTGCATTAAATAGGAAAATTTGAAGCATGCAAGATTAATGACTTGAAATCTCCTTATGCGAGCAAGTTGATAACTTACAACTCAAGATTGAATCTAAGTCGTTGCTTTTAAATCACTTAAAACTTCATCCATGGTGATATGAGCCTTTATTTTTATGTCCTTAGCAACTTGCTCATAGAAAATAGAGATACCAGCTCAAGTGTAGTGATTTGTCAATTAGCATGTATCGCCAACCTAATCTGTGCTTTCATTAATATCAACGAAGTACACAAGACTAATTTTTCTTAGAGGGAAAATTTCCCTATAAAATTCATCGCTTCATCACTGATCCTACATTTTGATGAAAGTAATTATGTGGTGATTTTCAGTCCATTAGATTATCCTGCTTTAAAACTTTATCAATGGTTCCTCAGTCTTCTCGCTACTTTCCTTTTGCTTTATGCTAAATCTTCAGTATTTTTCCACATAGCCTGTTCCATGTAGTGACCATTGCTTGTTGTTGATCTACTTTGTCTTTGTCCCACTCTATTAGCAATGTAGATTTCCTAGAAATAATCTTTAGCTCCTAGTTCTATGGCCTAACCTTTGGTCACATTTATCCTTTTGTCGTGCATCATTAATTCAAACCTTGTACCGAGGCTTCTATTTACGATAAGAGATGTTGTGAGAGCACCATAATTGGACACGTACAACCTACATAAAACAAAAATCACAAAATACATTGCTCATATGATCATATCACATCAATGAAAGAAAAATCCTTTAGAAAACATCCATCGCTTATCGCTGATTTAAAACTCAAGTTCTAAAACAAAGCTGCGATGAGCGATGAAGTTATGACATATGGCCTTTGCTCATCGCTAATTCTCCTCATATATTTTGCAAGAAATTAGATATGAGAAGATTTAAAACTGTTTTAAGGTCCATCGTGTATCGCAGATGTGAGACTTTACATTCAAAACATATCTGTGATCAAGCAATATACAAGAAATCGCATCACATCGCTCATCGTTGTTCCAAGTTCATTCTTTTATGGCCATCCATTATTAGCGATAAGAACATAAATAAAGAAGTATTTCCCCTTGCTATTAGAATTTTGAAAGCTCAAAAGCTATTAGCGATGAGCGATGTTAAAGGGAAACACTATTCCATCACTCGTCACTAATTCAAAGTATGAACCAATGAATAAATCAGCGATGAGTGATATAGCTATGAAGGCCATCGGGACATAAGTGAGAACCTTTTAAGAACATGCTTATTAGTCATTTTTAATGAAGGGGACTCCCTAGGATAATAATTAACTCAAAAATTTCCAAGTTATGAAATGCAAAGGATGTAAGGGCCCAAAGATCCTTACTTATTTTTATAAAACAGAAAGGTCTGGACCTAGGCTTGAAGGACTGGTTATTAGGTGACAATGAATGAAAAAATGTGCATTAAAATAACTGGAAATGGGTAATAGGGAGTCAATTTCCAAATATAACACTGTAAGCTCTTGTAGATAGCAACCCTATATCCAAATGCAATAAGGGTTTAACATGGAACGATAATTTTTTTTTTGAGGGTTGGATCAAGAAGTATGTGCAAATCCTATTTCACAGCATTGAATTCAAATATGTGCCCTAGTATATCTGTATTGAGTCAATTTGAGGTGGGATCTTCCTCCGGTAAAAGAAGATTGGAGATTGTTATTATTGAATCCCCTCCGGAATTGAAGAAGAAGAAAGCTATAACTGAAGATATCATTGACATTTCAGATGAAAAGGAGAATGTATCCTCTGATGATATCCAATCTATGTTGAATAAGGGGAAGATGAAGAAGATTGGTGAATTATGGAGTGCAGCCTCTCCTATTGACAGATTGAAGATTGATGATGCGTTGGTAGAATACCTACTTTGAAAAGGTATTGATGTATCAGCTATTTCTAATTTCTCTCCATAAAATCTTGTTGAGATTGTTGAAGAAAGAATGTTGCTTGAAGGTCCAGAAGGACAAAAATTTGAAGCTTTATTTGAGAAAAGGTGTAATAAAATGAAAGGGAGATTAGTTGAACTGATTGTGGAAACAAAGAAGTGTATTAAAGAGATATTTGATATTTACAAGTATTGTCTCCAGTGGCTTGTTGCAGTAGAGAGTTTTAGGAGCAAAATTGAAGCAATTGAGTCTAAAGTAAACAATATTGGAAAGAATTTTGACATCTTTGAAGATAAAGAAGGAAAGCAGAGGTTGATATTTGGTGAACTACAAGCTAAGCTAGTTGTTGTGCAAAGGTAGAGAGATGATGTAATGAAGACATTTTGGATTCTTAAGGAAATTGTTGAGGTTCGATTAGAACATCTATCTAGGATTCTTGCAGATGCTGAAGATATTGAAAGAAAAAGTTTGCATTGTTCACCATCTTTTACTTTTTTGGGAGTACTGGAAAGCATCTGTACTTGAATGGAGTCTACTACTTTCAATTGGAAGAAGCTACGTCCAGTTCTTGAGAAGAGATATAAGAAATTTTTTCAGGTGAAGAGTGTTATCTTTACTTGAATCCTGAATGTTTTCGTTTTGTTATGTTTTTATGGTATAAAAGAAGAGAAGGGGAAGCAAAGTGAATTTTTTGGAATCTTTGTGATGTCACCATTTTCACATACATATTTTTGGCTGCCCTTTTCCATTGATGTCAAAGGGGGAGAGATTGGAGTTAGGGGGAGAAATTGGAATTGGAGAGTTCTTTTTTTGATATGTTGGGAGAGTTTGATGAAGAAGCTTTTTTTGTTACATGTTGCCATCAATGTTGGAAAAATGAAGAAGATTAACTATCTCTACAATTTTTGTGTTGTCATTGATGTCACCATGATTGTGACTACAAGTCTAAGACTATGACCAATTCGATATTTTGGTCTGGTGTCTGAACCAGTATTCGTGTTGCTCTCTCTAGTATTCATGTCCGCACTCCTCCACAGTTGTCTATTATCACTTGTGGTTTTGAGAAATGGTTTGTAGGTGTTGGGAGCATGTACTTACAAGATCTTACATATCCAAATGCTTGTATGGTATATCGGTGTTTCTCTAGTGTTTGCAAAAGTGTTATTAGGTCTATCCTTGGTCGACCTAATGAATGGTGAAATAATTTTTGGTTATGCGGATATATGCGCGACCTATCCTAGGTTGATGCCGACTTGATAAAGTGTGTTGGGAAGATTTTGGAATTTCTTGAAGTCGACTACTAGCATTTTTGGTAAATATGATATGCATCTAATTAGGGTGACCTAATTGATGCTTGCGAAGAAGATCAAGTATATATATTGGACAAGGTTGAACATTGAAGATATGTGAATTGGTGTTGATGTACGACAGTGTGTACAATTAATGAAGCAACAACGAATGTGAAGAAGAGCGAATATAATGAAATGTGTTAAGTTTGTATATTGACCATCATCGAAACTGTATCAGCACTTGTTAGGTGCACTTTTGTCAGTTCATTTTGGTTGTAAGGCCTTCTTTTGTTTTGTAAATATTTCTATAGGCAGTGAGCCTCCCTGTAAGCAGTGAGATTTTGTATTTGGGAAGTGAGCCCTTGGCAGTGAGCCTTATCTTTTCTATTCTAGAACAAACTTTATATTGTTAGTTAATCCAAGTCATCGTGGTTTTTCCCTCATTGGGTTTTCCACATTAATCTGGTGTTTAGTGTGTTATCTTACATTCTGTTTTGTATCTCTTTCTTATGCTCAATAATAGAACTATGGATTTTTAGAATTGATTTGTGTTAGATTTTTAAGTTGAATTTTTTTTACAACTGATTCACCCCCCCTCTTAGTTGTCTTGCATCCTTTAACACATTGTACTGGAGTAGGATTTATTCTGGGAATTCCTTTGCATTCCTCTACAAGGACACATTCCAGCTTGTAGTTTGGAACATAACATCTATGATGAGACCTGCACATCATATCCAAAGCTCATGGACAAGGGCTCACATACTAAAAAGATACCATTAACAAAAGATGATTGTGTTGGACTTGCAACATCCAACTCCTCAAGCGTGATTGATGGGGCACCTCTAGGTCATATAACATCGAGATCAGGGCACTAGAAGCAATGAATGTACCGAGGAGTCTCACGAATATATCCACAAGATAATACGTTACCCGGTGAGGCATCACTAGTGGCCTTAGAGCCAACCTAATATGTGTGAGAATGTAGTTTTTTGGCTTTGACACCAATTTGGCTTAATTTGACCTAATCCTTTTAGGAGAGTGATAACATATAAATATAGGGAGATAATTCTTGTAGATGGTATGTATTGTTATGAAATTTTCTTGTGAATTAGGACACTTGTGTTCTAATTACTTTCGTGGATGAAAATCCATAGAATTTTGTGATCATTGGATGAAAACCTAATGGTCACCAAGATCAGAGGATGAAACCCATTTGGTTATTGAAGGCATTCTCATTCAGGGATTGTATATGAGCTTCAAGGAATTAGTAGGGAATTCAGTAGGATTGTTATGGATCTATGTGCACCATTTCATATTAGTATTTGCAGTCATCATGAGTTGTAATATCATTTCATATTCATGTATGTAAAACCCCACCACATAACCTAGAGGATGATGCATCACAACAAAAGCACAACTATTTTTTTTTCTTAAAAAGAGTAACAATAACAAGTAAAGTAATATACTCTAACCACATACATCCTCTAGGCCACACAACGTGTCTACATGTGAATCCCAAAACTTACAAAATTAATCTAACCATAGCATATGAAATTAACTCATGATAAACAACATACATCAAAGCATTAACCCATTGCATAATATACAAAGTACAATAACAAATTCTTTCAAAGATTACATTAAGTCAATATACCATTACAAAGCTCATCTCCAAGATGAGATAGATCATACAAAATGATACAATTACAATATACATGGACCCTCCTCAAATACAAATGAGGAGTATAAATACACAGTGTCCAACTGATACAATGAACATAAGAGAAGTAACATATCCATAGATAAACATGAGCTCTCCGAACTAGAATATCCTGCCATCATGAACAAGCAGAGAAATCCCAACAGTGTAAGGTGCATGATCCACCCAACCATGTGGTACCCGTAGGCCTAACCCCCATGCTAGAAGAAAGTAAAAGGCTACCAAGACAAACCTACAACCACTAGACCAGGCAACATACAAAACAATGCCATACAAGTGAACACATAACATAAGGTTACAATGCTTCAAGAATCACTAAATCAAGTACATCCACTGTATAATACAAATTGACTGTTGTCATAGGAAGAGTGTCATCACAAAGTTTGCATTGGTTATCCTTAGAAGATCTTCCTAGGTCCCGGCCCCCATCCTGGGTTATCCTGGTAACCTCTCACGAAATCCGGCCCTACATGCATACCAGTGCGAAATCAATTATCTTTCAAGAAGACAAGATAATGATCTTTCCATTCCAAGCCTTCTCGACTCATCTCAAGTATAATACAAGCCCTTGAGCCAATGAGTGAGGCTAAATTATCAACTTAAATGTATTAAGCTACCCTTTCCCCTAATATAGGTTATTTAGTTTCCACTGATTAAATTGAATCTCATACGAGTTGTCCTAGCACCACTTTGTGTGTTGGCCCCCGTTGAAAGCCACTCCCCTATTGACAACACAATAAACTATTCCACAACCCAAGGGTTGACAGTGCACTAAAACTGGTAACAAATAACCACCATAACTCAAGAGGTAACACATCCCTACGAATGTCAAATACTGAATCCCAACTACGTGCACTACCCAAGGAAATTGCAAAGGGTGAACAAAAGACACAATAACCCTTTCACAATTTACAATCTCAGGTTGACTTACATTTTCACAATAACCAATATCCCCTCAATACACAATTATAGAAGAATATGTAATTAAAATAAGCCACTCAAGTAATTAAATGAACTACCATTAGGATTTCCTAAATCCAAATAAAATAATAATTCATATTTAAAATACATCATTTAAACATAATTCCAATTACAAATAAACAAGGAATTAAACTAAATGATTAACTTTCAGTTTCACAACTACTCATAATAAATAACTCAATTTTCACAATTAAAATAATCAATCATTAAAGGATAACTATCGTGCCTGCATGCATCTAAAGCAATAATATCCATATAAATAAATATCTATTAAATAAATATATATTTAAATACATATATATATAATTATATACGCATATCCTCATATAATTATATATACATATAAATATATATTATTTAATTATAAAATCCAATTATTCTTTTTGAATTACCATTTTAAATAACAATATACAAATATATATATATATATATATAATATATATATATAATATATATATATATATATATATATATATATATATATATATAATACAAATCAAAACCAAAGAAATGCAGTGGAATACACGAACAACATAGCCATTGTGTTTACATATAGGGTAGCCCCAACAATGGGTTAGTGGGATGGTTACCACTGCCACCATCCCATATGGGAAGTGGTTGTGGGGTAGCCGCCTCCCCACAATGTCTTTAATACTTGTAAATTTTTAAATAAAAACTGCGATTTCCTAGAAATCACGATTTATGAGGGTTTTCAAAATAAATTTCCAGAACAATAATTTAATCAAAATAATATATATATATATATATATATATATATTTATTTGTATATGTATACATATATATATATATATATTTAAAATATATATGTATACATATATAAATATGTATATACATAATTCACAATAAAATGTTCCAGAAGGGCATTAATTTTCATACAAAAATTCTACAGAATATATATACAATTTCACTCAGGGAATTTTTCTACAGAAAAATTATGCAAATTCCCTCATAAAGTTTTCTAGAGGAGAGATATACGAATTTTACACAAAGGATCTACAATTTTACAAAAAGAAGTTTTCTACAGCCATAAAAGTAAATTCCACAAAGGATTACAATTTTCTACAGTTTCGATTCAATTTCAATAGAAGCTCTAAAATATTTTCTACAGAGGCTTTAAATATTCTCAGCAATCTTTTAATTTAATTTAAAATCCAAAGCTTCTACAAATATTGAAATCCTCTTCTACAAGAAACTTTTCTAATTTGCAAAACAATAATAATTTAAATAACCTTTTTCAAATTAAATTTACAAAAGCAATAAGGAACCTGTTCTAGAAGATTTGTTGATTCAAAATTTGATGCAAAAATTTCTTCAATTTCCAACTTTTCCAAAGCCTCTTCCCAAAATTACCACTTTCCAGAGAACAACAAAATAATCCAGAACTAAAAAAGAATGCAACAAAACTAGATCCCCAAACTTTTTCTGAGAGCTTCTATTTTTTAAAATCTAACAACCCCAAACCAATTCAACCACTTTCAGAATAATCTCCTTCCTTCCGTGAAATAACCTCTTTTTAATCAATCTAATAATTCTCTCCGGGAATCAATTTTCAAACAACAGTAGTAATGGTGGTATCACGACACAATTACAAGTCAAAAGGTTCTTGAAAGGTTCGAGCTTAGAGATGAGGAAAAATATTTCAAGGAGCTTTCCAAAATCAAACAAAAAACCACAATCAATGAGTATGTAGAAGAATTCCAAAATATTTCCATTATGTTTCTTGACATATTAGAAAAGAGAATCATCCATCTTTTCCTTCAAGGACTTGAGGAACCCTTAAAGGAGTTTGTCAAATATTTTTCATCATCAACTTTGTAGGAGGATATTAGGAGTTTATAGCTTGAACCTTCCATTCCCAAGAAAATTTTGGCACATCAACCCAAAGTTACTACTCCATGATAGTAAAGAGGTGGTTTTCAGAAGAATGGTTTTCTCACACCATTACAAAAGAGTGCACCACAGGTACCCACTAAGAAGGTGGATAATGAAGCAAGGAATGAGCTCCTTTTCTTTTTGTGCAAGGGCCATGGGTTTGGGACATAGATGCCTAATTAAGGAAAGTTCACTATATAGAAGTCACTTATGATAAGGAATTAGAATTAGATGAATCAGAGGAGTTCCATGATTTGGAAGACCCATCCCATGAAGAATAAAAACGAGATAAAGGTAGTACCTTGGCCTCACTCTCAAATGCACATAGGTATCATCCTTTCAAGGTCTCAGGAGTCCTTTCCAGACAAAGAGTGATTGTGTTCAAGGTAGTTTGTATATCTAAGAAAAGAATATGTTCTTGAGGTAGTTTGGATGAAATAGTTATAGATTTACATGGTTGCTTGTTAAGAAACAACAAAAAATTATAAATAATCATTTATTTACAAATAAAAATAAAAATGGCTCACATCTACTTTTGTGTCTTTTAGTTATATCCAAAGTGTGAATAATTTTTTTTCTTACTTAGATTAGCTATATCAAAACTTATTTTTGATTTTTCAAAAAAATAAATCATACCTCATTGAAATATCTAATTTTCACCAAATTAGCTTTTTGTTAATTTTAGTGTATAAATTGCATTGAGTTTCCTACAAGTTTTATTACTATCATTTTCTTAGATTGTAGAGATAACTAATTCATTTTTCACATGAAGTTACTTAAGTCTATTTTTTGTCTTTTTCATTACCACTAAGTGTATTGTGTTAGAGTAAATAGGAAAATCACCTAATAATTAATTAATTATTAGGTCCCCTTTTACTTTAATACACAAGATAAACTTAGGAAGTTCTTTTTATTATTAAGTTGTGTAAAAAAAATTATCATAACTTAGGATGAGGACACTTGTCATAATTTATTAATATCCTCACCTAGGGTTTCATTTAATTTTCGTTTTATTTTTTCTTTTTCATAGGATTCATAATTTCAATTGTATTCATTCATTTAGGAGATTATTGCATCAATACAATTCTTAGGTTGCCAAGAAAAATCCCTTTTTTTCTCTCTATTGTGATAGGTGTTTTGGTTGTAGATTATTTGTGGGAGCTATGGGATTCAACAATCAATTCCAACTTGGTATTAGAGCACCAAAATTGTAATTTCCTATCCATTTTTTAGAGATTTGACCTTGAGGAAAAATTAGTGTATCTTGGAGCAAAACAGACCTCGTCAACGCATCCAAAACACACAACAACCCTAAGATAAATTGTCAAATCATCAAAATTTTAGTAGAGAAAATTTTAGGTGAATTTTTTGAGGGGCACAAAAATCAAGATAAAAAATCCATACAATTATATGAAATCCATGAATACAACCCTATGAATCCATATGTGTATGGTTTCAAACAAGATATACAACCATTACTGCATAGGCTTGCATAGAGATCCATGCACCTATGCATTTTTTTGGCATTCTACACAATTTTTTGATTGTCTATATTTTTTCCAATGATTGTTTTGTGATTTTTGCGTCTAGTGTGTTTTTTCGGCTAGTGACATCATTTTTTGGGAAACATTAAAAATCATCCATCATTTTTTTTTTGGTTGTCATAGACCTTTATTGTTCATTCATCAATTGGTAGCCACCTTCCCTTGCCTTCGTCGTCTCCTACCACCCTTGTCCCACTCTAATTGTGCCAAGCACTAGCTAACAATTATATTAGAAACCAAATGCTAGTGACTCTTCTAGCCTCCTACAACCAATGATGGATCCCCAATAGGACTAGAGGTTGAAGTCTTTAAGTCTCTTATTTTCCCTTTTAATTCAAATTGGACAACTTTTGTAAAATTGAGTATATTTTGTGCATACAACATCAAATATTTCCATACCATATATCATTAAAAATATAATTATAAGGGCATTTCATTGGCGCTAATATTTTTTCTAGCTTCTACTATTGGCACTGAACTTTATTGTTTGTTGAAGTTAGATCTAGTTGTATGAACTTTCAAGGTCAAAGATTTTGACTCAAATCTCTATTTTTCATTATTATTGTGGCACTATAAATTTGATTTAGCCCTCTACACAAATCTTAAACATATTTTTCCAAAATATTTACTAGGTACCTATTATTTTCATCTTATCTCAAGTTTTTTGTTTTGGTTACTTTCTTGCAAAATATGCAAACAAGGTCAAATGTTTTGGAACAAGGGGTAATTTCCTTGCATTGTGAGGGTTATATTGTTGTTTCTATTTTAAATTTATATATATTTAAAGTAAAAACATGGATCTAACCCACATAAATCCACTCACTCCATACAATTACTATGGGTGGAAAAGATAAATTGAGGTCAATATGAAAAATAAGGGTTGTATAGAGTGACTATGGGTACATGACTTGAACCAACAAAAGCTACATAGAAGAGAAAATGGATTAACATATGTAATTATGCTTTTGAGACATTATGAATATCTATGTCTATTGATCTATTGTTTCATGTTGATTCTTGCACTACACTAATCAGATCTAGACTCAACTAGAGTCCTTGTTTGGGAAGCAAGATACATTGAGAGGTTTTTAGTTGGGGAATCAACTTATTATTTTGAATACTACATGTTTTCATAGAATCCAAGACTTCTTTACTAAACTAAAGTATCTCAAATTGTAGTTTTCACATTATGGTGTTGAGCAACAAGACTCTTAGTTGATTATTTTCATCATCACCAAACTTGGTCTTGATTATTTGATGTTTGTTTCTACCTTCTATGCTACTAGAGATGTACTTGGTACTAGATTTCATATGTCTTAACTTGATTATTTTTATACTTCATTAATCAAGGAAAAAATAAAATTTATACAAATTAAAAGATCAAAGTCTTCCAAACCATGTGATCTTATTACAACACAAGGCATAAAAGATCAGAAGGATTCAAATAGAAAAGAAAAAAATATAAACATGAGGATTTGAAGAGCAATGGTAAAAATAGGGAAACACATTCATAAGACAAATTTGAGTCCAATTCCTCCTCTAATGGTGAATCATCCAAGAAGGAGAGACCATAATTATGCATATTACAAAAACTATGGACATGATGAAATATTAGTACATTATGAAAAATAGATTGATGAGTTGAAAGACCTTCTACAAAAGAATAATATTTAGTTTCTTCCATCTATGTCATCTAGTACAACCTATTATTCAAAATCATCACCTACTCAATCAAGGTTATCTAGTATAACAATTAGATCAAACAAGATGAAAGGTTATCCACTATTTATATTCACCACTATTCAATTAGGATGATGGCTACTTGATTTAGGATCCTCAAATCACATGGATTCCTCTCAAGGTATGTTCTCCTCATTTAATCCTTGCACTACACCACACATAATTATGGGAAACACCACTTATTTGATTGTTTATGGGAAAGGATCTATTGATAATGATGATGGAACATTCCATGATGTTCTTTGTGTGCCTTCAATATCCACCAATCTTCTTCCATCTATCATATTACACACATTGAGGCAAGGAAGACTTAATTTTATACCTAATTTAGTGCTTATAGAGACTTAGAGATTAGATAGATTATTGCATTTGGAATAGTTGATCATTTTTATCGATTATATGCCTTCTCACATTTTGCTTGAGATGATCTTACAATACCATTGATTGGTTTACACTCATGCATCTAAAGTGGATAAAAACTATAAGGAGAATTTTGGTCACTTGAACCTATGTGTACTTCCATCTACCTTGGTTCATTAGACTTGTGTTGAACTTCCACCTCCTACATCTTCAAATATCAATTCAATTCAGCAAGATGTTACTTGTCTTTATATTCAACTTTATGGAATGAGTTTTTACAATACATTGTAGAATTATTTGTTCATTCACACATTGTAGATATTTGGAACATGATTGAGGATGTTCAATTCCTCTTTTATGATAGCTATAACCCACCTACCATCTCTTCATCATTACCTTTAGAGGTTGTTTTATAGGGATCTTCATAATTATTTGGATTTACTTCATTTCATATGACATCTTTTGATTCAGACATGTGGACACTTGAGCAATTTTTTGAGGCACACATTATGAGACCTTTTCTCTCATGTCTCTTGAGGTATTTTCTTCTACATTTTCTATTAGATTTTTTTTTATTTCTAAAAGGAGGAATTTTTTTTGTTGATTTTGGATCATCTTCTATATTTTTCTTTGAGAATTCACATTTGGAATGGGAACTACCTTCTCATGGGGGATTTATCGTCTCTTATTTTCTCTCCCATGGGGGATCTTGATTTTACTTATGTGACCAAAGTAGTACTTGGGGGAAATTTGGAGTCCTAAATTCTTTTGTCACATGTACACATTTATTTATTTATTCTCTCTTTTGGAAAGGATTTTTTCCTATGAGGTTTTCTTTTTTTTTTTGGTTATGAGATATTTATTTGTTTGCACATGGGTATCTCATCAAATACTTTAGTCAAGACCCATTCACGCATCCATTCTTGCATTCTTCATTAAGTTTATATCTTCTCCCTAAGGTGTACTTAATGGGGGTGTTAGATTAAATAGTAAAATAACATAATAATTAATTAATTATTAGGTCCATTTTACTTTATTACTCTTAAGATAAACTTAGGAAGTATTTTTTAATTAGGTTGTTTTTTTTTGTCTCATAACATAGAATTTGGACACTTGTCATAATCGAATAATTTATCCTCACCTAAGGTTCCATCTAGGTTTCTTTTTTATTTTTCCTTTTCATAAGGATTCATCATTGCAATTGTATTCATTCATTTAGGGGATTATTGCATCGATATAGTTCTAAAGTTGTATAAAAAAATCTATTGCTTATTTTCTCTATTGTGAAAAAGTTTTGTTTACAAGTTGTTTCTAGGAGTTTTGGGATTCAACAATCAAATCCAACTTATTATTTGGTCCATCATGATCTTATAATAACTTAATTTATTCAAGGGCTATAATGAAATTGGTCCATGCATTTATAAGCATGTTTAAGTCATCCTTGTGTTGTGTAGTAATTATTCCATGACCTTTTTACTTAGAAAAAAATTAGAAGAGGGAATATGTGAGGAAGCTAAGGTAGCATAACAACTTCCTACACTAATCTTGAGAGGAGGTTAATGCAAAAATTTATAGATCTTTAACAGTTATAGAAACTTAAACAAAATAAACATAATATCATGCACACCATGACACAATGATTTACGTGGGGAAAGCCCTTTGGAGAAAAACCTCACACTCTAAAAGCCACCTAATATATTATTTAGAAATCACAAAGATTAAATATACTTGCAAAGCAAGCTTCTCACAGGAGTATCACCACTTGGAGATCAAGAGACAACATGATTGCTATCAAATTCTCATAATACATCACCGTCTCTCTACTGCAACCATAATACAACACCCTCATAAAATAGGGTTACATTCTAAGGCAAGACAGGCCAAAAAAATATCCACCATTAGATCTAAAACCTAATAATGAATGGTCTAGATTTATAATATATCATTATTTAATGTATGTCGGCCATTTTAGGAGTTTCTTGAAAAAGTCAACATGCTCACACTTTTCTCTTTGCTACCATTGTATACACTTATCGGTGTAACTAGGAAATATATATAAATATATATACATCATATCAACAATAAACAATATATAATTGCAAGGTTGAGACACATTTTCCCAACAAATCTCCCACTTGTCGAACACCTTGCAAGAGCAATGTGAGGGTGTAAACATCATCTCTTTAATTGCTAGGGGCCAAAAGGCCCATAGTCTCTAAACACCATATGAACTTCTTTGTGCTCACAAGCTTAGTTAAAGAATCAACAACATTCATCAAAGTCTCTACCTTAGCTAGCTTCACCCTGCCATCTTCGACCATATCTCTAACAAAATGATATTGTACATCAATGTGCTTGGTCCTGGCATGAAATGCAGGTTCTTGGCTAGACATATCACACTATGATTGTTGCAATAAGTTGTCATTGCACCTTATTTTATTCCAATATCTAAACATAGTCTCTTAAGCTAAATGGCTTCTTTACAAGCATGAGTAGCTGCCATATACTTTGCTTTAGTAGTGGAAAAAGCAACCACAACCTGTCACTTACTCATCCAACTAATTGCATCACCAAATAAAGTAAACACATAAGCACTGGTGGATTTTCTGCTATCAACATCACCTTCCCAATCTGAATCCACATAACCATGAATATCAAGGGAAATCTCATCTTCAGTCATATTACTATAATACATAAGGAATAATATGAGGTACCTTGCAAATATGTAAAGACTCTTTTAATTGCATCCCAATGAAATCTACTAGGATTAGACATACATCTGGAAAGAAATCCCATCACTTGAGAAATGTTTGATCTAGTACAAACCATAACATACATAAAACTTCCAACTGCACTCTAGTAAGGTACTCTGCTCATGTCTTTCATCTTTGATGGAGATGTTGGGCAACCTGACATAGATTTAACTTTGTTCCAACTGAAACAAGAACACACAATGGTCTACAATCCTGCATATCAAACCTCTGTAAAATTGAGTTGACATACTTACTTTGGCCAATCCATAACTTTCTGTTCACTCTATCTCTTTTAATTTGTATCCCAAGAATGTGTTTAGCTGCACCAATATCTTTCATTTTAAATTTAGCAACAAGTTGAGATTTTAGTTCTGAAATCATACCTTTCCCTCTACCAATAAATAACATATTATCAACATATAACACAATAAATAGGAAATGATCACCATCAGCTTTATAATAAACACAATGATTTGATTTAGAATGCTCAAATCCCAAACTCAACACATATGTATTTGTGTCGCCAAAAATGTATAGTTGACATTTTTATGCTCACTTGAGTCTCTCTTTTGGACTTTGGCTTGATTTTTCCTAGGTCTAATGTTGTAATGTGGTCAACACGTTCACATTAGGTCTCGGACCCTTGTAAATCATTAATACTTGTAAGATGTCTTGTAAAGGTGTTGTGAAGTGTTGTAACCCACTTTCACACTTTTTAAGGACCCTTTCATCATAATTCACCTAAATAACTCCTTTTTATTACTTACTAAGTCTTATTTCAAAGTGTTGTAAAGTGTTGTAATGCACTTTCATGCTTTTCTAGACTTTTCATCACTAATTCAACCCTTTCTCATGTATAAATGGCCCTTTAATACACTTTCTGACCATTTTCAAGTGTGTTTTTGAGGATACTCCCGTTGGAAAACATTTAGTGCCCCATAATTCCTAAAACCCATTTAATTTTCTTAAGTGGGACTAAGTCACTAGTAGGGGCGACTTAGTCCTTTTTGGCACAAAACTCAAAATAATTATAAATTTCTAGCAGGATTTTGTCCTCTAACCCTTGAGGTCAGCCTGTGATGTGTTATTTTTAGGGAATTTTGGTAAAATCATGTATAAATAAGGGTTTTTCTCCTCATTTTACATCTCCTACAATCTCCTTGTTCCTCAAGCATTCAAGCATTCACTAACTTAATCATTCTCAAGCAATCAAGCAATCAAGCATTATCAAGCCATCCATTGGAACACTTCATTGCATATCTTCAGATTTACACATCAATGGTTTGGTGAGTTTATGACACTGTATGTTGTTTATTTATCATTCTCTTTCCATTTCATTTAATTGCATAGGGTTTGATTACCAAAGTGGGGTTTGATCAAGGAAAACCCCTATACTCTAACCCTTAACCATTTTTCACCTTTTCCATGTGTGTTTGCAGACTTCGTATGTAGATTTGTCAAGAAAATAGGTGTTGAAAAGTGGTCAAGAAGTATTCAAAGTCAATCAAGTCATCATAACCCTTATTCAAGCTTGGAGAGACTTTTTACCCTATTTTCTGCAGAATCAAGTACTGGTCCACATGTCAAGAAAGCAAGTGCAGACCCGAGACTACAAGATTCTGTCCTGAAACTACCGAGATTTGTAGGAGGACTAAGTCACCACTATTGGTGGATTAGTCCCACTTTCGGGCCTGAAAAGTGATTTTGACATTTTTAGACACCCATTTGGCAGATTCTTGTTCTGGCAAAGTTTCCTGAAACTAGGACTAAGTCGCCCAGCCTGGTGTAAGTATCCCAGTTAGCATTTTCAACCAATTTTTTAGGATTCCAGAATCTCCCAACATCAAATTCCATATTCCAGGTGTACCTCTTTGATTATGTTTTGTTATTTCATCATCTACTTGCATTTTTAGGCATTTCTACATATCACATTGTATTTTCAAACAAGTTACATTTCTTAAGTTTTGCATCATTAGATCACTTCATTTTTAGATCAAAGCATTAGAGAATCTTAAGTAGAAATAATACATCTCATTCACATTAACTTTGAGTGTAGACATTGCCTATTTTGGTCTATCTCTTCCTCCTTTTAGGTGAAAAACCCTGGAAGTGCAAGAAAGAAGTTAGGAACCAAAATATTTGTCCACAGTATCAAATTTTAGGTACCACATCCTAGGAATCTGTTTTAAGCCATACAAATATTTCTTCAATTTTCAAACCAATTTACTTTTACCTTTCACCACATAGTGCTTTGGCTATGTCATAGAAATATCCTCCTCCAAATCACCATGAAGGAAAGTAGTTTTCACATCCATTTGCTCAACCTCTAAATCATAAGCAATAGTAATAGAAATCAAAAATCTAATGGATGTCATTTTTGCAACAGAAGAAAATATATCACCATAATCAACACCCTCAACTTGAGAGTAACCCTTCTCAACCAACCTTGCTTTGTACTTCTCTATACCTCCATCTGAACCAATCTTTTTCTTGAACGCCCATTTGCAACCAACAGGTTTTCCTCCTTCAGGTAATTGTACAAGATCTCATGTATCATTATTTTTCAAAGATTTCATTTCTTCACCCATAACAATCTTCCAGGATTTTGCATCATTCATACCTAGTGCCTCTTCTACAAATCTGTGTTGATCCATGTTAGTATTCAAAGCAAAAATACATCTCCAATCATCAAGTGAATACCTTTTAGGTGGTTGTCTATGTCTTGTGGACCTATGAACAAGTTGAGTTGGAGGTTCTTCCTCCTCTTCTAAAGATCCAAAGCTAGATGAGCTCTCCTCAACTTCTTGGCTATCTTTGGGCCTTGATTCAACTTTCTCAGGTGTAGAAGGAAATTGAATCACATCTTGTTTATTTTGTTTTGGATGTAATGTAATAGAAGAAGGCTTAGTTTCTCTAAAAATAACACTTCTAATATGTATTATCTTCTATGCAATAGGATCTGAAAGCTTGTATCCTTTCACACCATAACTATATCTGATGAAGATACATTGCACAATCTTGTTCTACAACTTTGTTTGCTTCTCCTTTGGCACATGTGCATATGCCTCGCAACCAAAAACTCTAAGATGTCTTAATGAAGGCTTGTGACTTGACCATGCCTCTATAAGCATCTTATCAATAAGAGATGATGTAGGAGACCTGTTAATTAGGTAATAGGCAGTGGCAACAACTTCAACCTAAAACCTTTGTTCTAGACTAGCACCACTCAACATACTCCTATCGCTTTCATCGGGTGTCATATTCATTCTTTGACAACTCCATTGGAGTAAACCACAATAGTGGGTTACAATTTTGAGCGAAGAATAAT
>VDFB02075321.1:119584811-119800092 GCA_007258455.2 Sequoia sempervirens
GCATAATGTCTCTATTACGCAACTTAACGTTGCGCTCTTCCAGAATCCTGACGGGTTCCACCTGTATCACCTCTGGGTCCTGGACCTGCAATGCACGCCAATCAAGGATATGAGCAATATCTGGATGGTATGGCTTGAGTACTGAAACATGAAACACATTATGTATCCAGGATAGGGCTGGTGGCAGAGCAAGCCTGTAAGCAACTGGATTCACCACCTCCAAAACATCAAAAGGGCCAACAAATCTAGGAGCCAACTTAGAGTTCTTGCCAAAAGAAATTGAACTCTTATGCGGCCGAACTCTTAAAAAGACCTTATCTCCTGCAGAGAATTGTCTAAAACTTCGGTTCTTATCTGCTAGGCTTTTCTGTCTATCCGCAGCCTGCTTCAACTTTTCCTTAATGATTTTCATTTGATCTTCCATTTCTCTGAGCATCTCAGGGCCAATCACCACCCTGTCTTCTACTCTGTCCCAACTAATGGGTGTCCGACATTTACGTCCGTAAAGGGCTTCAAAAGGTGCCATGCCCAAAGAAGCATGGTAGGAGTTGTTGTAAGCAAACTCCACCAAAGGCAAATACTCCTCCCACTTATATTGCTGCTCCATATAGTACATGCGGAGGAGATCTTCTACTACCTGGTTCACCCTTTCTGTCTGACCATCGGTCTGAGGGTGATATGCGGAACTAAAATTCAATTTGGTTCCTAGGGAAGAGTTTAATGTAATCCAGAACCTAGAATTCATTCGAGTGTCTTGATCTGAGATGATCGTCTCTGGCACTCCATGCAACCGGAAGATTTCTTGGACAAATTTTCTTGCTAAAACCATTGATCCATCCTTGAGATTTCCCGAAATGAAATGGGAAACCTTTGTCAATTTATCTACTACAACCAAGATGGTATCATGTCGGTTTTTGGACATTGGTAGCCCCTGTATAAAATCCATAGTGATAACTTGCCATTTATACTCTGGCACCCTGTGAGGATATAAGAGTCCTGCCGGGTGTACATGCTCTGCTTTGACTTGCTGGCACTCTAAGCATGAGCTACATGGGACGTAATATCCCTTTTAAGTCCTGGCCAGAAGTACAATGGCCTAAGTCCTTCCATCATTTTTGCAATACCAGGATGTCCTGAGTAGGGTGCATTGTGGAATTCTTCTAGCACCAAATCTCTCAAGTTTGCAGAACTAGGAATGTACATTCATCCCTGGTATCTCAAAAGTCCATCTGATTCTATCATATAGCCTTCATATCGACGGTCGGAGGGATTTACCCTAAGGGCTTGTTTCACCCTTTCATAGTGTTCGTCCCCAAGGGAGGATTGCACTACTTGTTGCCTGAAATCTGATTTTATGGTAACCATGGCTGCAAGGTGTCTCCTTCTACTCAGGGCGTCAGCCACTCTGTTTTCTTTACCTTTAATATATTCAATCCCAAAATCATACTCACTCAGGAATTCCAGCCATTGGCTTTGTCGGGCATTGAGATTAGGTTGAGTGAAGATGTATCTCAAATCCTGCATGGTCTGTCTTAAGTTCGAAAGGCTTTCCCAAGAGATAATGCCTCCACATTTGTAAAGCATGGACTATGGCTGCCAATTCTAAGTCATGTGGCACATAGTTTAATTCATGTTGTTTTAACTTCCTTGACTCATAAGCTACCACTTGTCCTTCTTGCATAAGAACTGCACCTACCCCTTCTCCTGATGCATCAGTAATAACTATGAAATAGCCATTCGGATCTGGCACAACTAGGATGGGTGCGGTAGTGAGTTTCTCCTTCAGCAGCTGAAAAGCTTTCTCGCATTTATCGCTCCATTCAAACTTTTTTTCCTTCTTCTGTAGTGCAGTGATGGGAGCTGCGATTGTCGAGAATCCTTAGACAAATTTCCTATAGTATCCTGCAAGTCCCATGAAACTTCGAACTTCAGAGACATTTTGCGGGACCGGCCAATCCATAAGTGCCTTAATCTTCTCTGGATCTACTCTTACCCCTTCTGCTGAGATCACATGACCTAAATAATGCACTTCGGATTGGAAGAAGGTACACTTAGACATTTTTCCATACAGCTTATGTTCCCTTAGACGCTGCAACACAATCCTCAAATGCTTCTCATGTTCTTCCTCTGACTTAGAATAGATTAAAATATCATCAAGAAAAATTAGGACAAAATTATCTAAACAATCTCGGAAGACACTGTTCATCAGGTTCATGAAAGCTGCAGGAGCATTACTTAGCCCAAAAGGTAACACAGTAAACTCATAGTGACCATACCTGGTTCTGAAAGCAGTTTTGTGAATGTCTTCTTCCTTCAGTCTCAACTGGTGGTATCTTGATCTTAAATCAATTTTTGAGAATACCTTGGCATCTTTTAACTGATCAAATAAATCATCGATGCGAGGAAGCATATATTTATTTTTGATAGTAACCTTTTTAAGCATTCTATAATCAATGCACAACCTCAAGGTACCATCCTTCTTTTTCACGAAGATGACGGGTGCTCCCCAAGGTGACACGCTTGGCCTAATAAGACCTTGCTTCAGCAATTCCTCTAGTTGGGCCTTGAGCTCAAATAATTCTGTTGTATTCATCCTGTAAGGGGCCTTAGACTGAGGTTCTGCTCCTGGCATCAGATCAATGGAGAAATCAAACACACGCTTGGGCGGGAGCTCAGTCAATTCTGTAGGAAAAACATCCTCAAATTCCTTCAAAATGGGATGATCATTAATTGATTCTTTCTCATCAAAGTCCTTGAATTTTATTGCAAAGATAGAGCATCCCTTTCGACTTGCCTTTTTCAACTGCATGGCAGATACTTGCCTAAGCTCTAATGGATTTTTAATGCCACAAAGCTCTACTTGTTTTCCTCGGTCATCGAAACACTTAATTGACTTTTCTTCACAATCTACAAGGGCTTTGTGTTCAGAGAGCCAATTTATCCCTAATATCACATCGTAAGACCCTAATGGTGCAACATACAAGTTCACCTGCGTCTGGAGGTTAGGGAGTTCAAGTTTGCTGAAATACATGCATTGCTCTACCCTCTTCTCTACCCGGTTTCCATACTGAACTTTCCAAGAATTTTCCATAAAACTTGGTCTAACTGATATTTTAGTCAAAACATGAGGGTCTATGAAACTATCAGTAGCACCTGTATCAATCAGAACAGAAACAGGGCATCCAAATAATTTACTCGATAACTGGATGGGAGTTGCTTGATAATCGGCTTGGCGATTGTCAACCGCTGCATGAATATGATGTTGGTTTCTGTTATTTTGCTTGTTATTTCTCTGGGGGCACACACTGGCGTAATGCTCGCCACCACAAGTATAACATCCTCCACGAGGTGCCTTAGGTTTGTCAGAAAAATCTCTCCTATTGTTATCATTCCTCTTATTGTAGTTGCCCTTCTTGTTGTTATTGTTCCTGCTTCCTTCATTGCGGTCTTGAGGACTACCCTCTCTCTTCAAATTTCTGATTTGTCTGTTTTCGTTCCCTTGACTGTCCTGTTTACTCGGACCACCCTGATTGTGATTTCCTTGGAATTTATTGTTGCCATACTTGGCTTCCCTGCTCTTCCTATAGTTAGCAGCTTGTTGCAATTTGTGTTCCTGTTTGATTGCTAAATCAAAAACTTCATCCATGGTGGCTGGATTGTGCAGATCTATTTCATTTCCAATTTGAGGTCTAAGCCCCAAAATAAATTTTCGGACTCGAAATCTCTCATCATGCTGGTATTGGGGTGCGTACTTAAGCAAGTGAGAGAATTTCTCCCAATATTGAGTCACTGTCATGCCTCCCTGTACAAGCATCTGGAATTCTGTCATCTTCTTATCAAAATGAGATTGGGGTAACCACCTCTTCCTAAATAGTTGTAGGAACTTGTCCCACGTTACCTTTCCATGCATAAACTGCTTATCCGCCCTTTCATTTTCCCACCAAGTAGCAACCTCACCGGTGAGCTGATATGAACCCCATTCAGCTTTTGTTTCATCTGATAGATTTCGTAGGGCGAAATATCTTTCCATTTCTATAACCCAGGCTTCTGCCCCATCTCCAAAGGTTCTTCCATCAAACTTCGAAGGAGCGACCTTCTTTAGGTCTTTTCCCAACTCCTCAGCCACCCTATTTAGTTTTTCCTCCTTTCCAGGTGGTTCACTATTAGCTTCCCCTTCAGTTTCTTTTGCGTTTAATCCTTGATGGCCATCTTTCCTTCCTTGCTCTAATTCCTCAATTCTAGCCCCCTGGCTCTGCAGCAAGGCTAAAATCTGATCTAATTTATCATTGGGACCCTCACGAGATCTACCAATTCGTTGGTACACTCTATTTTCCATTTTAGGTTACCCTGATTAAGACACAACGTCATACGTAGTTAGGCATAGGTCCTAGAGTTGAACCATGCTGCTCTGATACCAAGATGTAACACTCGGAAAATTAAGAAAGATTTCCAAAGCCTTTTAACACATCATTAAGGGAAATTAAAAGTGTTCTAAATTTATTCAAACCATTATAAATAAGTTTCCGAAAAAGTCAACATTTCTCATAATTCTTCCAAATGAAATAAAGAGAATTTGAATTGCATTTCATAAAATAATATCATCATTACAAATTAAACAAGCATGAGTATTTCAAAGATTTTCTCATATACACATATTCCTCTTCACTTGGAGGAATCAATCAATGATACATTAATACATTCAAATACACTTCCATTTCAAGTTTCAACAAGAATTTCAAAATGTATATACATAAATATCGGCTTCACAAGCCAAGTCTGAAAGATACATAAGTACATTAATAGCAAATAATCTTGGATCCACCAACCGCCGTGACACCTTGGTCTTCTTGCGAGCTGGGGCCAAGAATGTGATTCAGGCGCCTTTTCCGCCCAACCCCGAAGTCCATGACTTCCCCGGGTCCCTTCCTAACTCGAAGGAATCCCCGGCCCTGCATAAAGGAGCCTAGCAACCCAAAACGGTAAAACAGGAGGGCACTCTCGGTGCGTGCCTGATGCCTATATGCATTTCTAACATGAAATAAACACATTTCTTGCAACAGGAGGTGGCAGAGACTCAAATAAATTTCTAGGCTTTTTAAAATAAACAATCCATCTATTTCAATGGTACAGTGCTTGGCCAAGCAAAATAATAATAAATGGTAGAATTAGAAAAGGTAATACTACCGTCTCTGTTCGCCCACCTTCGGCACCCTGTCCCGGAAGTTACCATAGTGCAGTTAAATAATACTTAACAGAAACTTAATACATTTTCAAAACAGGCTTTCATCTTTTCATCAATTAAAAGAAGTGAATTTTGAGTACATTCCTTATATTTCAGTTGTAAGATGCCATTTATCCTTTGGTAAGTGTTCTCTTTTTAATTTGGATAAAAGAAATATATATATTGATAATTTTCAGTGCACTATTTGATAGTAAGAACAGTGCTTTCAGTTTTCCATATGCATTTCAATGACTGACAGTTTTGATTCCCTATTTCATTACAAGGTACAGAGTAAAATAATATACTGATACAATACAATTTTTGTTTCAAAATTCTGAGGTTTGAGAAGACAATATTTCATTCACATTTCATGTTATATTCTTTTTAACATATTCAAGGTACTTTCCAGTCTATATGGTGTCTCAAACACTTCTGTTTTTGTTTTCAGGTTTTAGCAATTCAAAGAACAGAATTCATATACTTTCTGTTACATGGCTTTTCAAGATTTTCCTGTCCTTGCTTCAGATTCAAGATAATTACAAAACATAATTCATATACTTTCTGTTATATGGCTTTTCAAGATTTTCCTGTCCTTGCTTCAGATTCAAGATATTTATAAAATAGAATTTATACTATATTTCTGGGAAAGAGTTTTCTGTTTCAATTTGTATTTGGCATACTATGCATGGGTATCTATTTATATATATATATATAGGTATACACACATATATATATATATATGTATGTATGTATGTGCAGTCATATTGTATATGCATACATATATATATATATATATGTAGAAATTCATGTTCAGCTGTATCAAATTCTAAGTAAGAAATTCTATATGTATATATGTGTAGAAATTCATGTTCAGCTGTATCAAATTCAAAGTAAGAAATTCTATATGTATATATGTGTAGAAATTCATGTTCAGCTGTATCAAATTCGAAGTAAGAAATTCTATTTGTATATATATGTGTAAAAATTCATGTTCAGCTGTATCAAATTCGAAGTAAGAGATTCTGATTTTCAAATTTGTGAATTTACTGGCCGTGCATAATTAGCAGGGTATTTTACATGGTCCCGTGATGGTATTGAGCGACCAAAAGGGCTCAGGTAAAAGCCCTTGCCCCTCCCATGGGAAGGGGGGGCGGGCTGTGAGGGCTCGTGCCCTCCACAGGCCGCGGCCTGTGGAGGACGCGAGCCTCCACAGACCACGCCCTTCCCATGGGGAGGGCAAGGGGAATTAAATTCCCAAAGCAATTTCAGACTCAGAAAAAAAAAAAAGACATTTGTCCAGTATAAGCTACATTCGGTTTTGTCTCAAGACAGATATGCAGACATTGTATATATAAAATTGCAAATACACTTGAAATTCCTTCATTAAAATGCAGATTTGCAACAGGACGAAAATCCCTAATGGAGAAGAAGGAATGTGTTCCATAATTTCAACACAGAATGGAAATCTATTACCCAGTTTTCAAAACAAACTTGGAAAGTTGTATTCTAAACAGAGAACAAAGTATTTCTTTACTGCAGTTTGATATTAAAATTCAAAGAAGGCATAGCAAAAAGAACCTGGCACAGTTGTCTTCCAGTGCAGATGCTCAGCAATACTTCTCACTCTGTTTCCCAGCTCTGTTTTTCCAGCTCTCGGATGATGATCATCATGATTAAATCAAAGTCCTATGTTCTTTCTTAAAAGGCCCTCTTCCTCCTTTCGAGGATCATGCATAAAATTCCTAGGTGACAGCAGTTTACAAGGATTGCCACATACCCAGCAAATTGTTGTTTTTGAGACAGAGTTTTCCAGAGCCCCATGCTTTCTCGAGCTGTTCATTCCTAATTCTTTTGGAAGAAATTGACCATATATCCTAAATAGTTTTATTTTTATCCCTTTTATGCAATTATTAAATAAAATTCATTTATGCAAAACAGATTTTAGGTTTATTCTTTTATTTAATTTGTTTTAATTTTTAAATACATTTCTTTTAATCAAAAAATATAGATTTAACCCTTTTTGCTCAAATTAATAATGAGAAATTAGGAAATAGAATAAGCCATATAATTTCATAATCTAATTTAACCTTATTTCAAATTCGCTATGCTAATCATTTCACGCAATCACATTGTAAAAACAATAAGAACATGATCTAATGCAGCTACATGATGTAAGTGGTGTGTGCATAACCGAGAGTTTTCTCCTCTTCTACCCTGTCGAGAAGCTAACCTCCTTTTCCTCAATCACACTCTTGGCCTTCGATCTCCTTGGCCTTCGATCACCTGCCATTCAGATGCACTCAGGCATGCAAAACAAAAGAGTATTAGTAACCATCGTAGGAAAAATAATCAACTCAACATTTATATAAATGCATTTATAATTCTTGAAAGAAACAATTATATTAAAGCATTGCTCTTAACACATATCATACTTCATATATTGAATCTCATAAGATCATGATTAAACATTATCTAAATAAGTCAGGGTCAAACTAAGTCAAATAGTCAAAATAAGTCACGATCAAAATAAGTCAATGGTCATAATGAGTCATGATCAAAATAGGTCAATGGTCAAAATGAGTCAATGTATGAGACGTGACATCATTTATCCCCTTGACTAACCTTAGAAGATCATTCACTTCAATCATAATTTGATTTTGATCATATATCACATATGTTCCTAGGCTAGTTGAATAAAAATTTCCATAGGGATCCCATTGTTATCCTTTGTTTACCTATTCATCTAATTGTTGGTATGATGCAAGATCACTATGACCATCTTCTCCCTCTAAGAGATTTGTGTTCATTTTTTATTCTCTTGAAAGCATGTTATAAGTAGATTCAAAATTAACCATTACCTCATGGTTAATGTGTTGCTTATGGATTGGTTCTAAACAAAACAACTTTGAACCATATTCGGTCCTTAATATAAGATGGGACCAATCTTGGAAGAGGTATCCTTCTATCTTGTCAATGAAGTCTCGCTACAATTGGATAGGCCAAACACTAAGGGAATATCAATTATCATGAAATCTTTTTGTATTGTGATATTTGGGTAGGCATATAGTGTGAGAGGGAGATTTGTAGTGCTCATAGGTTAACTTCAAATCATCAAGAGTTTTTGTAGGCATGACTATACTGCTTGTACTAGAATCTATCATGAAATTATGCAAAAAAAATCCAGTTATTACTATTAAGTAAAAAGGTATAGGTTTCGATTTACTCACCTCTATGTCCACATTATAGAAACTGATGGGGTGGTCAATCGAAACAGTCTATATTTGTCCTACTTTCTTCCCTCAAGTATTCATGGTTTGAGTGACCACTTTAATTAGATTTTATTACACCTTCAAAGCTTATTGAAACAAATTCCTTTGCTCAAGAATGGATAGGATGTTTTGTGGTGACACACTTGTAGTTGTCTTCTTGAGTTGATCTATTATATTGAATGGTTTGGTTACTTGAGCTTTCAAAACATAGGTTGGGCTAGCCTAATATCTTATTCTTTCATGAACCATGTTAGATGTTCCTAAAAATAGTATTCATGCAACCTCCAATAGCTAATTAGAATGCAAAAATCCTCACTTTGAACTTGTGAAATGGTAATTTGAAGCTCCCACCATTTTTTAAAATAATTTTAGTCTATGTTTCAAGGAATAGATTTCCCACCATCCCTCCTTTAGATCTGATAAAATAATCAAAACTAAAATAGAAGATTTGTTTTGATGTACCTGAATCATTGGCAAAGATTGCCTCTTCTTCCTCAATCCATGAAAATAGCACTTTCTCTAATACTATAACTTCTTCTTGTTCCAAAGATATACCTTTCATTTGAGCTATCAAGACCACATTTTGAACCCCTACATGTCGACAAGGTAGTTGAGACATTCCATCTCCCATCCTAGCAGTGGCTTGTCTTTGTATAGCAACTTTCTACTGTAGGTTTCCTCTCGAGCAGGCCTTAGATGCATGCACGCCATTACACAACAAACACCACATGTTTGGGCCAACCACAAAATTATTTGTCCTCGAGATCAAATCATTTATAGGATTGTGTAGAAGTTGTTGTAATGATGTTGGCACCGACACGATCTGGTTTGATGGCTATGCATGATTCTATCAGTAATTTGTCCTTGATTTGCCTGCTACCTCTTGACATTGATGATCTCATTTTTTAAAATTTACAGTAACTACTCCACGTCATCCATTTCTGAAACTGTTCCAAGTATAGGTGCATGAATAGGAGGATAAAAATACATGGAAGGGGTAGGAACGATTTGGTTTTGGTAATTCTCTTGCACTAGGAATGAGAACTCGGGGGACATGGGCATAGGCAGCCTGTAAGGAAGTCTTCATGTATCTGTAATATTATTTTATTTTATTATTGCTAATTCATAAGCCATGGGAAGGATTTTACCTCCTAGCAATTGAATCATTACTGATATATATAATTGAAAGCCTTCAGGTAGAAGACAAATGTTATTTATGTTGGCAGGCATGCAGAAGTAGGTATCATTTCCTGAGTTTTCTGGAATCAGGAATTAAAATCTTATAGCTTCTTGGGGGCTCTCTTTATGGTGATTGACTATTGCTATAGTGAGGATCAATCTCCTTTTCTCTTAAATATCTTTAAAAAAAAGCATATCCAAGTTGATCACATGAATCAATTGAGTTCAATTCTAATGACTAATTTTAATTTAATTCTTTTCCTTTGAAGGAGGTTACTAAGTATTCTCAAGCCAATGTTTTTTTATATGAATGTAACATTTTGGAGGTGTTCTATGGGATTCTTGATATCTTCCCTATGAATTCTAGTAGGGATTTCCAAGCATTGGCAGGATATGGTCCTAAGTGGTTAGAGGAACTAAAAGAATTAGAGTACAACCTCTATTTTCATTTATGAAATTTCTATGAATTCTTTATGTTTCTATTCGAATTTGTGTTGGTGGATTAGGTTAAATAGGGCTTCTTTGTGATCTAATGATAAGAGGTGAGACAAAAAAATTAGGGTGGGTAACGGAAAATGATCTACTCAAATGCTTCTTATTCATAGAACTACTTGATATTCAAAAATATAAACTAGAGAGCCTTTTACATTTAAAAAAAATAAAATTGGGTCCCGGTGTTTTTGCTAAAATTATTGATATTCAAATTGGCACTTTCATACACCTCTATATCAATATGGGAAATTTTGTAAATGTGGAACGTGATTTACAAGATAACATCCAAATTGAAAAATTGATTCTTCTTATGATCTTCAATGAATTACAATTAAAATTGAAAAAAAAGGGAAAGAAGATACTAGAAATAAAATCCTAAGCTACTAGGTAAAATACCAAAATATTTTACTTTTACCATTTGAAATTACATAGATTTCATATCATTTGAAATCATTGACTTACAATGGCAAGAAATGGGAACAAATATGCCCCATTTCAATCTTATTTTTAGACTAAAAGTTGTGAATGATTGAACTAAGGCTTCAAAGAACATGACAATTAAATGATGATAAAATAGTAGAGGAAAAATTCATGGATAGTGAGATAATTTATATATCAGTTTCTTTTACACAAAACATGAAAGGCCAAACTTGCACAATCATACTTGGCTTAATTAACTGAATATAATGAAATACAATATCTTTCCTTAAAGGCCTAAATATCAAAAAAGATATATTTATTTTTCTTCCTCCAGAAGAAAAAGTCCCTTTCAATGAACATTACATAGATATTCATATCATTCCTCATGAACAAAAGAGGGCTAATAACTCAAAATTTGAAGGTTGCATGCTAGGAATCTATGTGACTAAGTTGAAATCGATTTTTTAAGCAATATTTTTTATGAAATAATAGGCATGTATTTCCTTCTTCAATATCTTTTTATTCCAACTATCAAATGAGTCCCTTTTGAACCATATCCAATGAATTTGACGAGTCCATTTATCTTACACCACAATTATCCTTTGCTAATAGTGCAACAAAAAGCATGTGTCAGTCCTACCAATATCTCCAAGGAGTGTTGAGGTGTCATGTGTCCTTTTCATGGCACTATATCATTTATGAATTTATTTTCTAAAATGGGTTCCACCACTAGCTTATGTGTTCATTTTTTACCATTAGCACAGCATTCCCAAGATTTTGTATTGACAACCTTGAAACATTACATACATCGTTGACTCAGATTATCAACAATTCTACTAGATAAGAACTCTTATACTTCCTAGCTTATCTAAATGAGGGGACCACTTTATCCATAATATCACCTTTGTCCAATGGTGCAATTAGAAAAACCTACCAAACTAACAATATTTTTGAGAAGCATCAAGGTGGCATATATTATCCTTGCTTTATATATCTATATATGCAAAAAGATATCAATGAAATCAGGCCAACCATCTTAGTCAACTCACTAAGTTTTATCCAATGCACAATAATTCCAAGTTATCAAATTGATAACTTCAAAATGGTGCACCAACTGTTTGATCCTCTAGGAAATATTGATGGTCCTACTACATTGAAATATTTCCTTTATGAACTTTGTTGTTGTGGGGCCTACTTAATTTGATGTGTCAATCATTAACCAATGATACAATAGGAAAGAGGTATCAGGTTGACAACTTCTTTCTATTGTATCTAATATTGATCTTTGAGATTACCAATAATGTGAACCTACTACTAATGTCATGTGCAAAGGAAACCTTTCAAAGCCACATGAAAATCAACAATTCATACCCAAATCCAAAATGTAAGATGTTACAACCAATGAATACCTAAGCTAAAAGAAAAATAAAATAGTTGTTTAGAGAAAATAGGGAAAGAAAATATAATGCTAACTGAATTTCATACTTAAAGGCAAATGAAAGTCAAATATCTACACCGTCCTTCACCATCAACATCCTAGCCCATAACCATCATATCCTTGGTATTTTTCTCGTAATTAGTTTTCTTACACTAACTAATTATATTCACTCTACTCTTTCACTAGTCAACTTAAGGGAGTATATATCCTACATCACTTGCTTTCACTTTGTTGATGCCAAAAGTTGGCAAGGTAACAACACTTTTATGGGAAACTTAGTTTATGGTGGACCTATTGCACTAAATTGAGTGACCTCCAGATTTTAAAGAAGTCGACTTCTTCTGTAATTGGGGTTTTGGAAAGGGAAAAGGAAACAGATATATAAAAATAAAATCTAACCTAAAGCGATGCGCCAAAACGTAGATATTAGGCACGATAAATCATAGATCTAAGGGCCCGATTAGAAATTTGCAATGTCCCAAAAAAGTATAAACTAAAGATTAAAGTATAAAAAATTTATTCATTGACATAAAATAACTTTGCACACATATTTATTGACAAGAAGAGTCACATGGCATGATCTAAGACAAAAAACTTGCATTCAATTTATAGAAGTTTTGCGAATGAATCATCCAACAATAGCAGCATAGTTTAAAGTTAATCAAATATCATAAGAAGAGAAAAAAGGCCGAATGATTGGCACAGTTTATGAGTCTTTTTGCAATAATTAAAAAACAATAACAGAGGTCTGGTGTCTTTTCTTAATCTATGTACTTTCTGCAAAATCCCACAACCCCTCCTCCGAAACAAAAAGGAGTATATATAGCCAAAATGCTCCCACCGCCTTGGCGAGCAATAACAGAAAAGATTTGAGAATCCTTGGCAATGATGCAAAGTCAAAGATTTCTCTCGGCCATTGCAACAGAAAAGATTCCAGCCAAAGCATTCGGTCGCTCCAAGTTCAGGTGCATCCTCTACAAAATGATGGCAGTGGTCTCGGCAAGGTCATGTAGACAAGTGTCATTACCCTGCTAAAGAAATTATGACACGTGGCAGGATGTTGTAGTCCTTGGCTTGCTCCATCCATCATTTAAAAGAAACACCCGCTGAATAGACACGTGGCGACATCGTGCAGCTCATACTCATCTTTTTTCCTTGTTAAAAGCTTGTGCCAAGGAGACACCTATAACCTGCCTCATATTTGGTACCGACTGTAGGGCCTACTAAAATATTTGAAGATGGAGCCACATGGCATGCAGATGGAGCCTGACTCAAAAATGAAGGGAAGTGGCTTTCAATTGTGTGCAGAGTAGACACGTGGCAGCACAGCAGGGTTGTTTTGTAATGCGAAGGGAAGAGATCCTTCGGGGAGCACAGAGTAGACACGTGGCAGAGGCCACGACATTTATCAAAAGAGTTGAATGACCTTTAATGCAATGTGTGGGTCAATACTTCAACAAAATAAAGCCCGCAGGGAGCTCGATGAAAATTTATTCACAACTTTTGGCGACTATCAGGGGAATTTCGCTTGAGGAACGAAGAACCCAAAATTTCTCTAACTGCAGACCAAAGTATTACCCATTGGGCGGTGGCTTAAGAGCTTAGAGAGGGCGCCCTGTAGCAGTAGCTAGTCAACCTCAGACAGTTTCGATATGTCACACAGATTCTCTTGCGCTCGCAGAGATTAAGCATTTCTTTATAAGGCAGCTTCACTGGTAGACTGGCCCCGAACTTGCATAGGAAAAGTAGTTGCGCAACTGGATTGATAATCCCTTTGATATCTACTATTGTGGGAGGCTGGATGAAGCTTTGTAAGATAGTTGTGTCTTGTCACTTTTCTTCAATTTTTGCTGCAAGCTGCTCAGTGGTCACAGATCCATCCTCAAGAAATGGGGAAGGCAAGCCCATCGCAGTCAGCTAAGAGAAGCTTTCTCGCACATTATCTAGAGTTGCTCCCAAAGTGGTCATGAATGCCCTAGTTCATTTTATGGTTGAGTGGCAATGGATGAACTTGTTCATCGTCTTGGTAGTAGCCTTCTGATCATTGATTCCTGCTCCAGCCAGGTCTTCATCAAATACTGAGTACAATTTGGTTAGCAGTCCCTACCTTTAGGTACCTTTTCCATGATGAACTACAGGAACTCCCCCATAGTCCTCTGAACCTCCTAGCTCAAACTTGTTTCCTGAGCCATGTACTGGAGCATCGGTTGTAACGTCAAGCAATAAGACTTGACCTTCCCCCAGTATGAAGCATACAATTGTTGTGCCATTGGGATGAGATCCAGCTAGGCAACAGGAGCCTGGGGAGAATCTCTTAAAAGGGATATCTCTGCATCCCTTGCACTGACGTCTTGCATTAGCTCCATGATCCTTTTGTTGGCAGATGCCAATTGTTCTTGAACATGAGCTAACTCTTTACTCCAGCTCTCCTTCGCCTGGCTATGGTTTTCTAGTTATGTGTCAAGGGAATACTTTTCCTCCCGAAGCTCCTCTTTTATTTAGGCCTTGCGACCCTCAAATTCGACCTCCTTCTCATGTAGCTTTTTCTCATACTGAGCTTGTTGCTGATCTAGCACCTCATCTTTTTGTGTCATCTCTTGCTCATGTTCAACGCGCCACCGATCAAACTCCTCATTCCTCAGCTGTAGATTTTGTTCCACCAGAGTTAATTGGCTCTGGTCTTCCTGATTCTTAGCACATAGCTCATTTATTACAGCGGGGTTGATGGATTGAACCTTTGCAAGCTCCTCCTGAAGTCTACTCTCCGCCTTTGCTATTAGCGCTCTCTTTGTCAAGCGTGCAACATCCGCTCCTAGGGATTTCTCGCTTTTTTCCAAGAAAATAGCTCTTTCTTTCAAGGATTTCAGTTGTTCATCCATCTTCTTCAGCTTGCGGCCAGTTTTAATGAAATCAAAGCTGACCACTCGTTGCATTTCTTCCATGAGCTCAACCTTATCCTATGGATAAGCTACCTTTATGTCAAGCCCCATGGCATACAGATCATAATCTTCTGGCCGCATCTCCCCTTGTTGCTTTTCCACGGTTGGGTACATAGTTGCAAATTTCAACATTTCTTGAGTCTCATCATAGATAGTATGCACCTTTGGTTCCACCTGCTTCTGATCATCCTTGGCTTTTCACTTTTAAATTCTACTAGTGCGTGCCTCCTTTGTAGCATCATTTTATGCAATAAAATGGCCTGGTGACAAGACTATCCTGCATGTGAAAGGATCACCGGGAGGTAGGGCATATGGATAGGACAGTTTAATAGGTGCAGGCAGTTTCTTCTTTTGGAGAGTGATGGTCTGCGGGGAGAAATGAGGCACATGCCAAAGCTTAGTTTGTGAACCGACAAAAGGGCATGTCATTTTCCAAGGTTCCATTGGTGAACTGGTGGGAGGACTCATGGGTCACAGTGGCGAGGGAGTAGTCATTGTAGAGTCCACTTGTTGTGAGAAAAAGGGAGGATCTGTGGCGATAGTAGCAATATGGGTGCCAACGGCGGGTAAGATTTTAGAAAGTGAGGAAAAAAAGGACTGAGCGGTAGTGGCTGGTGTAAGGGTTCATGGAGGAGTAAAGGTGAATGGATTCACCCATGTGGACTGGGAGAAACCTCCCGCAATCATTGTATCAGAGGTGGGAAAAGAAGGTCCAATACTCATGGAGGGGGGCGTCGCGAAGATAGTGGAGGATACCAAAGACTAAGAGGCAAGAAAAGTAGGAGAAAATGTTACTTGTTGACTGGTCAATGGTGGCTTCTAGCTCTTTGTGGGTTCCACATCCTTCTCAGGCTCTTAGCTAGCTACGAGCACTTGGCTTGTAGCGGGTTCTTGTGAACCTTCTCTGACAATAGTTTATGTGCACTGTCGCTTTGCGGGCTTGGTTTCTCCAACCTCGACAGTCTCTACCGGTTGTTTTTGTGACACTCTTGTTGATTTAGCGGCCCAAGTGAGTGACTGTGAAGCCTTCGAAACATTGAATTGCACATTTGAAGCTACGTAGGAAGGCTTCCCTTCGGAGATTTTCGCTTGTTGAGCAGAAGACGTTGGGGTCCCCACTTCTTCTCCTTGTTGTTTGGATTCATATCTCAGGATGTCGTTCCCTCCAGCACTTGAGTCAGAGGTTGCATGTCCATCATCCCACCATTTTTCAAACTCTTTATCATCTTACAAGCTTTCATAAGGGGCTTCAAGCTGCTTTGTTTCCTGGCGATATACCCAAAAGGCTCTCATTTTTTCTAGAGTCCATTTCTTTGTATGTCATAACTTGTTGTACATGGTGCTCCCCATCTTGACATTCTCATTAGCCTCCACTACAATGAAGTAGAACTTATGCCATGGTTACCTATGATCCTCTGTGCGAATATGCACCAACTCAACTAAATATTCACCCTTATCTTCCCACGGGTTGCGCCTCTTTTCCCAGTAGGGTTGAGGAGCGTGAATAACCCTCATGTGCGCATGTGGAAAATCATTGAAAGGATTATGCTTCCATTTATCGCATATCAAAACCAACCCTAAGTGATCCAACTTATCTTGCAATAGTCGGTGTGTCAGCCTCTTTTCCAAGGTCACCGTTTTGAAACTTATGGGTAACTGGAGCCATCCCTTCTTCTTGGGAGGTCCTCCACAAAAGTTGTAATCCATAATGCATGCCTGTCGATACATTTCAAGAGCCAACACTCTATTTGTGATGCAGGATGGGAGTCAGAATGGTTGGTCAGTGAAACCCTGCATCCGAATGATTATGAGATCTGCACCAAAGAACCAGTCACATGCGGGAGTAAAGACTTGCATATATCCTATTTGATCTATGTTGAGTCAGACCATGCCATCTTCTCCTTGAAAATTTTGCAAAATCGAAGTTAGAAAGAAATCCAAAAATGCATAGTAGTCAAATGTTGTGGAGAGGAGAGGTTTCCATGTAGATACCGGCTTTCTTCTTCCCTTTTCATCAAAAATAGACAAACCCACATACTTGTTGAAGAAATCAGGTTTTTGATGCAAAAACATATGGGCAAGAAAAGAGAGGAACCTGAACTTCTGTTCCTTTGAGTAATTCTCTATTTTCCCTATCATTTCTTCTACGAGGTAGTCTGCGAAATCATACCAGAAGAAATTATGCTGCTTATTAAATTGGAAACCCGACCCTAATTGAAAAGTGTGCACCTCTTGGTCTGTTTCCAGGCCACAAACAAATGCTAGCATTGAAAAGGCCTCCTTTAATTCATTCTCAAATGCAACATGCGGTACTGGGATACTTTGCGGGTTCTGGCTCATTACTCCATGCTTGTCGATTTTCTTAATTAAAAACTAAGGGCCCTTCCTCATTTCCCTCCATGTGTTTTCTCCTTTTTCAGGAGTGAATGCCTCAATTCTCTCACTTTTGGTGTCGGGTCGGAGATACATTGCATATGCCAGATAGCCTACGGGTTGATATTAATTGTTAAAGTTCGGCCCTCAATGCGGTGGGTGCTCGGGTTGTAACGTTGAATGGCCACATCAACCAAATTTGGGCAATAGTGCACTAATGGGACCATGTACTGCGGGAGCCTATTGATCCATATTTTTTCTGCTGTTGATATTTTTTTCTTGGATGCCTTCATGCTTTCACAGGCCCCCTCTCTCAAAGACCTGGGGTTTTTTGCAAGGGGTGGGTCATGAATATTGTCCCAATCCTCCTAGACCTGAACCTGGTTTCTATAATTTTTGGACTTATCTAGTTCCAGTGTGTTCACCCATTTTGGCTTGTCTGGTATACCAGGCATATCATATGAAATGTTTTCATAGACATTAACAGCATGTGATTCCTGTATGGCCTTAGGCAAAGATTGTGTTGCCTCCCCTTGTATCTCTTGTTGCGAACTCTTTGCAATTGTCTCTTTTGATGAAAGCTTTTGCTAGGATTGAATTCCCTGCAACTTTTTCCTCAACTCTAGGTATGCTAAAAACCTTCACTCACTCGGATTTAGCATATTTGAAAAGACTCTTAGGCATTTAAAAATTTTGCATGTGATACTTCGCTATCTTTTCTCAAGGTGGTAGACGAAAGTGGTTTTTTGCATTTAATTTGGCATGTACTGCCCATCCTTTGGATCATACGAAAATGAATTACTTGCCATTTTGAAGTCACAAGAATTCATAATTGCATTAGGCAACCGTGTGATATAGTGCAATTTCCTTGGAACTTGGGCCATAAATTTTCTCTTAGATTAGCATTTGTATTCATTGGCAATTAATATCCCGAACGGAATGATTAAGCCAAAGAAAATGATCAATGCCTGAAAAGATATGAATCTTTCCTTTGGTTTTGGGAAATGCCTAAGAAGTGACACAACAGCTCCAGGACCATGCAGCTCACCGTTGATGAACGCCACCATCTTAAGCTAATTAATTATCTCTCATTAACGTTGCACACATTGAACCATACTTAGCAAGCACAATTGGTCAGGAAATTCAAGCAAGCTTAGGCACAGTTCTCAAGTTAACACTTGATTATCATCATGTTTTTGGAAAGCCATTACCACGCCTTTCCTCACTTTTTCTATAAATACGAATCTAAGTGGTAATGAAATCAAAATTAGCATTTGAGCAACTTCGGTAATATGTTACTGAATTAGCGTTAAGCTTTGGTAATTGGTGAAGTATTTTCACAAGCTAGGCTTTAGGAAGCTTTCAGGAGTAGTTAGCAGATAGTTGCAGTGTGCCATTACCATGAACACCCCCATTAGGCTAGTGTCGCACAAGTCACAGACGGCCTTTCTTGGTGAGATTTCCACCAGACGTTTGAAAAGAATGACAAAGAACAAACACTCCTTGGCTCTAATAGCCATGAAGTGGGTTCTAGGTCGGGACTATTTGGAGTATGAGGACAAGTATCAGGTTAATACGGACATTTGATCACACTTTGTCGCATCCTTGTTGGATATCAGTATCTTTAGGCCATTGGTGTTGAAGTTGGTTAAAGATATTTTCCCCAAGAAGTATTTGAACAGTCTTGGCGAAGCTGTCACGAACACTGCGTAAGGGGTAGGCTTGCCCACGGCAAGCAACCTTAGGCGCTACATTGAAGAAGAAGTGGTCATCTCGTGGCTACTGTTCCTGAGCGGATTTTTCCTTCAATCGCAAAATGAACACCATAAAAGGGTCACCTGTGCATACCATTTCCTCTTTCGCATTTATAACATGGTGGTGTTCTATGACATTGAGTGGTACACAGACTTCAGGAACCTGGTGTTCCCTTTGCTGTTGGTCGTTGTTCCTGCTAATATCATTGTTGTTGTTGGTGGTGTGCCTACTGATGAGGAGATAGTGGACACTATAATTGATGTGTCTATTGTTGTTGCACATGTTGGTTGAAAATGCCTCTTTCCTTGTTTTCTATTCTCAAGGATACAATACCCATCTCCTAGTTTTTGTACATATGTCTGACAAAGGCCTATGTATAGCATATATGAAAAGGAAGCAACATATAGTTATATACTTTTTGAAATATGGCCCTTAAGCCATTTTTCCATGTAAATATGGAAGCATATATATAATGAAATCTAGCTTTATAGAATTATTGGCTCCTTTTACTCTTGGTATTCTGTAATATGAGTCTTTGTTCTTTGCAGTGTATGTATTTGATCTCTCCTTGAATGTGGGTATTATTTTCTCTGTTCACCTTTCCATGAATTTATTTTCCCTGCTCTCTACAATGATGGGTTACCTCTCCGCCCCGAAGCATGAATTAATTTAAAAATACCAGCCAGCAGAACAAAAGGAAAGAAAAATTAAAAACACTATTAACATATTTACATCAGTAAAAGCGTGCAACTTAATGGAACAATTTAAGATGAATCCCTTTGACCAGAATTCCTAATGCCTCTTGTTCCATATTTCCAATTCAAAGGCATTATGCTCTTTGCACTTAATTATTTTAAAGGGGCCTTCCCAAAGGCTATCAAATTTACCATGTTGACCTGGCTTCACAGCCATTTCATTGAATTTCAGCACTAAGTCTCCACACTTTAGGTCTTGGTTGGACACCCTTTTTTCAAACCATCACTTAACCACCTATTGGCAGTTAGTCATGGCTATTAGGGACTTCTCCCTTTTTTCTTGTATTTCCAATAATTCGGCCAGCCGAACCTCCATGGCACCATTCTTCTCTATCTTGAGGGATTTCAGCAATTGGAGCATTGGAATCTCCATAGATATAGGTAACAGTGCCTGTTTGTTGTACACTGGCTCATAAGGCGAAGTCTTAAGGACTTGCTTAGGAGTTATGTGGTCTTCCTAGAGCATCGCTTGGAGTTTTTTATGCCATTCTTTTTGGTGTTCTAAACCAATCCTTTTGAGGAGTCGGACCAGGTTCTTATTTGTCGACTTGGCTAGGCCATTACCTTGTGGGTAATAATTTGATGATGTCTTCAAGAATATGTCATTTGTTAATGTGAAGCAACATACCTTTGTGCCTAGAAAATCCCTAGCATTGTCAGAAATGATAGTTTTCAGAGGGTCAAACCTTGTCACCAGTCCTTCGAGGAAATCCACTATCTCCTCCTTTGTTCCATTTTTAAGAGGTGCGGCTTCCATCCACCTTGTGAAGTAATCTTTAGCCGTTAGGATCCACCTGTGTCTGGTGCTAGAAGTGGGATTGATCATTCCAATGAACTCCAAGCCCCATTGTGAGAATGGCTCGTCCGCCACTATAGGTTTGAGAGGCATCGTAGAATTCTTTCTTCTCCCTGTAAAAAATTGGCACTCCTTGCAAGCCTTCACCAAGGAGTGCGAGTCATTGAAAAGTGTCAGCCAAAAGTAGCACGCGCACATGATCTTGAGGGCGGTGGTCTTAGTGGAGAAGTGTCCACCTGTAGTGCTACTGTGGAAAATGTCAAGGATTCTCTTTGCTTGCCTTGAGGTAACACATCGCAGGAGGATGTTGTTGAAGTTCCTTTTGAAAAGGGCCCCTTTAATTAGCGCATACCTGCAATTCTGTAGTCGATAGTATCTCCTCTTTTGGGGGGAAAGACCTGGTGGATGCTTCCCCATTTGCATAAATCTCACTCTGTCTATTAGTCAACAGCTTATGCACTCCTACTCATTCGTTAGAACAAGTTTGGGTTGCTCTTCTTCAACATCCACTTCTTCGTCATGCACTAGGTATTCACACAGTCCTCTTCCTCGGATAGTTTTGGTGGGTTTGACTTCAATGTCATATTCAAGGATCTTGATGATCCAATTAGCTCTTTTTTCTGTGATTTCTCCCTCCATGATGTATTCCCACACACTCGAATGTGCAACATAAACTATCACCTTATTGCAGGAGATTAGATGGTGGAACTTCTTAAGTCCCTTTACTATTGCAAACACTTGCCTTTCGATGAAAATATAATTCGTCTCATATTATTTCAGGGTCTGAGAGTAGAATGCCACTAGATGTTCTCCCTTTCCTTCGTTGTCTTTTTGAGTTAAGACAATAGCTATACTTGACATGCTACTGAATACATACATTATGAAGTCCTTAGATAAGTCCAGATTAATTAGTACAAGAGCTGAGGAAATAGCATTCTTAACTTTATCAAATGCTTCTCTAGCTTCCTTTGTCCACTTTAATGCTTGATCCCTTTTTAACATCAGGGTGATCGGCCTGATTATTCTTGCGAAGTCAGAAATAAATTTGCTAACAAAATTTACCTTCCCTAGGAAAGACTGGATGCCTTTCTTGTTAACCGGAAGGGGAAGCTCCTTGATGGCTTTCACCCACTCGGGATCAATTGAAACTCCTTCTTTGGGCACCACATGTCCCAATAGCTTGCCTTGCGGCACTCCGAATACACATTTTTTTGGATTCAAGGAAACCCTAGACTCTTAGCATTTTTGAAAAACCATTTCTAAGTGATCAAAATGATCATCCTTAGATTTAGAGAACACAGTAAGATCATCCAAATAGATTCAGATAATCTTATTGATTAATTCATTGAAAGTGATATCCATTGCCCGTTGAAAGGTAGCTCCTACATTTGAGAGGCCAAATGGCATTTTGGCATACGCAAATTTCCCCCACTTTGTAGTGAATGTAGTTTTGTGTTGATCCTCCTCTTTAACCCAGATCTGATTATAACCTGAGAATCCATCTAGCAGGGGAAACATTTATGATCCTACCACCATTTGTAGGATTAATCCATAGAAGGCAGCAGATAATGATCCTTCAGGGATGCTCTATTGAGGTCTTGGAATTCCACACACAAGCGGATATCTCCATTCCTCTTTCAAATTGGGACCAGGTTGGATACCCACATACTATGCTTGATTGAAAAGACAATTCGTGATTGGATTAGCTTTGTTAGCTCCTGCGCCATTAGCGCTTCAATCTTGGGGTTCATCGGCCTCTGCTTTTTGTAAACTGGTTTTGCACCTTCCGCCAGCTCGATTGTGTGCTAGATAATGTTGGGATCGTATCCCTTCAGATCATCACAGGACTAGGCCACTACTCCTTCATACTTGCAGAAATTGATGAGCCTTTATTTATCATGATGTGGGACATCCTTCCTGACTTTGAGTTTTCTTCCATCTGCGACCTAAAGATTTGTGTAGTTTCTTTTTTCCGCCACAAACTTCCTCTTGTCATTTCTTGCATCATCACAATCAAAAAGGTTTTCGAGAGTGACCAATCCCCTTGGAAGCTTATTAGATTTGAGTTGGATGATTTGTCCCTCATAGGCCTCAGCCACCTTTGGTTGGAGTTGATTGGCTAATTCTCCCGACTATTGGATGAACGAGGCAATGTGCTCATCACTTTCAAACACTTTCCAGCTATAATTGTTATTGGGGATCACTGGTTGAACTATCACTTGTACAGAGTGCTTGTTGTGAATGAGGTCGAAGGCAGGATCAAACTGGGATCCAACTGTTTCCATGCGATCTGCGTCACTATTTTGTTCTCAGGGAATGGTCTGGATGTTGAAGGTTTAAAAACCCTCAACTAGGTCCTAGACTTGGTGTCGATACGATCTCATGAGGACATTCTTTGTCACATAAATTCCCCAAACTTGGTTGACCACCAGTTTGGAATCTCTGAACACCATTAGTTGCTTGATTCCCATTCGATCCAAAAGGCTTACACCTTGTACTAGTCCTTCGTATTTAGCTTCATTGCTCAAGCAAGCAAACTGGAAGCGGAAAGACCTTGGTGTCTTTTCATTCTGTGAGGATATTAAACATATCCCAGCTCCTGTGCCATTCTTCCATCTTGCACCATCAAAGTGTAACGTCTATAGTTCAAATGCTTGACTGCTTTTGGATCCTTTGGCAACCTTTGGGAGCACTTGATCTTCATCGTAGATGACATAGGTGCCCAGTCCAGTAGCATGGTAGTTACTAAAAGGTTCATTGTCCATATGTTCACTCAAGAGAGCATCTTCTTGATCATTTTGGTCTCTAATCACCTTTTCATCTTCTAGTAACTCAGCACAATACATTTCTTGCTTGGTGATAGAGGTATGTGCAGCTTCAAAATTGATCATGGCTTCATCGGCTAAATGTTCTGAGTGTAAAGCTTCAAATTCTATCTTCATATTCGCACCATGCTTGGTTCTAAGGATCAAATGCGACCAATCCAGGGACAAGTATCCACCCACTTTTGAAGTAAATTCTCAGGATAGGCAAAGGAAAAACATGGGGGGAACATCTATGATCATAGTGTCTTGCGTCACTGTGATACTAAGGTAAGAAAATAGAGTCAAGGGGAGTGCCCTGATGACACCTACAGTTTTGAATTTGTTTCCATCAAGTTGCATCACTCCCCTTTTTAAGGGTTCATAGTTGAGTCCTAAAGCTTCAGCTATTTTCTTAGGCATGACTGTGGTGCTAGCACTAGAATCAATCATGGCATTGTGTAATAATTTCTCCCCTACAATAAGAGTTAAGAAGAAGGGTTGAGGCTTTGGTTTATCTCTTGCTTCAGCAGGGACTTCTGTTGTGCTATTTTTAAGAACTTTGGTGAAAGAGGGTTGATCAACAGCCTTTACTTTGGGAAACTGCTTCATCGACGTTGCGCTGACCTCTTCCTAGAGAGCCTTCTGTAGTAACATCTTCTGCTTTGGATAGCTAGGATGTCCCACAAGGACACATTAGCGGAGGATTTCTTTAATTGTTCCACCACATTGAAAGGTAGCAGATTCAGATTTTTCAGCTCCTTTGCTCTTGTTATAATAATTTCCTTTTGTGGCTAATATTGTAGCATTACTGCTGAGGTACTAGGCATCTGGTCAGAAGCACTTTTAAGCTGTGGACTAGCTAGTTGCAAAACAATTGATTCACCTGTAAATCTCCTCTTTGAGCAAGTGTTGTAGTCGGATTGTACTTGCGGTATTTTAGATGTGAATGTATCATTGGAAAACACTGCTTCTTCTTCCATCCATGAAAAGAGTGTGTGGTCAAGAGCGATGTCTGCTTCTTGTTCTAGTGACATCCCTTGCATTTGCACGGTGAACAGCGCATTATCCATTTGCGAAGAGGTATACACATAGCTTCTGAGGGCTGACGTTGTAGCTTGGTTGCACTGCTCCACCACCTTTTGTTGTAAGTTGTCGCGTGGGAAATTTTGGGGCATATGTTAATTGCCACAAGGAAAGCACTAGGGATTGGTGTCATCCGCTAAATTATTTTGACCCACGGTCAACTCTCTACTCGAGCTTAAGTTAGTGCTCTGTAGTGGAGTGCGTACCGGTACCATTTGATTCGTTGTTTGCACCTGCGGATTTTCCCGACTGCTTCCTCAGAACTAGTTTTGTTGGTAAGAGGACCTTTCGCTTTGATAATTTTGGTACGCAAGCTTCGAAGGTGCAGCTTGGTTGCGCTTGAGGGTAGTTATGTCATTTTCCATAGTCCACAACAATTCCTTGAGATCGTTCATTTCATCCTTAGAAGAGTTGGATGTAGAGGCAACACCTTGTGGTGTTGTCACATACGTGTGCATTGACTAGGGAGGTGCAGAAGCACTAGCCGATGCGACTTCCTAGGTGGGCATCGATATTTCGAGGAATATAGGAATGATGGGCCGAGGTGGAAACTTCTCAGCGTCTGTCAAATTATTTTTTACTTTAACAGCGATGTTATATGCGCTCGATACTATGGCTCCACCTGGAGACTGGATCATCATTGAGATGTCGGGATTGATGGCCTTCAAGTAGAAAATGAATACCAAGTCTGGCAGCTGGTGTATATCAACTTGAATCCTCTACCAACTCGTATGGAACCGAGCATTGAAGTCAGCCATGGCTTCATGCGGGGCCCGCTTTATGACTGAGAGCTGGTAATAGAGCAATAATCGGTCTTTGTCATTCAAAAATATCTGATAGAAGGGCTCACCGAGCTCATCCCAGGTTCTAATAGTATTCTCTTGCAGTGTGTGATACCAATCCAGTGCCTTACCCCTGAAAGAGGCAACAAGCAATCTTAATGCCACATTTTGGGTTGTAACCCCATGCACCAGACAAACATCTGCAACATCTTGCAAATGTTCAGACGATGTCCTTGAGCCATCTCTAGTGAATTTAAGTATAGCCTTTAGGGCAGAAACCAAAATAGGGGCCCAAACGATAGACGCTACTGGTGCAACAAGAAGGCTCCCGACATCCCATGCCACATATTTTTTGTTAGCAGTAGGAAACATGGCTAGCAGAAAGGGAGGAGGAAGTAGAACGTTTACTAATTGGGTTGTGGGTTGTACTATCCCTAATGGTGGTACTAACAAACCAGGATTATTGGCTATTTGGGACCTCGTAACAGGCCGATGGCTCATATACCCTTTTGAAAATTTGATTCATTTAAGCGCGGTCCCACCAGACGTGCCAGAAAAAGAATAAATTGTTGATGCCAAAAGTTGGAAAGGTAATATCCCTTTTATGGGAAACTCAATTTATGGTGGACCTATTGTGCTAAATTGAGTGACCTCCAAATTTTAAAGAAGTCGGCTTCTGCTATAATTGGGGTTTTGGAAAGGGAAAAGAAAATAGATATATAAAAATAAAATCTAACCTAAGGTGATGTGCCAAAACGTAGATATTAGGCACGATAAATCATAAATCTAAGGGCCCAATCAGCAATTTGCAATGTCTCAGAAAAGCATAAACTAAAGATTAAAGTATAAACAATTCATTCATTGACATAAAATAACTTTGCGCACATATTTACTGATAAAAAGAGTCACATGACATGATCTAAGATAGCAAACTTGCATTCAATTTATAGAAGTTTTGCGAATGAATCATCCAACTATAGCAGCACAGTTTAAAGTTAATCAAATATCATAAGAAGAGAAGAAATATTGAATGAGTGGCACAGTCTGTGAGTCTTTTTGCAATAATTAAAAAACAATAATAGAGGCCTGGTGTCTTTTCTTAATCTATGTTCTTTCTGCAAAATCTTGGAACCCTCCTCCGAAACAAAAAGGAGTATATATAGCCAAAATTCTCCCATCGCCTTGGCGAGCATAACAAAATTTTTTTGAGAATCCTTGGAAATGATGCAAAGTCAAAGATTCCTCCTGTCTATTGCAACAAAAAAGATTCCAGCTAAAGCATCTAGTCGCTCCAAGTTCAAGTGTATCCTCTGCAAAATGATGGTAGTGGTCCCGGCAAGGTTGTGTAGACAAGTGTCATTACCCTACTAAAGCAATTATGACATACGGAAGGATGTTGTGGTCCTTGGCTTGCTTCATTCATCATTTAAAAGAAACACCCGCCGAATAGGCACGTGGCGACATCACGTAGCTCATGCTCATCTTTTTTCCTCGCTATTAAAATCTTGCACCAAGGAGACACCTGTAACTTGCCTCATCTTTGGTACTGATTGTGGGGCCTGCTAAAATATTTAAAGATAGAGCCACATGGCGTGCAGACGGAGCCCAACTCAAAAATGAAGGGAAGCAGCTTTTAATTGTGCACAAAGCAGACACGTGGCAATGTAGCAGGGTTGTTTCGTAATGCGAAGGGAAGAGATCCTTTAGGGAGCACAGAGCAAACACATGGTAGAGGCTGCTGCATTTATCAAAAGGGTCGAATGACCTTTAATGCAATGTGTGGGCTGATACTTCAACAAAATAAATCCCGCAGGGAGCTCGATGAATATTTATTCACACACTCCTTATCTTTGAGCCTTTCCATTTGACCTTGATGACAACTAGCTATTTCATTACTTAGAGCTTATCTAGGCCTCTTTATTAAATTTGGTAGTTACCTTATGACCCTTGATGACATCATCTAATTTCCATTAGGTTGGCTACCATCAATCACCAAATCACCTAATTTCCATTGCATTGGCTACCTTATTTAGCCATAGGTGGCTCCCACCAATTTCCAAAATTCTAGTTTCCATTTATCATCATTACCACCTCTGCATTGGCCTAGCCTAGCCTCTTTCATGTGTGGCTCCATGATCACACTTATCACCATTTTCATCCTCTTAATCCTCCAATTCCCATTTTTCGATTTCCAAGGCATCCATCTCATTATTTATCATGGCTTGCTACTAGGCTTCCTTAACTTTTATGAGAGAGTGGATCTTCATAGATCTCTTTGTCCAAAACAGAGGGTTAAATCTTTGTGGTGCTTTCATTTTTTTTGTTGATAGATTTTGTGTGATTTTCTTCCTAGTTTAGATGAGTGTTATGTTCTTGGGTGTGATGTAATTTAACATCATGTTTTCATCTCATGTGAGTGTGCTTCCATGTGTGTTTGTAATCTTTGCATATTTTCTTATTTGTTAAATGTCGTGTGTGTTTTCTATTTCATGTGTTTGAGATGTTTGATATTGTTGGTGTACATTGGATACTCTTTTGTGGATGCTTTGCAAGGCTAGGAACACATGCAAGAATGAAGATACAAAACCTAGTTGAGGATTGACATCTCTCCTTTGGTATAATTTATTATTTATATTTCATGATTACTATATTCTAATTTAGCATATTTTTCACTCACATGTCATAAGTCTACTAAAGTGGGGAGGAAATGAAAGATCAAAAATGGCAAACTCTTTAATTTGCATTTTTTGCACCCATTTCAGTTAATATGTCATGTGTGTGTGTTTTTCCTTTTCTAGCTATTTTTAATACCCCTAGCCATGTCATGTTGTTTTGTCTTTCCTAACTCTCTTTGTGTTTTCATCCTATTTTAAAAAATTAATTTATTTTTATTTAATTATGTATTGGTCCTAGGTGTCTAATTCTTGACCCCTTACCCTCACCTTGGTCACCTTTTTTAATAATTTATTTAAATAATTTAATGAAGACCTAAATATTAAACCTATGACCCTAATCACCATTGACTACCTAAAAATTTCTTTAAACCCATTTTCATTAATAGTGCCATTAACTAAGGGTGGAAAATATTATCATGAGCCTTGCTAGCATGAGGAAACGAGAAATAACAGTTTGAAGATTTGTACCCTAGTATCCCTTATGTAGTTTGTTTATACTCCAAAGGACATAGTGAGAGAAAAGAGTAAGTGCATAAGAATCTATATCTAATATCTCATATCTAACTTAAATAAGGATAATTCTCATCCATGACGCATACATACATTAAATCCTTATATATATATAGCAGTTACATTTGGAGGCCCAAGTCTCTGCTTTTTATCACAATTCCTTTATAATTACATATCTCTACCTCTCTGATATCTATTACATACATATATCACTACTTAGTCTCTTATAGAGACATGACCTATAGGGAACCTCTTACTTTATCTTCATTTTCAGCCTAAGGTTCCAGAAGTCCTATGCAGCAGGTTGCGATAGATTTTACTCTATGACCTATACCTTGCTAACATTATCCCCCCTTTCAAAATTATGCCTCATCCTCAAGACAAGTTTGTTCAATTACCTAGGATAATATTCTTGTAGATTATCTTCAACTATGCCAATGCAATATCCCATTGATGTTTTTTTGATGGGGTACTTTGATGTATCCTTTTGTGTTTATTTGTGTAGCTTCTAGCTCCATGATATTCTTAGGTGTTTGAATTTGTTGTGTTGTAGCTCTAGCCTCTCCTAGCACTTCGCACAAGTGTGCTAGCTTGATGTTGATGGTTTCCCTTAGTTGCTTTACTTGCATCTTTATATTTTCTCTCTACTCCTGGAGCTGTTGTAGTTGGGTGTGTGTATTCTTTATGTGTACTCTAATTGATCCACCCATGTCTTTTAATGGATTATAAGAGGATGCAACTTGCACTATTTGGGCCTCTAGTTGTATGATCTAATCTTTTAAGTTCTTGGTAAGTTTGGTCCATTGGAGATAAAATTGATACAATATATTAGCTTTTTCTATGCTTCCCTCTATGTTATTGATCTATTTCTCCAATTGTGAATAGGTTTCCACACATCTTTTCTTGGCCTTCTCTATGTTTTTCTTCAAAATGTATTATTGGGCTTCTTGTCTTATTTTTTCCTTGTGTGCTTACAAATCTAATTGTAGACCCTCTACCAATTGTTTAAGTTGTTGTGATAGGGGAAGGGAAGTTTCCCTTTGTATGTTCGGAATTGAATTCTACAATTTTTATAATGTATCTTCTGCTTGCTCTGCATTATCCACATGTTGAAGTATTTCTTCCTTGGCACTAGCATGAAAAATATCTCCCATTTGAATTTTTCAGAGTGGGGATATTTTTGCTAGATTCACTTGTGATCCTATCACGAGTAATTGGATTAGTTATGGTGTAGGTGCTAGTTGTAATTGTTTTTGTTGCGCCAAGAAGTCCTTGATTGATTGGATTGGAGAAACCGATGCAAATGTTTCTTTAATATTTTTTTATTGTTCTTCATCCCCTCTTTCACTTGGTGAACTATTTTTTGGTGAAGGTGTTGGTTCTTCCTTTCTTTTTCCTCTTCTAAGATGGAATCCAAGAGTTTCTTTATGATTTATGTGGTTTCCTCCTACAAGTTACTAATTTCCTCTTGTTGTCCCCCCATTAGGGTATCTACTCTCTACTTTGTATGGAGCTCTTGTGCTTGGGATCATGTAAGTTGCTCCTTCTTATCTATGGTAAGGTCAGACTCTACCTCTTTAATATCTTTTTCTCTTATTTCCTCCTCTTTTAGGGCTTTCTCCCTTTTTTCCTAGATTGCAATAATTATAGGTTGCATGAAGTCCTTGATCACTTCCTCTAAAATTTTATCAAATTTCCTTATATAATATTAGGTTTTGTATTATCCTATCCTTATTACTTGTTTCTACATCTTTATACATGGATAAGACTTGTGAAAACATATTGTGGTAGATGATGGCATTTGTAGTTGTCATCACATCAATTGGTAGTTGTGATTTCTCTGCTACCTCTGGTTGTTGTATTTCAAAAGTGTGTTCCTTCTTTTTCTTCTACGAAGTATTTTTTACCTCTTGTACCTCTTCTTCCTCATCTTCTCTAGAAGTTTGAATTATCTTCCTTTTACCACCTGCTTGACCCTTTCTTTATGGGTCTGCTTCACACAATTTTTTAATAGTTTATGATATCTCTTGCACTTCTAGTGTGGTTACCGTATGTGAAGAAGATGTAGGACCTTTAGATTTTTTGCTTGTAGTTCCATGTAGTATCTTAGACCATCTGTGTGGGTTTCTAGAGCTGGTGCAAAAGAAAGGGGTTTTGTTATTTCCTTTGGTGTGATGCCCCATTGTTTTTGTAGTAGTTCTTTGTTTTTCTTGAACTTTTCCTAGGCATTCTTCTTATGGATTTCACCTATAATTTATTATATGTCCCAAATCACTCCACATTTGGGTCTTTTAGCTTACTAAGTATGTTTTTGGTGTAAGCATCCACCTCTTTCCATGATATCTCATAAGGGAGATTAGGAATCCAAGTTGAATGTGGATCTGTCGCCTCCATGTAGGTATAGTCTTATCCACCAATAAATTGATGGTGTTGATATACTACTTGATGAATTCATATGGTATCTACTCCCTAGCATACAGTTGTTATTGGAGGATTTTGAAGAATCCCAAGTATGCAATGTTATATGTTTTCCATACTTTTCCTTTGAATGTTGGGAGCTCATTAAGGAAGTAGAATACTAGGAAAATGAGTAGTGTACCATACCAGAAGTTGTATTGGGATGTTTTAATTTTTTGGAGGTTCTCCATAAGTTGCTCTCTCATGACCTCGTAGAGGTTGAAATATTTCTCCTCCACCACCATTTGATATGTGGTGTGAATTGGTGTGATAGTAACGAAATCCTCCCTATTTGCATAGTAGGTTTTGTATGCAATTCCCATTGTTGCATAACACATCGTAGGGTTTGTGACTATGTGAACACTCAAGCTTTTCCCATTTGATGTTGCTCTAATCAGTGTGGTCACTATATCATTTTTAACTACTTTCTTTGTTAGTACCTCCCACACCATGCTTAGCCCTATTACCACATGAATTGTTTCTCTTGGTATCTGATAGGGTTTGTTGAGATATATGAACTCATCATGGACTCTGCTCAAAACTAGTCACACCCAATCATGCTCATCACAAAAATCTGGGAAATCCTTCCAAATATCCAGGTTCTTCCTCCCTATATCCTGATATTGAGGTTGATATGTAATTTGGTCTAAGGTGAGGAGAGTTTACCTGAGCTCTTCAAAATTTGTGTGATTGATTTCTGCTATTGACTCATGGATGTATTTTCTCACATCCTCTATGTAGAATAAATATATGGGGATACTTGAGAATGTGTCATCTTTATCTACCTTCATTGCCTTGAATGGGTATTTCTTGTATTTTGGTTGTAGCTTCTCAATGACAATAGACAAGGTTAGGGTGGCCATTATTTGCAGCTACGTGTATGAGAAGTAGAGCTTGGATTGTGTTTGTTTACTTAGAGAGTTTGAATATAAAGTGAATGTAGTGTATTTGTGAGGGGGATAAATAGATTTAGGTTGGTCAGATGCATTTATGTTATTTTCTTGTTGGGTTTCACGGGCTTTTCTAGCCATTTGTAACTTTGGACCACTAACGGTTTGATTTTATTGTTCAGTGGTTTATGATATATATTTTACATAATATACACTATGTGTCTTTTCAGTCTTTATGATTTCCATCCTTTAGGTTGGTGGTAATGTTTAAGTCTTACACCATTGACATATCCTATTATGCAGTTTCTATCTAATTTTTTTAATCTCGCTGCTCCTAACACTATAATTTCATGTATATAGTATGGTCCTAACCACCTTAATTTTAACTTACCCTACTTTTTGAATTTACTATCATATAGTAAGACTAGAATCCCTATTTGAAAAATCTTAGTGCAAAGGTTTCTATCTTGCCAAGCCTTATGTCTTTTCCTTTCTAATTGTTGATTGTATAAGGCTATGAATATGTTCTCATCCATTTCTTCTATTTCTTTAATCTTTCGTGCTAAGGACTCATCATCATCCAACCGTAATGTGAGTGTGGTACGTAAGTTAGGGACTATGAATTTCATGGGAACTACCACATCAATTCCATAAACTAATTGAAGTGGTGTAAATTTATTGGTCCTTTTGTAGGATGTGTGGTAGGCCCAGAGTACGACAAGTATCTTTATGTCCTAGTCTGACCTATTTTCATCGCACATTTTAGTAAGTGTTGTCCCAATTATTTTATTCAAGAATTCTCTTTCTCCATTTTCTTGTGGATGGTATAGCGATCTCTTAATGTGTATCATCAAGAAATTATGTAGAAGCTCCACAATTACTTTATTAATAAAATGTTTGCCTTGGTCACTTACTATAGTTAATGGACAACTAGATACCTAGTGATTATAATCTAATATAAGAATCTCAAAATATTTTTTGCAGTACATTCCTTTGTAGGTTTTGTCTCTACCCATTTTATTAAGTATTATACACTTGTTATCATGAATCTTGCTCTTGAATGTTTAGTTGGTGGTTCAATGGGTCTTGTAAAGTCTATTGCCCATTTTTCAAATGGGATTTGTGCTAGTACTGGTTTCAAGGGAATCTTGTCTCTTGGGGTAGGTTTCCCTCCCTATGATATATGTCATGGTCTTTTTCATATTCTTTTGTATCTTTGTGTAGGGTTGGCCACAAAAGTTCAGCTAGTTTAACCCTTTTAGTTGTTGTTTCAATGTGATTATGTCCTCTTGCTATTCCTTCATGTGCTTCTTTCATGATGGATTCTCTTTCATGCTCAAAAACAACTCTTCTTATAGTTTCATCTCATCCTATGTGAAGCAACTCTCTTATTAATGTATATGGTAGAGAATTTTGTAGTAGAGATTATTTAGCTTGTGGTGAGAGATCTATGGGAAATTTTCCTCTAGATAAGAGTATAGCAATATCATGTAGCTCCTCTAATACAGTATTTAGTCTAAATAAATGTGCACTAGCTAGATCTTTCGGTGGATCTTTCAATTCTTCCCCTATTTCAATTCTTATAAGTAATTAAGTCCTTGATTGTGTTTTCTTAGTTTTACCATTATCTTAAAATCAAATTCTTGAAACAAGAGTAACCATCGACATATCCTTCCTTGTATGATAGGTATATTAAGTAAGTACTTTAATGTTTCATGATTTGTAAAGAATGTTAATAAGTAGATAGTGTTTATTTTTTTGTAATGCATAAACTATGGCCAGGGATTCTCATTCTATAGTGGTGTATTTTTTCTCCACCTTAGATAATTTATGTGTACAAAGGCTATTGTATGGTCCTTATTACCTTTGGTTTGGGCCAATATTGCTCCTATGGAAATTCTAGATGCATTTGCATGTACATGGAATGGTGTATTTTAGTTTGTGAAGATTAGTATAGGGGCCTCTATTATTTTGTTCTTTAGTGTGTCAAATTCTTGTTGGAATTCCTCAATCCACTCAATACTTTTACCTGATTTATTCTTCAATAGTTTCTCCATTGGTGCAGCTATTTTTACATGGCCCTTTATAAATTTGTGGTAATATTTGATATATCCTAAGAATTTTTTTAATTTTGAAGGTGTCTTAGGTGGTGGTAGTGTCATGATTAAAGTTTCATAGGGTCTACCATCAAACGTTCTTTTTAGATGATGTTTCCTAATAAGGTCCCATAAGGTATCGCAAACATGCACTTCTTCAAATTTAGTACAATATGAATACTTCAAAACCTATTTAGCATCATTCTCAATACTTGTACATGGTCTTTTATCAAGCCATATACCATCCAATCATCCAAGGATACCTCTAAAAATTTATGTATAAAATCTTTAAAAGAATTTATCATTATCTTGATGAATACCACAAGTGCATTCTTTAGTCTGAATGGCATCATTGTGTACATGTAAGAGCCTCATTTTGTCACAAATATTGTTTTTGTTGATCCTCCTCCCTTATTTTTACTTGATGATAGCCAAAAAAATTGTCAATTAAGGAGTAGATTTCTCTTCCTGCCATTGATTCCAATATTTATTTAGTAAATGGTGGAGGAAAGGGTCATGAATGCGAGCTTTATTCAGTTCTCTGAAGTCAACATAAATTCATATTTTCCCCTATTTTATTATTTTATATTACCATAGGGCTAATCCATTCTACTCTTCTACTGGTTTGATTATCCATGCTTCCAACATCTTGTCTAGTTCTACTTTAACCTTCTTTTTCATGTTTGGGTTTATTTGGTATGGTCTTTTACGTACCGGTTTAACTCCTTTAAACTATATCTTTATGACTCCAACTTCCTCCTTTATTCCCTTTAGATCTCTAAATGTTCTAGGGAATAGTTCTTCAAATTTTGATAAAATATCTACAACTTGCTCCGCTTATTTTTCATCTCAATAGTCTCCTATTTTAGCAAGTTTAGGATCTTCTTAGCAATATTTTCTTCTCTTAATTTAATTTTTAGGTTATAATACTTTTTTTTGGCTTATGTTGGAGATTCTAATTCTCTTTCTCCTTGTTGGACTTCTATGTCTAAGTTGTGTCTATTGTCATCCTTGTTTGTCAAATAGTATCTTCTATTTGGAAATGTAGATTCTTTATCTATCTATTCTATGTATTTCCATATTCCCTCTAATTGTGGGGATGGTGTAGAGGTTTGTGGTACTACCACTTCCTGAGTTTCATCTAGTTTGAATATTATGTCCTTCATTATGATCAATGTGGTATGTATGTGTGTGTTTTCATTGTAAAAAGACAAGGTATGTCTAAAATCCATTGTAAGTTTTGTCCATATTTTGTTTCTCATCTTTGTTCTTGGTTTATGTACCACGTTTGTGCTCTAGGTGTTAATATCCAAAAGAATAATTGGATATATACATTCATTATACTCATTTCTTATTCTCCATGTGGTAATACAATTGTTTAAATGATCTTTCGGTAAAATATTTCCATTATATTTTGATATTTCCTTGTATTGTCCTTGCTCTGGTAAATATCTTGTTTTGATTAAGATTTTAAATATTTCGCATTGTGTTAATTGGTCCTTATGTGTATTGTGCCAACATGTGGAATTACAAATGAGTGTATGTTTTAATATGTCAAGTCTCATTTCTTCAATTTAAAAAATTGTTTCTATTTGTGTAATGAATGATAATAAGTTGTCGATTCCTAAGTATTTGGGTAGTTTGATAAATGTGAAATTCCCCATGAGATGTGATATATTTAGTGAGATTGTAGCATTTATGTTATTTTCCAATGTATTGCAAGGGTTTTGCGGTAAAGTTTTTAAGACTACGATATGAGAGAAATTAGAGCATATTTTTCACGCAATAATATTATATTATTATCACTACTTGTTTCATTCATACATTACATATTTATAGAATTTACATATCCTATTTTATAGGGACCAACTCCCCTAAATATATGAGTTGTTTAAACAACTCAAATAAACGCACAAATAATACTAACAAATATCTGTAAAGTTTTGCATTATTCTCCTCTCAAGATTAGTGTAGGAAGTTGTTCCACTACCTTAGCTTCCTTACAAGTGGTATCAGAGCCTAATCACCATTGGTTTCAATCGTTGGTTGTTGGATTTTTTGAACTAATCCAAATTTGAGTGGGAGCTTGTGTAGAAGATACTTTGTGATCTTGTTATAGGAATTTTCAGATGGAAGGTTCATCAAAGAGAATAGAGGTGGATATTTTTTTTGGAAATACTTTTGAAATGTGGAAGCTAAAGATGGGGGATCTCTTGATAGATCAAGATCTGTGGGATGTTGTTGATGAGAATGTTTCAAGGCATGTTGATCCTACTCAGCTTGTGCAATATGATGTTATGTACCATAAAGCCAAGGGACTAATTAGATTGTGCTTGGACTTTTTTTTAATCAATGTCCATGAAGAGATCTCTGCATAAAAACTATGGAAGAAGCTTGGTGAGATGTATCAAGCCAAATGTTTAGTGAACAAGATTTTCTTGAGGAATAAATTATATTCCTTGAGAATGGAAGAGTTTGGATGAATTACAGACCATCTTGAAGCATTCAATATGTTGGTGGCTTAGTTGGCATCAATTGGTTTCAAAATGGATGAGGAGGAGAAATGTTAGATATTGCTTTGTTCTTTGTCTAATTTTTTGAATTCTCTTGTTATGGCTACTGGGAGTACTTCTATTATATTGAAGACTCAAGATGTGGTGGGTTCTTTTCTTTTTGAAGAGATGAGGAGGAAGTTATCCATCAGTGCAAGGAGACCCTAAATGTTCATGGGAGACCTAAGGAAAAAGGAAAGAAGAATGAGAAGCATGAAAAATCCAAGTCCAAGGGGAGATCCAAATCTCCTGGAAAGTCCAAAGTTATTTTCTAGAACTACAGTAAGCCTAGACATGTTCCTAAGGACTGCAAAAAAGAAAAGAAGAAAAAGAAGAAGAAATTTGATTATGATTCAGAGTCCGACAAGGAAGATGGTGCTGCATTCATTGCAGCTCTGGCAACCCATGTAGGTAATAATGCATGGTTAATTAACTTAGGTGCATCTTTCCATATGACCTTTAATAGAGATTGGTTTTCTAAATATGAATAATTTGATGGAGGTAAGGTGTACTTGGGTGATATTCTCATTTAAATATTGTTGGTCGTGGTAAAGTTAAAATTAGGTTTTTTGATGGTATATTAAAAAGGATTAATGGTGTGTTGCATATCCCTGGATTAGCATGAAATTTTTTATTTGTGAGCAAACTAATAGATGTAGGTGTGCAGGTAGTATTTTCTAATGTAGGATGCAAGATGATTAGAGGTGATATGGTGATTGCTAGAGGTGTCAGATATTGCACATTGTATAAGCTTGATGCATGCACTATTGAGTACAATAGTACTTTTGTGAAAAGAAAGTATGTGGAAGAGGTGAGGGTTTCATCTTCAATAGATGGTCATGTATTTTGGGTACCCAAGGGTTCTATTTCTTCTGAATCAAAGTTACCTATAGAGAAAACTATGTTATGGCACCAGGTACTTCGCCACATTGGAGAAAAGGGTCTAAGAACCTTGAAAAATAAAAACCTTGTTGAACGGTTGTCTAATTGTAATCTTAAATTTGATTTCTATGAGCACTATATTTATGGAAAATAAAACCACATTGAATTTAGTCGAGTTCTCATAAATCTTGTAGTGTATTGGATCTTATTCATTCTAATGTGTTTGGTCCCGTAGATATTCCTTCAATTGGTAAATCCACATATTATGTTTCATTTATTGATGATTATAGTAGAAGGACATGTGTATATTTTTTAAAGAGTAAATCTAAATATTTCAGTCAATTTAAAAATTTAAAGCAATGGTTGAGTTGCGGATAGAAAAGAAAATACAATGTTTGAGGATTGATAATGGCAGTGAATTTTCCTCTAATGATTTTGATAGATTATGTAAATATTGTGTTATTCATAGACAGAAGACAACTCTGTCTTCTCCACAATAGAATGGATTTGCAGAAAGAATAAACATGACACTGGTGGAGAAGGCTAGGAGTATGTTGAGTGGTGCTAGTCTAGAACAAAGGTTTTGGGCTGAAGTTGTTTCCACTACTTGTTACCTAATTAACAGGTCTCCTATATCAGCTCTTATTGATAAGACAACTATAGAGGAATGGTTGAGTCACAAGCCTTCATTAATACATCTTATATTTTTTTGTTGTGAGGCATATGCACATGTGCCAAAGGAGAAGTGAATAAAGTTGGAGAACAAGGCTGTGAAATGTATCTTCATCAGATACAATTATGGTGTGAAAGGATACAAGCTTTGGGATCCTATTGCACAGAAGGTAATACATAGTAGAAGTGTTATTTTTAGAGAAACTAAGCCTTCTTCTATTACATTGCAACTAGAAAAAAATTAAATAGGAAGATGTGATTCAATTTCCCTCTACACCTAAGAAAGTTGAATCGAGGTCCATGGATAGACAAGAATTTAAGGAGAGTTCATCTAGCTCTGAATCTTCAGAAGAGGAGTAAGAACCTCACACTCAACTTGTGCGTAGGTCTACAAAGCATAGACAACCACCTGAAAGGCATTCACCTAATGATTGGAGATGTATTTTTTCTTTGAATACTAACAAGGATGAGCCCAAATCAGTAGAAGAGGCATTAGGTATGAATGATGCAAAATCTTGGAAATTTTCTATGGATGAAGAAATGGCAGATTTGAAAAAGAATGAAACATGGGATCTTGTACAATTTCCTGAAGCAAGAAAACATGTTGGTTGCAAATGGGTGTTCAAAAAAAAGATTGATCCAGATGGAGGTACTAAGAAATACAAAGAAAGGTTGGTTGCAAAAGGTTACTCTCAAGTTGAGGGTGTTGATTACGGTGAGATATTTTCTCTTGTTGCAAAAATGACATCCATTAGATTTTTTCTTTCTATTAATGGTTCTTATGATTTAGAAGTTGAGCAAATGGATGTGAAAACTGCTTTCCTTCATGGTGACTTGGAGGAGGATATTTATATGACATGACCAAAGCACTACATGGTGCAAGGTAAAAGTAAATTGGTTTGTAAATTGAAGAAATCTTTGTATGGTCTAAAACAAAATCCTAGGATGTGGTACCAGAAATTCAATACATATGTGTTGAGTTTGGGATTTGAGCATTCTAAATCAAATCATTATGTTTATTATAAAACTGATGGTGATTGTTTCCTGTTTATTGCACTATATGTTGATATGTTATTCATTGGTAAAGGGAAAGGTATGATTTCAGAACTGAAATCTCAACTTGCTGCTAAGCTTGAAATGAAAGATCTTGGTGCATCCAAACACATTATTGGGATGGAAATTAAAAGAGATAGAGTGAACATAGAGCTATGGAGTGACCAAAGTAAGTATGTCAATTCAATTTTATAGAGGTTTGATATGCAGGATTGTAGACCATTTTGTGTTCCTGTTTTAGCTGGAAAAAAGTTATCTATTTCAAATTGTCCAACATCCCCACCAAAGATGGAAGACATGATCATAGTTCCTTACCGGAGTGCAATTGGAATTTTGATGTATGTTATGGTTTGTACTAGACCATACATTTCCCAAGTAGTGGAAGTTCTTTCCAGATATATGTCTAGTCCTAGTAGAGTTCATTAGGATGCAGTTAAAAAGGTCTTTAGATATTTACACAGTACCTCAAATTATTCCTTATGTTATCATAGTAATATGACTGAAGATGATATTTTCGTTGGCGTTCATGGTTATGAGGATTCAAACTAGGCAAGTAATGTTGATAGCAGACAATCCACCAATGCTTATGTATTTACTTTATTTGGTGGTGCAATTAGTTAGATGAGTAAGCGACAAGTTGTGGTTGATTTTTCCACTACTAAATTTGAGTATATGGCAGCTACTCATGCTTGTAAAGAAGCCATTTGGCTTAAGATACTATGTTCAAATATTGGAATAAAACAAGGTGCAGTGGAAATTTATTGTGACAATCAAAGTGTGATATGTCTAGCTAAGAACCCAACATTTCATGCCAGGACCAAGCACATTGATGTAGAGTATCATTTTGTTAGAGATATGGTCGAAGATGGTAGGGTGAAGCTGGTTAAGGTAGAGACTTTGGTGAATCTTGTCGATTCTTTAACTAAGCATGTGAGAACAAAGAAATTTGGATGATGTTCAAAGACTGTGGGCCTTTCGTCCCCTAGCAATTAAAAGATGATGTTTATTCACTCTCTCGTTTCTTTTGCAAGGTGTTTGACAAGTGGGAGATTTATTGGGATAATGTGTCTCAACCTTGCAATTACATAAGATACTATTAATACATAAGGTATTGTTGATACATTGACAATGGGGGGCGTAGGTGGGTTCCCCCCCCTGAGGGGTCCAAGGGGATTGTGATGTATTATGAGTCTAATAGTGATCGTGTTGCCTCTAGATCTCTGGTTGGTGATACACTTGTGAGAAGCTTGTTTTGCAAGTATATTGTAATCTTTGTGATTTCTAAATAATATATTGGGCGAATTTTAGAGTGTGGGGTTTTTCTCCCGAAAGGGTTTTCCCCACGTAAATCATTATGTTGTATGCATGATATTTATGTTTATTTTTGTTTAAGTTTTTTTAACTTTCAAATATTTGTAAGGTTTTGCATTATTCTCCTCTCAAGATTAGTGTAGGAATTTTTTCTGCTACCTTAGCTTCCTTATAGCATCTAACACATCCTTAGTATTTGTGCTATATGTAGCACTTTCTATTTCAACTTCTCCTTTTGAGTTTAGTTCTTCCAAAGTGTCATTTGGTGGTAACTATGAGATTGTGTACAAGTTTTTATATTCAAATTCATTATATTCTTTTGGGTTCACTTCTTCTATATATGGTTCACTTGTACTTTTCCCTAAGGGGATATGAATTATCTTATCCTTATCAACAAATGATATTTTCTCCTTTTTGGAGTCTATAATTCTATTTTTATTTACAAACCATCTAATTCCAAGTAATTCATTGAATGGATCAAAGGTCTCCTTTATAGCAACAACTTCAAAATCTACTATTTGTTTTACCCATTTAACATTGACTTCTACTTGTTTCCATGTTCCTAGTGTTTTCATTCTTGCACCATATTTAGGCTTATATTATATGGTGTTTGTTCTAGTTCTATTTTTCCTATTTGTTCTCACACCCGTCTTGGGAGCATGTTTATATCAGCTCTTAATTCCACCATGATATTAGCTATTTTCTTGTGGTCTATGCTTATTGTAATCATAATGGTTGTATTTTCCATTACTTGTCATTCTTGTTTATGCTTCTAATTTGTGGTATTTTATTTTGTTTGTTCTAGTACTTGCAAAATTACTTTAGTTTATCCAATAAGTTAAATTGTTTAGACATTCTTATAAGTATGCCTTCTTATCACTTTTTCATTGCAGTACTGCATTCCTATAATAAGTTTGGGCTTTGTTGCAATTGAATATATCATGTTATGTGCTTTCGCAAAATCCACACAATTTCTTCCTATCACCCCAAAATTTTGTTTTTTACCACATTTTAAACATGTGGCATCCATTTATCTCCTCCTTCCTCTCCCTCGGCCTCTATCTCCTTGGAATTGGCCTCTTTCAATATATGGGTCTTGATTCTATTGATTTTGCATGGAGTTAATATTCCTCTTAATTTTCCATTTTGGTACTCTGTATTCGTGGTCCTATTGATAAAGTGGTTTTTTTGCCATTCCTTTGGCATATGCCCTTTTGTTGGTTGCTATAGTTTTTTACGGTTGGTTCTTATCTTAATTGAAATAATTGTGAGGGACAATCTTTTATTTCATGGTCATCCCATTCTCTGCAAGTGCCACAGTATATGAAGTTTATCTTTTTGGGTAGTGCTCGTAAATCTACTCTTAGGGTGTTACCTTTCTTCTCTCTAATTTCCTTTGGGCATTCATTTCATATGTGTCCCTCTCATTCACAATAGGTACACCAAATATTAGGTCTCATTACAAATATATCTTGTTTTTCTATAAGGTCTTGTCGGAGTCTTAAGTTTTTTATTCCTAGTTTTAGTTTTTCCATTTCTTTGTTCTCTTTTTCCCTTTCTTGTTTCTGCCAGGATTGGTTTTCAATTCAAAATGCCAAATTAACAAGTTCTGGATAAATAGTAAAGCTTCTCCCATCTAAGGCTATCCTGATTTCATGTATTACTCTAGAGATGAACCATTCAATTTTTTGTTTTTCAATCAATGGTTATTCTAATCTTCTAGTAATTTCTTTAAACATTTTATTGAATTCTTTTATTGTTTCATCCTCATTTTGTGTAATTTCCTAGAGTTTGTTGACTCCTTCTATAGGTAGTTTTGGAGTGTCTTGTAGTTTGATATGAAGTCTTGTTTTACTATAACCCACTCATTATCATTCTCAGGATAAGATTTTCAATACCATTTGAGGGTGTCACCGCATATGGATCCAATAAAGTTGAATAGTTTTGTATTATCCTTGTTTATGTTGTGTCTTTTTCATATTAATTTAATGATAAATATATCTTTTGTTGCTTCATTGGTATCTTTCCCAAATATGGGTAACTTCCTAGGAGTATTCATGTTTGTTTCTTCTTCATATTCATTGTTTGTATATCATATGTCAAAGTGATATGTCCCTAGGTCATGTATGTTATTCTCACTTTCTTTTTCTTTTGTATCTTGTTTGCTTAAGTTGTGGTCTAATACTTCTACAAAAATTCTTCTTGATTTTAATGGCACTAAGAGCAACTCTTGGTCCAAGGGTTGTAACTATCTAAATTGTCTTTTCATCCTTAGAGATGTTCGCTTGTTAGTGTCATTTGATTATTTGATGGAATCACTTCATTAGAGGTTGTTAAACTCATCAGATCCTCTTTATTTTCCAATGCATATTCTCCTCTTATTCTCAAAACATTTCTAGTTACTAACTCATCCAAGTAATCAGCATCAAATGTTATATTTTAAAGATTGTGTAAGGGGGTCCCTATTGGTAACCAATCCTCATTTATCCTAAATTAATATTTATCCAATTCGGATAAGCAATTGGTGTTCTAGTTAAAGGTGGTGTCACAATTCTTAAAACTTCTTATTCTTAATCCTTTCTAGTGTTTTTATAATTTTAATACATCCCTCTATGTTTTGTATAATCTGATTTATTATTTCCATGCTAGGACTTATTTATGGTATATTTTTCCTTACCTCTTTGATTTCACCCACAATAGCATGCTCAACACCACCCTTAGTGCTGCACTCCTCTTTATTTTTTTCTACTGTTTACTCCAATTCTTGTTTTCTCTTCCACTATTTTGGTTCCTCTATTCTCCTATAGTATCTTTCTTATCAATCCTCAGTTTGTTTCAACCTTCTTTCTTTCACATTCATTGTCATTCCCAACTTAATTATTTCAATAGTCTCCACTTTCTTTTTATTATCTCCTTTTTCAATGGGTTTATTTGGTTTGGGTTTCCATTAATCCTTATATATCCCATGGGTAGTGTAAATTTTTGAAAAGTTACATCTTTTCAGGAATCTTTTTAGATTCCTCCCCCCTTTCCATTTGTTATCCCTTAATTTCCTACTCTCTCCCACAAAGGTAGTACCTAAGGGTGAAGTTTACAAAAGAAAAAAATTCCTTTATTGTTATCTTCTTTTCTACCACTATTGTTTTATTCTTTTGCTCTAGATATTTTATTCACTATTCGCTCCAAGGTCTCAACAAATAAACCATTGTTAGCAAGAGGAAATGGGGAATTATAGTTTAGAGATTTGTACCCTAGTATCCCTTATGTAGTTTGTTTATACCCCAAAGGACACAATGAGAGAAAAGAGTAAGTGAAGTAAGAATCTATATTTAACATCTCATATCTAATTTAAATAAGGATAATCGTCATCCATAACACATACATTTATTGGAGTTAATATTGAACCCCACAACTCCCATAAATCACATGCAACTGAAACACCTAGCACATCTAAAGAGAAATATCCATTGATATGCCCATGCAGCCTTGAGAAGAAATGATCCAGAAAAGCAATTGATTGTGCAATTTATTAATCTAAATCCCTAGATGAATGATTATAATGAATGATAATCCTTATAAAAGGAAAAAATAAAACCCTAGATGAGGATATGATTAATTTGTGACAAGTGTTTTAGTCTCGTGTAATGAGACAACTTGACCTATATTAGCCCAATCTAATTAATAAAAAAGTACTCCTCAGTTTAGCTTAAGTGAATGAAGTAATAAGGGACTTAATAATTAATTAATGATTAATTAATTATCAAGTTAAGTTCTAATTACTCCAACACCCCCTTTTAAGATCAACTTAGGGAAAAGCTAAAAACTCTGATGAAGAATGTAGTTGATGTGGTTTTTATGCACTTCTTAGCATAGGTAATGCATAGGTGCATCACCTCTCTTGAAAGACAATCTTCCACAATCAAATTGCAGAACACTATCCCAAGGTCTCTAATGTCAGGTCTTGACAGTGCTTGGAATATCTCAATTCATGTTATGTGATTTGCTGGAACCACAAGGCGGACTTACGGATGAGTTACAAAGTGTGGGAAGTTGGATTTGCAAATGGAGTTCTTAAGATGGGAGATTTGTTGTGAGTTTGTTGTAGGTTCAAATAGCAGTTTGGAACTCCATTTTATCATTAGATTTGGCTTTACAATGTGCAATGAACCTTACCTACGGTTACTTATTAAAAAAAAGGAAAAAGGGCAGGGAAGAGAGGAAGTTCCTAGATCTGAAACTACGAATGAACAGTGATCATGGAGGTTGCTACAGTAGACAAACTCCCTAAACTAGGTTTTGCTTGGCCAAGAGGAACCTACAATTGCACAAAACCAGTGCAATCTTCTAAGGACTGCAGATTTTCATATTACACACACACATCATGCACATGTAATTGAACTAAGTTGCAGCAATGAAGTAAAGAGCTCAGACTAGCTTTGCAAAGTGACTCATCATCAATGAACCACAAAAAGCATGAGCTAGAAATTCATCAAATACTGAAACAACAATCACCATCACCACTTCCATTCAAGAAACTAACACCTAAACTAATAGGGAAGTTGAACCATGCATGCAAGATGAGAAAAATCAAAGAGAACATCCATAAAATCATGCAATGTTGTCTTCTATTGCTGCAACTGCTTTTTACAACAGCTCTCCAACCCCCTACAAATGAGGGGCAAGCCCTTATTTATAGTTTTCCAAAGCCCAAATGAAAGGCTAGGATTGAATCATGATGAGTGGCCCAGATTTGATTACATTAAGGTTTCACCTACCCCCATTATCCAGTAATTTTAAAATACAATTTTGTCTTTTCCTTGTTTTGTCACCTAGTGCCCAGGTGTTGTAGCAGTTTTGTCATTTAGCTAATTTCCCTTTTACTATAGCTGAAACTGCCTGAAAGTTTCCTTCTTACTTGATGTGTTTGCAGTGTTCTTCATTGGATCAAATGGGATCGTTTTTGACTGGCATCAATGGATTGGTCACCCCTAATTCGGGTGGAAAGCTCCCTTACGCATTCTTCAAGACCACCCCCTTGCATTTTTGTCACTAACTCCTTTGACATAGGCTTGCTTCTAATGCCAGCTTTGTTGATGGGTGCTATGAGGAAAGGAAAACATGAAATGAATGGTGACAGGAGCGATGCGCTTTTCCTTGTTCATCTTTCTCAATGGGTCTCCTGACGGACCCGGAGTAGGCTTTTTGAATCCTACATACATGAAGTGCCGTAAGTGCTTTCATACACAAATCAAGCAAAACATTAGTCAAATCCTACAAACTCCCTATTAGATCCATCCATGCATCATCAAAAGATCATAATATTTGTCATTGGAGCTCATTTGGGCCATAAACATTAATGTGTGCCCAAGGGGGGCGGGCGCCAAGGTGAGTGACAGACGGAAGGTGGAAGGAAGGTAGATAGCAAACGGGGGACATCATTCTGGAAGGGAAGTTCCCGGACCTCACAAAACTTAGCAAAACCAAGATTTTTCAATTATAGCACATGGGAAAAGGGGAAGGAAGAGCGCTAAGACAAACTTCCTCAAAATTGGACTCGTTTAAAAAAAGCAAAAGCTTGGAAGGGGAAAGTCGAAGGGTCACCGCCCTTTGAAATGGAAATGAGCACACGAGGGCCCAAAAGGGACGGAATCCCAGAAAAAACCATGGAGGGGCCAGGTCACCAGTGGCCGGAGAAGTTCAAAATGACCATGGAGGGGCGGAGTCCCAAAAACGGCCATGGAGGGGCTGGGTTCCAAAGGCCGGGTCATCGGGGTTCGACGGATGTTCAAAACGGCCACAAAGGGGCGAAGTCCTGGAAACGACCACAGAGGGGCCGGGTTGCGGAGGTTGGGTCACTGGGGGCCGACAGATGTCCAAAATGGCCACAGAGGGGCGGAATCCCAGAAACGGCAACGGAGGGGTTGGGTTCTGAAGGTCGGGTTGTCGAGGGCCGGCAGATCTTCAAAACAGCCATAGAGGGGCGGAGTCTCGAAAATGACCATGGGGGGGCTAGGTTCTAGAGGTCGGGTCACCGAGGGCTGGTGGATGTTCAAAACAGCCACAAAGGGGCGGAGTCCCAGAAACGGCCAAGGAGGGGCCGGATTCCAAAGGTCGGGTCGTCGGGGGCCAGCGGATGTTCAAAATGGCCACGGAGGGGCGGAGTCTCGGAAACGGCCATAGAGGGGCTGGGTTCCGGAGGTTGGGTCGCCGGGGGCCGGCAGATGTTCAAAATGGCCAAGGAGGGATGGAGTCCCAGAAACAGCCATGGAGGGGTCGGGTTCCAAAGGTCGGTCGCTTGGGGCTGGCAGATGTTCAAAATGGCCAAGGAGGGATGGAGTCCCAGAAATGGCAACGGAGGGGCTGGGTTCCAGAGGCCAGGTCGTCAGGGGTCAGCGAATGTTCAAAACGGCCATAGAGGGCCCGGGTCCCAGAATGAATTTTTTGCAACTTCCCGAAACTTAACGAAACCTTGGAAATTCACTTAGGCACCACTAAAACATGCCAAATTGATAGGAAACTTGTCCCCAAAGTCAAAATTGAAGGAAAAAGTGAATCGAGTGAGCAAGGAAATCCGACCAAGGAAACCCGGTAGGGCGGACCCGAAGGACATAGAAAATTTGTGAGGTGAAACATGGTCGACTTGAAATGATACTATGAGGCTCGCTAAACATTTTAGACACCAAAATTAGGGCACACAAAATGAGGTAATGACACAACGACCCGGCAAGGCAACAGAAAGAGAGGGTCCCTGTTCTGAATGGGGCGTGTGTGCAAAACATGCACAACAAATGGTGACTCACTAGGGAAATGTTCTAGAGAATTTCAATGAAAAACTAGAATCACGAACCTAGAATCTCTTGTTCTGACCTTCACACTAGGGAAAACAAACCAGACGCTCAACCAAAGGATCAAAACCACTAGCCAACCCAACTTTCAATACGCTGAAAATCCAAGTGTGTGCAGTTGTGTTAATTCCCATCCTTCAGTTGCTACAGGAACCCAAGCTCCGTCAAGTTAAGCTACGTAGTTTATTCTAACTCCAAAAGCATCTAGGACATTTCCTTGCTACCAATTAGGCGTCCATAGCCTTGATGAGGTTGTCACTTTGATTCTCTCGAACATTGCTCTATTGTCAGTTGGACATCCATAGCCCCGGTAGAGTTGCTCAGATACCCCTGAAAAGCTAAATTTCTTTTCTTTTGATTTTCAATATTTTTCTTTCTTTCTTTTGTTTCTTTTCTTTTGATTTTCAATTTATAACTCCTTTTATTTCAACCCAAAATCATTGAAGCTCATGTTCAGGGCTGAGAATCACAGTGGCGCTAAAGCATAATTTTAGATTTTTCACTTAACTAGACTTCACAAAGGACCAACAGCGACTGTCAAATTCTTAAGATGTGAGAGATATAAGATTCTAGAATACATCAGAATTAGACCAACCAATGTCTTATCCTCTTTGAATCAAACACCCAGATCACTTGACACTAACAAAAGATCCTCACCATCCACTCTGAAAACTTGATTAGAGTTTAACAAAGAAATATGTAGAACAACCCCAGGTGATAAGTATGGTTGTTGTGCACACAGATGTGCCCAAATAAAAGCAGAGGGACCCCGAGCAAAGTAGCAGCCAAGCGAAAGAAAACAACCTACATCAAACCAACTAACCTAAGGAAAGCAGCAAAGCAGAGTATTTACAAGAAACCTATACTACTCAAAATGGGCTATGTACAAAGATATTTACAAAGCACTATGTTAAGGCAGGGTGAGCTAACATTAACGTTCATTGGATTTTGCAATGCATGCACAAGCAAAAGGGCGATTGTTGTAGTTCTTAACCATGCATATTTATCCTTATATTTAGAAAAAGGAAGTTCAACATTGCAACATTCAAACTTAATCACATAATCCTGAAAAATCAGTAGTTGAGGAGGTTCGTCAAACCCATGGTTTATCCATAAGCATGTTTTCCTTCCCTCGTTACCATAATCAAAATGAAACACACAGCTGTAAAACCTGGATATCGTCATGCAAAGGTGGCAGTGTTTGACAGTCGAGACCGAGCACCGCATCGTTGATTGTTGCATCAGTAGCCTCGAGTAGGCACAATTGAGGGTACAACACTTTGGACATTAAGCTTGCATAAGGATGGGAGAACGGGGCAGCAAGCACCCCTTTCAATCTTTGTGTGGGATTGGTAACCCCTATCAGTTTTTCTTCAAGGAAGTACACCTCATCTCGTTGATCTTCTGCAAACCTGGGGTCCACTTGATTATTGTCCTCAAACGACAATATGTTGTCCCAATTCCTCTCCCAAGTGTCAGCCTTATTTTCGTGATGTTCAGTGTCATGGGACAATGACATGTGCAAATCTGTCCTATTGTAGCCATCTGAATATGAAGGAGGATCAACAACGATCATGGCAAAAGGACTTCAAGTTACATCTTGTAGTCAGTCGGCTACTTCATCTCTGTTGGTAGCTATCTTAGCACATCCGCCTTTTTCTTCTTATTTTTGTTGTTCATGCATCTGATCATGATGTTCACTTGTTTTCCCTTGTTCACTATTGCTATAGACAGAGAAGGAACCCCTCTCCCAATCCGGAGACTCTAGTATTTCATCAACGGGAGGGGCAAGTGGCATGTATTCATTGCTACCATCTTCTGGGATGTGCTCTTCCTCGGTATGAGCATACCTCCGCAGTACAATTTCCAATGGAAAGAAGCCATCAATTGATGACACCTCATCAAGGGGACCAAATTCTACTATGCAATTTTCCTCCAAGGGCTCGCCAAAAATCCTATCGCTCATGGTGTGTAAATGCTCATCAAGAGGAAGAAATTCTTGATGACTGGTGGACAACATTCTTGTTTGATCTAATTCATTGCTCAGAAGTCTGAGACTGTATTGTTGTCCTTCTTTTATTGTTGTCCCAACATCCTCTTGAGGACTACCTTTAGTTGAGTCATCACTCAGTTTAGGCTCTAGGTCTTCACATTCCATCCTTGAAGCAACTGCAAAAAGTGGTGTGCTTGGCTACCTCACTTGTCCTTTGACTTGCTTAATGGCTTCTTGGTACAATCCGCATGTGAACTCCGGGTGTGATGAATCATGGAGTTTGCACCAATTTGGTAGCAACAACACCTCCAAATCCACTTGACATTTTAGCTCAGACCATTCACTTGCTAATCTTGACACTAGCTAGTCATATATTTCCGCTATCAGGTCCTCATCATCATTTGGGAAGGAAGGTGAATAGTAGACAACCGCGACGAGTGGTTGTTCCCACTCCTCCAAACCTGCATTTTCAGATGCTTGATCATCGTCATCCATGAAGGAGAGGTCCTCTAATCTAATCTCACTTATTCCTTCATCATCATTTTCCTTCTTTGCAAGGCTATCATCCCTTTCCTCTTGTTGATTTTCAGCATCTTTCTCTCTCTGCTCTTCAGCATGTGTGTTGGTTGTCCTAGCATCCGCTGTTGTAGACCTTGTTGATCCATCCTCAACTGCCAATGTTTCTTCTTCTTGAGTGGAGGGCTGACTTTTGTTGATGGAGAAAGGGCTTTCTAATTCCTTTCTAGCTGATTTTTCATTAAGACTGTTTGCTATCTCAAGGGAATCAGCTCCTTCTTGCTGATTTTCAGCTTTTGTGTTTGCTTCCCCAACACTTGCTCGTGTCAAATTTCTTGGTTCATCTTCAATGTGTTGTCCTCCAGATGTTGATAGCTCTTTGGCCTCATGGGGTGACTCATCCTCCTTGACAGTTGGCTACTCCAACTTGTCCGAACAACCCTTGGCTTGAGTGATGATGTTTGTGCATGACGAGCAAGTGAATTTAGAATTGGGTGCATTGTGAAATCTGCACCAACTAGACATCAATATTTCCTCCAATCTTGGTTCATCTTTTCTGCTCAAATGTTCCTAGATCAGCTCCTTGAAAACCTTGGTTGCCATGGTTTTCATCTCTACCTCTGATTCTTCGGGGGCTAAGGGCTGGTATATTTCCCAAAAGGGAATGTCTCCCTACAATACTCTTTTGATTCTGCTCAAGAATGTGAGACATCCCAGTTCATTATGCCTGCGAGTGCAATGGATCCGACATCTATCCGCCAACGTGAATTATTGCAATGGCTTCTTCAATCTCTTGTTCAAATCTGCATGTAGCTAAGTGATGTCAATCTGTTCATGTTGCTCCATTTCGACTCAGCTTCTACTTGCCTTCAGAAGTTTTTTTATTTTTAGCATTAAAAGAGATCTCCTTATCTCGGATTTCTTCTTTGAAAGTGCTCTTTTCAACTTCCAACTTTCAACTTTGTGGCCTCAACATGGCATGCCCTCCTTCTAGCGCCAGTTCTGTTCATGTGTTTTTTATGCACTTCTCAACATAGGTAATGCATAGGTGCATCACCTCTCTTGAAAGACAATCTTCCACAATCAAATTGCAGAACACTATCCCAAGGTCTCTAATGTCAGGTCTTGACAGTGCTTAGAATATCTTAGTTCATGTTATGTGATTTGCTAGAATCACAAGGCAGGCTTACGGATGAGTTACAAAGCGTACAAAGTTGGATTTACAAATGGAGTTCTTAAGATGGGAGAGTTGTGCATTTTCTGCAGGTTCAAACAGTAGTCTGGAACTCCATTTTATCATTAGATTTGGCTTTACAATGTGCAATGAACCTTACCTATGGTTACTTATTAAAAAAAAAAGGAAAAAAGGCAGGGAAGAGAAGAAGTTCCTAGATCTAAAACTACAAATAAACAATGATCATGGAGGTTGCTATAGTAGACAAACTCCCTAAACTATGTTTTGCTTGGCCAAGAGGAACCTACAATTGCACAAAACTAGTGCAATCTTCTAAGGACTACAGATTTTCATATTACACACACACATCATGCACATGTAATTGATCTAAGTTGCAGCAATGAAGTAAAGAGCTCAGACTAGATTTGCAAAGTGACTCATCATCAATGAACCACAAAAAGCATGAGCTATAAATTCATCAAATACTGAAACAGCAATCACCATCACCATTTCCATTCAAGAAACTAACACCTAAACTAATAGGGAATTTGAACCATGCATGCAAGATGAGAAAAATCAAAGAGAACATCCATAAAATCATGCAATGTTGTCTTCTATTGCTGCAAATGCTTTTTACGACAGCTCTCTAACCCCCTACAAATGAGGGGAAAGCCCCTATTTATAGTTTTCCAAAGCCCAAATGAATGGCTAGGATTGAATCAGAATGAGTGGCCCAGATTTGGTTACATTACGGTTTCACCTACCCCCATTATCCAATAATTTTAAAATACAATTTTGTCTTTTCCCTGTTTTGTCACCTAGTGCCCAGGGGCTATAGCAATTTTATCATTTAGCTAATTTCCCTTTTATTGTAGTTGAAACTGCCTGAAAGTTGCCTTCCTACTTGATATGTTTGCAGTGTTCTTCATTGGATCAAACGGGCCCGTCGACGACTGGCATCAATGGATTGGTTGCCCTTGATTCAGGTGGACAACTCCCTTACGCATTCTTCAAGACCACCCCCTTGCATTTTTGTCACTGACTCCTTTGACATAGGCTTGCTTCTAATTCCAGCTCTGTTGATGGGTGCTATGAGGAAAGGCGAACATGAAATGAATGGTGATAGGAGCGATGCGCTTTTCCTTGTTTAGCTTTCTCAATGGGTCTCCTGACGAACCCACATTAGGCTTTTTGAATCCTGCATACATGAAGTGTCGTAAGTGCTTTCATACACAAATCAAGGAAAAGGTTAGTCAAATCCTACAAACTCCCTATTAGATCCATCCATGCATCATCAAAAGATCATATTTTTTTGTCATTGGAGCTCATTTGGATCATAAACATTAATGTGTGCCCAAGGGGGGCGGGTGACAGACAGAAGGCGGAAGGAAGGCGGACAGCAAACGGGGGACAGCATTCTGGAAGGGAAGTTCCCGGACCTCACAAAACTTAGCAAAACTAATATTTTTCAATTATAGCGCATGGGAAAAGGGGAAGGAAGAGCGCCAAGACAAACTTCCTCAAGATTGGACTCATTTAAAAAAAGTGGAAGCTTGGAAGGGGAAAGTCGGAGGGTCACCGCCCTTTGAAATGGCAATGAGCACACGAGGGCCCGAAAGGGACGGAGTCCCTGAAACGGCCACAGAGGGGCCGGGTCCCGAAGGCCTGGTTGTCGGGGACCGACATAAATTCAAAAATGGCCATGGAGGGGCGGAGTCCTAGAAACGGCCACGGAGGGGTCAGGTTCCAAAGGTCAGATCATTGAGGGCTGACGGATGTTCAAAATGGCCATGGAGGGGTGGAGTCCCAAAAACAGCCATGGAGGGGTCGGGTTCCAGAGGCCAAGTCATCGGGGGTTGCCGAATGTTCAAAATGGCCATAGAGGGGCGGAGTCCCGGAAATAGCCACGGAGGGGCCAGGTTCCAGATGCCAAGTCGCCAGGGGTCAGCGGATGTTCAAAATAGCCACAGAGGGGTGGAGTCCTAGAAACGGCCACAAAGGGGTCGGGTTCCAAAGGTCGGGTCGTCGTGGGCCGACGGATGTTCAAAACAGCCACAAAGGGGCAGAGTCCCAGAAACGGCCACGGAGGGGCTGGGTTCTGGAGGCTAGGTCATCGGGGGCCGATAGATGTTCAAAACGGCCATGGAGGGGTGGAGTCCCAGAAACGACCATGGAGGGGCCAGTGGATGTTCAAAATGGCCACGGAGGGACGGAGTCCTAAAAATAGCCACAGAGGGGTCGAGTTCCATAGGCCAAGTCACCGGTGGCTGACGAATGTTCAAAATGACCAAGGAGGGATGGAGTCTCGGAAACAACCATGGAGGGGCCGGGTTCCAAAGGCCAGGTTGCTGGGGGCCGACAGATGTTCAAAACGGCCACAAAGGAGCCGGGTCCCGGAATAAAATTTTTGCAACTTCCTAAAACTTAACGAAACCTTAGCAATTCACTTAGGCACCACTAAAACATCCCAAATCCATAGGAAACTTGTCCCCAAAGTCAAAAATGAAGGAAAAAGCGAATCGAGTGAGCAGGGAAATCCGACCAAGGAAATCTGGTAGGGCAGACCCTGAGGACCTGAAGGACATAGAAAATTTGTGAGGTGAGACATGGTCGAATTGAAATGATACTATGAGGCTCGCTAACCATTTTAGATGCAAAAATTAGGGCACACAAAATGAGGCAACGACACAAAATGACCTGACAAGGCAACAGGAAGAGAGGGTCCCCATTCCGAACGGGGCGTGTGTGCAAAATATGCACAATAGTAGTGATGGATGAATGGATGGGTCCTAGATACAAGGCCTAATGACGTACCCATGTACAAATAAATGAATATCTCATAACTAGAGAAAAGAAGAAAACCACATGGCAAAAAATCCTCTCTAAAAGAGAGAAAATGAAATAACTGTACTAGTGAAAGAAGGATAGGAGGACTTGATGTGAACCCCCAAGGATTGTTTTTGTCACACTAATACAATAGATGTCCCCTAAAAATGAAAGAGAAAATGAGCCTATGAATCCCCCTGTAAAGAAAGAGCGCATGTGTCAATTATGAACACCTGAAGACAAAAAATGATCCACTATCCGCAAACAACATTTCTCCCCTTAGGAATAAATAGATCCACTAGTGATTGGAGACACCAATCCAAAAAGATGGGTGAATTAGGAATCCAAATCCAAATGATGTGTGCCTCTAAAAAGTGCTCAAGTGTCCACATGTCAGAAAGAGATGATGTCAAATCTAGAAGCTGGTGATGACTGATTTAGAACAAGTTGCAAAGATGATGAAGATGGTGGACCAACAATGATGATATGGCTCTCAATAAAGAGGAGATGAATGTCCTCAAATTAATCCTCCAAATATGCAATGTAGAACTCTACAAACAAGGATGATATGTTTGCATTATATGAATCCAAGTAGTTGTGTCTAAAAGAAGATGAATGTCTTGTTGCACTGAATCAATAGGGGTCAAGGATGTGGTGATGTCAAATTGATCAGGAATAATAGAATATGATGATTTAGTCTTGATCTAAAGAGTGGGAACATGAAGACAAGTCTTTGAACCATTAGAACATGCAAGACTTATGATATACTCAAGCTTCTCTAAAGTATCATCATCAAAGGGTATGAAATTTGCATCTACAAGAGGGATGAGATAATCTGCAGCAGTACCATCTGGGTATGGAGAGATATGAGGGTCTTCATAGATCTCCCAAAGGTGAGTATAAAGTGTGTGGGAACAATCAATTTCTGATACAACACACATAATGTCAAGATCAAAAGTAGAACATATAACCCCTAAAACATGATCATTGATAATAACCCATGTTGAATAACTCTCTAGTGTGTCTGGCGTAGGCATTAGTCCATAAAGATAAGGCAAAAGATCAAGCCACCTTAGGTGTGTCAGGATGTCATTTCACTAAGACTCATAGTTATCATTTGCTAGGATGAACAGAAAAATCCATGATACTTCCTCAAATGATAAAATTAGAGGCTAATATCCTCAATAGATATAAAGAAGATCAAATGAATTTATCTCACACAAATAGATCCTTTCTAGATGCCAAGATTTCCAAGTAATTAAGCAAAATGTGAAATCAAAAAAAACTAAATAAAATATATCTAGGGCAGATTATGGAAAAAACACATGAATGGATTTGAAAAGATCTTAAATACTTTTCCAACGTTGTTGGAATTGTAAAAATTGAAGATTATAGTGGAAATTTATGAGCTTGGAAGAAAAAGATGAAGATCTAACTTTGAATGAGCATAAAATAAACCAGCAGTAAAATCTAATTATGAGACCTACACCACTAGAAAGTCAATAAACCAGCTTTTTGATGATACCTTGTTTGCCCAATTTCAACACTATATGCCCAAGTTATGGCCAAAAGAAAAAAAATATGGCCAAAGGGGGCTAGGAGGGGGCTTGGAGAGTTGTTTTTACTGCTAACGTCATGTTGACATCAACATGATAGTAGTAGATGGAAAATTTTGGGAATATTCCCTCACCAAAAATAATTGTCAGTTTGCCTAAAAAAGCAAATTCATTAAAATATTTGAAAGAATATTCCTTTCCAATGATCTCTTTGGCGAAATATTCCGCAAAATCTGCGGTCACCAAAGGGTGAGGTCACATGCCAAAACAATTTTGGTCGGGTCCGATAGGGTATGAAATGGTTGTCGACCAGTGGTTTTACCACCGCCGAGTGACTATTGAAGTTGTTGACCAATGGCTAATGTCGTCGAGCGACAAGGCCAATGGGCCTATTATGGCCTTGCTATGCAGAGTACAACCCTGTATGGTGGGGCACCAAAAAAATATTGAAATTTGAATTATTTTAAAGCTTTTTTTCTTTTTTCATTTTATTGCTTTTATTATTTTTTTGCAAAAAAAATTGAAAAAGCAATTCTAAAAAAATAGATTAAAAACTAGAAGAATTTTTTGAAAAACCAACTGTCATACCTACACCTAATTAGGGCAATAGTAGAAGATCTAGGAATTTGTGCCTAAATCTACATGTCATTTAAAAAATATATGTTTTTGCAACTTTTCCAATCTAGAGGTTTGGACAGTATATCCTTATGTTTTCAACCATTGTGGACTCAACAATGATACTCGTTTCATTCTAGGATGATTCAATTTTTCCCTCAAGGCCAGATCTCTTAGAATTCAGATAGGAAGTCACAGATTTGGTGCTTTGATACCATGTTGGAGTTCATAATGAACCCCACAACTGCTAAAAATCACCTAAAACCAAAATACCTATCACTTCTAAAGAGAAAAATCCATTGATACGCTCATGCAACCTTGAGAAGAAATGATTCAAAAAAGCAACTAATTGTGTAATGTATTAATATGAATCCCTAGATGAATGATTACAATGAATGATAATCCTTATAAAAGAAAGAAATCAAACCCTAGATTAGGATTTGATTAGATTGTGACAAGTGTCTTAATCTCATGCAATGAGACAACTTGACCTATATTTAACCCAATCTAATTAATAAAAAGGCACTCCTAAATTTAGCTTAAGTGAATAAAGTAATAAAGGACTTAATAACTAATTAATGATTAATTATTATCAAGTGAAGTCCTAATTACTCCAACATATATTAAATCCTTATAACTCCATATATTAATATATATACAACCATATTCACCTTATAACCCCATTCTCGGGCTTCTTTCTGCCCTTCAGGACCAACCTATTCGCCTTTGGGTTAGTCATAGATCTTATTCAAACTCAATCTTATCAAGAGGATCTACTATCCGAAATATCTTTGCGAATGAATAAATTGGGAGAAAAAGAAAATTCTAGTTCAACAGAAAGTTTAAAAAAACATAATGGAAGACAAATCCATAGGTGACCTTTTGAATAAAGAACTCAAGTTTTTATTTTCAAAATTCAAGTTTTTAGTTTCTTTTCAAACCCTTCAAGTAAATGTTCTTTTTGAGAAATGGGGTTTGTTTCAAACATATAGGTCATGGTTATGGTTTTTGACTTCCACGGGGTGGAAATATGCTAAAAATATGTTTTTACCTACTTTTTTAGAAATACCAATAAATATTAGTGATCAATTGGTATCAATCTCGCATAATATTAAGCAAAATTGGAATCAAATTTTGACTATTTTATCGGCACTTTCTCATCAATTTTGGACACTTCTAAAGTGGGAATTTAGAGAGAAAATTATCTCGAAATTGAATCTTGCGTTAGTGTCTTGTTGGCATTGGGATATTCCCACTTTTTTGAAACCAATAAATGAAAGAGTAGTTGAGGGAAAGATACGTCAATATCCTTTGATACATGGAAATATATATCAAATATTCAGGAGTATGATATTTTTCTTTGTATCTTCATTGGATTTTTCTTTTGTATGTCTTGCATAATTCCCTTATAGTTGATTCTTTTTTATAAGAATGTGGAGCTCATTAGAGATTTGTATTATAACTCCTACTGCTTTGAGAGAGTAGGAAGAAAGATTAGATCATTTAGAAAGCTTAGAAATGTTACTAATTCAGATTGGTATGGTTCTTGGCTTACATTTCTCGACTATGTCGAGAAGGACTCGGATCCTGATGATGTCAGATTATCGCTACTATTGAAAATTTGGTATGTCAAAAATATTAAATGGCGTTTACTTTCATTTAAGAGTGAGAGGTTGCATAGAGATATAAATTATTGGAATTTTCTTCCCTCAATTGTAAAAAGCATAAACCTCTTTTATTTTTTATCTAGGCCCTCCTTTTATTTTTTATCTGGGCCCTCCATCTAATTGATTTTCAAGAGAATTCCATTTTCAATTGAATAACCTCCAATAAGATTTCTATATTTTATCATTTTTGAACAAGGGTTATTCATTGATCTAGGCCCTCCATCTAATTGATTTTCAAGAGAATTCCATTTTTTTCCAATTGAATAACCTCCAATAATATTGCCATATTTTATCATTTCTGAATGAGGGTTATTCAAAAAATAAAAAATGTCATTTTTATATAGAATACCTTTTATGGGCATTCTAAGAATTAAATTAGGACAAGGGATTCTTCGCTTTCCCCATTGTTTATCACACCATAACGGTACGATGAGCTCCTTTTTTTTCTTTTTTACCCTCGTATTGGTATTTTGAGAAAGAATGGTGAAATAGATAGAGTCTTGATGTTCATTAGGTATGGCTCAATTAGTTTTGAAATAATTCCATATATTTTTTTCCTTTTTCAAAACAGTTTGAGTCAATTGATTTGTATTTAACTTGATCCACTGAATATTTCAACAGTGATTTATGTTTTTCAAGAAGTTCTGGAATATCCACTTGATCTTGATCTTTATGAGAAGAAGAAAAAGATACTACAACGGATTCATATATACCTCCCAATAATACCCATAAATGGGTTGTCTTTAATATCAAATTAGGCATAGGGATACTCTAGTGCATTTCTCCTGTTAGGCTAGAAAATATATGTTTCTCCACTTTTTTTTTGAATGGGAATCTTTTAGCACGAACCTCGGCAATAACTTGTTCTAATTCCAAGAGTTGATTATTCTAAATGAAAAGAAAACTTTCTAGAGGAATGGTTAAGTTTTGTACTTCATATTTATTATTCATAGTCACGTCTAAACTATTATGACATATATAAGCAAGATGCCCATGACGAGTATAGGTAGGATAAACCAAGTTTTGATTGAATTCAATTTTTTTAGTGAATGAGGCTCGTACATTTTATGCAATATCACCTGTAAATACCCCACCAGTATGAAAAGTTCTTAATGTTAATTGAGTTCCCAGGTCTCCAATTGATTGGCCTACAATAATGTTGAATTCTTCTCCTAATTCGATTAAGTTACTATGAGTAGTATTCTGACCATAACATAATTGAAAAATCCAAGATATACTTTTGCAAGTAAAAGGGGTTTGTATATATATTGGTTGTATTTGGAAATAATACAATTGATAAGAAATTTTAATCCCAATATCTTGATTATGCATGGCAATACATCTCTCATTTATATATACATCATCTACTAATACATGACCAATTAGTGTTTTTAGAAAAAATTATTTTTGATTGTTTCTCGATCTTGAGTGAGATTTACAAAAATACCTTGGATAGTACCACAATCTACTTTACATACAACGAGGTGTTATACTACTTCATCTTTGAAAAAAAAGATGAGTGAAGTCTCATCATTGGATGAAAAATTGGAAATTTATAGAAAATTACAATCTCCACCGTGTAATAGTGCACCTACACATCTTCATCAATGTTGTTTGAAGAGTGGAAGACCTAGAGCCAATTATAGAGACTTTGAATTATCCGGATATATAATCCATGAAATGACTCATGCATGTTTGTTGGCTAGGGTAACAAAATCGAGTTGGTAGGGTTAAAAAAAGGATTCTTTATAGTTATTGTTATGATAGAAAAGTCCTTCCTTATATAGGGATGGAGAATCAAAAATGGCAATCGAACAACCATGATTCTACAAACCAACTGGATCAAATTTCATTAATTCGACCAGAAAATAAGGATAAAATCGTTCATCAAAATGAGAAAATAAAAACTATTTTCAAATGGTGGCTCGATAGAATTCATTTATTCTTATTAGAGGAAGAAAAAAACAAGAAAATTCTTGGATGAAGCTACATTGAATGATCTATTAACAATATTTTAATCTATCTATCTAAAAGATTCATTGGAATATGTTTTGAAAACATTGGCCCCAGCGTCTCTAAACAGAAGGATAGAAAGGGAAATCGCTTCTTGTGATAAAAGAATGCTCGTGATTTTTTTATTACATCTTTTCCTAGAAACCACTGGTACGAAATGGGAATTGCTTCTTAGTGTTGTTGCTACAGAACAAGCTTTTCTTTATGAGCGATTCTTTTTAGTGAATTCAAACAAACTACCAAATTCTCGAGTATATAAGCAAATTCCTAAAGATATTTCAGACCAGGATCTTCCTTTTGATCTTCTGAAAAAGGTCTTAGAAGGGAAAATAAAAATAATCTTGATCAAGAGTATGAATATTTTTTTGTTCTTTATTCCAAATTCATGGAATTCAAGCAAAAACCCATTGTTAATGATTATGAACCTCAAATTTGAGACTTTAATCGATTTATTGTGCCTAAATGGCCCGCCACCATAGAATTGGGTGTTTATGATACTATGGTTGTCAAACATTGTCTCGAACTTCGTCCAAAAAGGGCACGACAGTTAATAGTTATAAAGCCCTTTGATAAAATAAAAGAGGTTGAAGAAAATGAACAAAAAAAGAAGCAAGAATCTTCTTTTTTTAAAGAATTCTTACAATGGTTCAAAGAGGAAAGAATCGAAGAAGAAGTTGAGTTTCAAGAAGAAACTCAAGAAAAAAGCATAGCGAATGAGGGGGAGGATGAAGAAAAAGAGGACCTCGTAACTAAAGATATACATGTCTTTAGTTATCCATATGAAGGGGATTTTCATAGATGTTTAGGAAAAGGAGTTGTCTATTTTCAGAGACGTAAAGTTTCACTCTTCAGCCATTGGACCTTGACCACAATCTCCTCATTTCGTGAGACTAGAGGATATGACTCAAGAGACACAATGAACCTAAATCTTCGTGTACTCATTCCCAATCGAGTTGTTTGGGATTCAGAAGTTCAAGAAATAATACTAACTAATAATAATGGTCAAATGGGTGTATTACCCAACCATATTGCAATTGTAACAGCTTTGGATATAGGAGTCATGAAAATACGACTCAATGCCCAGTGGTCAACTATGGCTTTGATGGGTGATTTTTCCAAGATAAACAATAATGAAATAACATTATTGGTGAATAATGCAGAAAGAGGTATTGATATTGATCTTCAAAAGGCTCAGGAAAGTTTTAGATTAGCTAAAGTTGATCGTGCGTGAGCTGAAGGCAAGAGACAATCAATTGAGGTTGATGTATCCCTCAAAAGAGCTAGAACAAGACTAGAGGTTGTTGATGTGATTTTGTCGAGATAAATAGATATTCATCCAATGAAATTGGAAGTAAATGGATAATGATAAGAAGTATTCAACTTGCTGAGCCAATAACTAGTCACATTTCTACCTATGCCAATGTGATCTGCTATTGCATTTTTTTTCATTTTCTTTTTTGCCTAAAATGAAATGTATCACATTTACTTCTAATATAGAATAAATTAGAATTGCGGAAAGGTTTGCAGGTCAATCAAAATAAGAAATCGGGTTGCATCATACATACATAACATGATACAATATCACTTGAAAGAAAAACCTTTTTGACAATAAAGGCTAAAAAATGTGTATTTTGTACAAAAAAAATTAAATACAAAAGAGATTTTTTACATTCGACACCCAAGTCGAGTAGACCTCATTCTTATAAGAGCTATTAACCAATAAATCATAGGAAGGGACTTATTTATGTCACCAAAAATAGAGACTAAAGCAAGTGTCAGATTCAAAGTTGGTGTTAAAGATTACAAATTAACTTATTATACTCTAGAATATGTGACCAAAGATACTGACATCTTGGTAGCATTCCAAGTCACTCCTCAACCTGAAATACCCTCCGAAGAAGCAGGAGTAGCAATAGTTGTTGAATCTTCGACTGGTACATGGACCACTATTTGAACCAATGGAATTACTAGTCTTGATCGTTACAAGGGCCGATGCTACAATATAGAACTCGTTCCTAGAGAGGAAAATCAATTTATTGCCTATGTAGCTTACCTCTTAGATCTTTTTGAAGAAGGTTTTGTTACTAACCTATTCACTTCTATTTTAGGTAATGTATTTGGATTCAAAGCCTTACAGGCTCTACGTCTGGAAGATTTACGAATTCCTCCTTATTCAAAAACTTTCCAAGGACCACCACATGGTATTCAAGTGGAAAGAGATAAATTAAATTGCATAGAAAAACCAAAGGGGCATAAATTCTTGAGTGAATAAAATAGATATTATCTATAGAGGAGCCTAAAAAGAAACAAGAATATGCATTCATTAGTCATTCTCTATCAAAATGGTTAAAATATAATATGAAGAAATGATCCCTTCCAACTCGAAGACTAAAAGTCTAATCTTGGTGAAGAAATTTGATTGATTGGCCAAAAACTTTGGGTCTTTACATCATTTTAATTCATTGGAGAATCAAAATGCCAGTTATCCTCAACCTCCCTATTTATCTAGAGGATGCCGCTTTTCATTTGAATAACCCCTTTTTTGCCAAATTTCCCGAAGCTTATGCGATTTTCGGTCCAATTGTTAATGTAAAGCCAATTATCCCTCTATTATTTTTTTATTAGCCTTTGCTTGGCAAGCTGCCATAAGTTTTCAATAACAATAATTTGACAAAAAGTTTTGATTCATTTTTGTATTCAGTTGATATAAAAAAAATGGATTGTTTCAATAGTTACATTTTGACTATTTAGATTGGATCACTTTCAATAATCAAATTGATGTAACACTCTTTTTACTTGCTCTGATGCTTATTTTGAGGTACATCAATTATTCTCAATAGATCAAAATACCTCAGATTAGTCAATATCAACTCCGTCATAGTGGGAGTTCGAGCTATTAGGTATTGATTAGAATATGTTGTTCCTATTTAGAGGGAACATATCTTTGATATTTATTTAAAGAACAAGAATGAGAATTTGTATATTCATTCCAAATTTTCTTCTATTTTAGACAATTTATAGACCTATTTCTATTTTTTGTTTGAAAAGATGATAAATAAATTTGTTTGGTTGAGAAATATTTCAAAGCTTTCACCTGATTTTACATAATAAATCACTGAGGGTAATTGGAGCTAAAAAAAGGGGGGCAGGGGTGACAAAGTCCTAGTGATGTTGATGTGAATCGTCTGAGTGATTAACTCAATAAATACATATATTTATTTATGTCCTGAAGATTTTTTTGAATACTTTTCAAATATTGACCATAATATGGTTCCTTCCTTTTTAATTAGGAGACATCCCAACATATGTCTATATTTTAGAATTACATATATATATTCAATATTTTGGAATATAAAATTTCATACAAAAATCCTTTTGCTTGCTAATTCTGGAAGACATAGGTATTTATAGGTATTTCATTTTAATTTCCAAAATTGAAAGGAACAAAATATTAGACTTATCAATATATTAAAAATAAGGACAACATTTTTTTCTTATTCATAAGTTTGATGAATCAAGTGGATGGGGACCTGAAAAGGATAATTCAAATTTCTTAAATTGCTCTATTTTACAGAAAAATAGGCAAATATGAAGGAAGGTAAATTACCCTGTAGTCCTACTTTTTTTAATTATATTACTTACATCATACAAGAGATGAACAAGACCTATCTATATAGATAGGATTTCGATGACCCCGCAAATATTCTTTTCATGAAAAAAGACTGAAAAGGGTCTAGTCAAAAAATTGATTAGATTGAATCAAATCTTGTCATTACCTGTATTTGTACCTATACATATTTGGGAGCACTAGTAAACGATTATTGATAATTGGTAACAGCTCTTATTTACCTTAACTCATTTTGTAAAATGAATAGCTCCAAATCATCTTATCCTAAGAATTGCCCATGACCCTGGAATGAGCATAATTATTTGGATAGTAAGCCAAATAGAATCCAATCTTTATTTATGAAAATTAGAATCTTTTCTCTTTTTTTAGAAATCATTAAAAACCCTTATTTTCATTTCTTAAAAAATGGGGAACTAGCACATTCAAAATATTTTATTTATGGGCAAGCAAGAATACCCCTATCTTATTCTTGCTAACAAAGATCTATCTTCCTACAATACCCTTTTTTATCTCTCAAGGATAAAAGAGGATTGCAGATCTATCATGTCAACAAAAATAACCATTATAGATTTGGTTAATTATGTAGATTCAGATCCCTAGTAAATCTATTCTAGTCTATTCTCTTTTCCTTTTTTTGCTTTCCTTTGGGGCAGGGATCGCTCAAAGAATTGTTCTATTTATTGGATCAGGACTGACGAGGCTCGAACCCACAACTTTCGTCTTGATAGGGTGGTACTCTAACCAATTGAACTATAATCAAACTAGGTACAGTTTATTGACTAATTAGTCATAGTAATTCAATTGTGTTAGGTTGATAAAACATATTGTATAACTTTTCTCTTTCAAATCTTTCGAAATTCTCTCATCAATTTGATTTGTTCTCGATGGAACAACTTTAATCTCTTTGTCAATAGATGCCTTTTTTTTACACTCGTAGTTTTTGAAGAATGAAAACTTACTATGTAGCATCTACGTTAAGAATTAAAAAAAATATACATGTCATTAATCTGATCCTTTGTAAAAACTACCTATAATAACTAACTTGTAAAAGTTATTTGTTTATTCAATCAAACAATTTAGTTTGTTTCTTACTTTGCTTTACCTTAATTCAATTCAATTTTTGGTAAAAGTGATGTCTTAGTCCAAGTGGGAATAACAGTCTTTTCTTCCACATGTCTATAGAGTTTTTATAAATAGAAACATCTCTAAAAAAGAGATTTAGAAATGTAATAATTTGTAAGACAAATCGCACTCCTTCATATGCATCGGGGGTCCATTGATGAAAAGGAACTAGAGAAAGCTTGAATGTAATTCCTACCGTTATAGATAGAAGTGCAATTCAAATTTCTGGAGATTTACACATTTGTGTATTGATAAGACCATTGGCTATTTCTTGAAGTTCAATCTCTCCTCGAGATAGACCATATAGCCAAGAAAGACCATAAACAAGAATGGAAGAACTTGTTCCACCCATAAGTAAATATTTCATAATAGCCTCATTAGGCCGTACATCTCTTTTGGTATATCCAGAGAATAGGTAGGAACATAGACTTAAACATTCTAAAGCTATGAAGATAGTTTTTAAATCATTAGCACCACATAAAAAACATTCCTCCTAGAGTAGTTGTTAATATGAATAACAAAAACTCTATTATAGCCATTTCTATACATTGAATGTATTCCACGGATAGAGGAATACATAAAGTGGAACATAATAAAATGAGAAACTAAAATATTTTATTAAAATTGTTTGTTTGGAAATTACCAAAAAAATTGATCATAGGTTCTTCTCTCAATTGAAATAATAGAACCGCTATGCTTAGCACTAAACTTGTTAAAGAGATGAAATAGAACCAATTTGTTTTTTTCTGATCAGAAATGAAATCGATAACTAGAAGAAGAAATAGGCTGAAAATCAAGATACATTCTGGAAAAATGGAAATTCCATAGAAGAGAAGCAAATGAAATTCTTTCATAAAAATGATTTAAAAGTATTATTTCAAGACGTTTTGTATATGAACCTCTTCAAACGGGTCTTATTGTTATTGATTCTATGATCCCTATAGGACGCGGTCAACAAGAATTTATTATTGGGGACAGACAGGCCGGTAAGATGGCAGTAACTACAGATATGATTATAAATCAAAAAAAATTAGAATGTAATATGTGTTTATGTCGCTATTGGTCAAAAAGCTTCTTTTTTAGCTCAAGTAGTTAATACGTTCCAAGAACGTGGTGCAGTGGAGTATACCATTGTGGTAGCGAAAACAACGGATTCTCCTGCTACATTACAATATCCTACTCCTTATATAGGAGCAGCTTTAGCTGAATACTTTATGTATAAAGAACAACATACATCAATCATTTATGATGATCTTATATAAATATATATATATATGGAGTTATAAGGATTTAATATATGTTGTTGGAGTAATTAGGCTTCACTTGATATTTAATTAATAATTAATTAGTTATTAAGTCCCTTATTACTTTATTCACTTAAACTAAATTTAGGAGTGTTTTTTTATTAATTAGATTGGGTTAAGTATAGGTCAAGTTGTCTCATTGCATGAGATTAAGACACTTGTCACAATCTAATCTAATCCTCATATAGGGTTTGATTTCTTCCTTTTATAAGGATTATCATTCATTGTAATCATTCATCCAAGGATTCATATTAATACATTACACAACTAGTTGCTTTTCTGGATCATTTCTTCTCAAGGTTGCATGAACATATCAATAGATTTTTCTCTTTAGAAGTGATAGGTGTTTTGGTTTTAGGTGATTTCTAAGAGCTGTGGGGTTCATTATCAACTCTAACATGGTATCAGAGAACCAAATATGTGACTTCCTATCTAAATTCTAAGAGATTTGTCCTTGAGGAAAAAATTGACTCATCCTAGGATGAAACAAGCATCACCATTGAGTCCACAACTATCAAAAACATAAGGATCTATTGTCCAAACCTCCAAATTGGAAAAGTTGCAAAAAATATATATTTTTTAAAGGGTATGTAGATTTAGGCACAAATTCCTAGATCTTCCACTATTACCTTAGTCTCTACTTTTTATTGAACTTCCTTTCTTATCACATATCTTTATCTCTATGATATCTATTACATACATATATTAGCGCTTAGTCTCTTATAAAGACGTGACCCTTATAGGGCGCACACCTTACTCTATCTTCCTTATCAGCCTAAGGTTATGCAAGTCCTATGCTATAGGTTGTGATATCTTTTACTCTCTGCCATGTACCTTGTTAACAAGCCTCTCCCAAAAAATCAATATTTTTAGGCTCCCTAGTAAATGCCTAACCATTGGGAGAATGGGGGTGAAAATTCCAACTTTCTCCAATCAAGCTAGAAACTCCATACCTACTTCATATAATTTTTTCACACATAGAGTAGTATGTTTTTAGCCCAAAAGTCTCTCAAAAATTTCTTTTATAAGGCCTCCACAGTCTCATTTTTCCACTAGTTTTGCAAACTTTGAACTCAGAGAAATTATAGCAATTTTTTCTCTCATCGGATGGCCTTTTTTAAAATTTGAAGAAATATTTAAAATGAATAATATTTTTTTAAATTAAGTGGAATTTTTTACAATTCATCTTTCATTCTCTAAATTTGAAATGATCAACATATATATGTAGCTATTTTTAGTGTTTTAACTAAAGTTAGGCTAGGGTTTGAAGCTTTTTTTTACATTTTCTAAAATATTTCATGCTAAATTGTGGGTTTTCAATCTTTATCCATCCCTCCACCAATATCATCCATCCTCACCCTTTTCTATGGTGTTATTTTTGTTATTTTTGTTATTTTTCCTTCCATCACCTCCCCTAGCTTCGTAAGAAGCCATAGAAGCCATTAAGTTGTGTTTACCTTCCATTTTACTTCATAGATCTAAAACCATTTTGTGGTAGGTTGTAACTAGTCCATATATTAGTCCCTTTGTGTTTCCCATAAATATTTTCTTAATGTTTATTTATTATTGTAGATATTTTACCTTGCTAGCTCACCTTGTCAGGCTTAGCAGTCCAAACATTTGTTTTGTCTTTAGATAAAATAATTTTTAATCAAACCCTTTTTTCAATAAAATCAATATGTTTTTAGTCTAATATCAATTTCATTTTTTTCCACTTGATTATTTCCTCTTTTACCTTTGTTTCCTCTACCCATTTCACTTGTCCTCCATTGCAAGCCTTCTAGGACATAGTCTTAGTATTTTAGCCATAAATTTTACACTTTTGGGATCTTTTAGTAAATCCAATTGTTTCCTCTTCTAATATCAGCAACCTTTATACCCATTATCCATTTGTAGGTTTTTATCTCATTTTGTTACCATTTTGTCATTCCCTAAGCCACTTGCCTATTTTCTTGCCTACAATAGTTGTGATAAAAAAATATGGATTTATACTTATATTCATGAGATTTATTTGTATAATAATTTATTATGATTTATTACTATCATATTTTACAAGTGGATTATTTCTTAATATCCCAAAGGGGGTTGAATGTGGGATTATGTTTGCAAGTGTTTCCATTTGCAAATCTTGACTTGTAGTTCAAATATGAAAACATTGGTGAATAGTATCAAAATGACCCAAGAATAAAATGGTCTTAAATCACTTAATGAATTTCCTCATAAATTTTCATTTAATTCCAATAGTTTTCAATTTTTAGTGAATTTTTGGGAGCTTGGTAGGACAATCAAGCAACACTAGCTTGTATAGTAAATAGTTTTAATCACAAACACCTTATTATTTTAATAGATTACAATATTCATGGAAGATGTCCTATAACATCAAACTTTAATTTTTTTTAATTAAAAAAATCAAAAAGTGAGGTGAAACCTTTTCTATTTCTTTATTTTTCATCTTTCTTTCACATTGTCCAATTGGATTATGTTAGTCAAGTTTATCTTCAATTTTGCATGTTTACAAGTTTCTTCAGTAGGGATGATATGATATATAACAGCTAGAATCTCTATAGTTTTTCATACCCCTACTCTTTACAAAGCTAGGCGAACATGTTCCTTGCCCTCATGCAATGATCTATTAGGTTTGGATTCTTTTTGTATGTTTGTAAGTTTACTCTTTAGGAAACCTCTAATGCACTACAAAAATAATCTCCATAATTTGCATGCCTCTACTTATTCTAGAACCATGTGAACCCCCTTCTTTGTCATTTTCTTTCACTATTAAGATCACCTGCTCTTATTTATAAGCTCTTGTTCCTATCTTGTATTATTGATATGTCAATCCTAACTCTAGGTGAGTTTTAAATAGGTCAAATTAGGATTTCTAATCCATATTTAAATATTTTTCATCAAATCTTAATATAATACACTCATTAAAAAAAATATTTTGTTTTTTATCTTTTAATGTCTTGAATGAAGGTCATGGAGGCTAAGATTATGGACTTGGATAGGTGTAAAACTTGGGATATAGATGAGCTACTCAAGAGAAGGAAACCAATTGGATTCAAGTGAGTATTTAAATAGAAATTTAATGCAAATAGATAATTAGAAAGGTACAAGAAAGACTAGTGGCAAAAGGTTACTCCCAAGTTGAGGAATTTTGTTTCATTGAATTTTTCTCTCTTATAGCAAAACTAAATTACATTATATTCCTACTTTCTATTGTTGTTGCTTATGCTTTAAATGTAGAGAAAATAGATGTTAATTTTTTTTCCCTACATAGGGATCTTAAGAAATAAATATATATGAAATAGCATAATGATTTTGTGGTAAAAAGAGGGAGAATTTGGTTTACAAGTTGAAACAATTATTCTATGGTCTAAAGTAGACACCTTGGATGTGGTATGAAAATTTTGATTATTTCATTTGGAACTTGGGTTTATTAGGAGTGAATGTGATCGTTGTGTTTATCTTAAATTGTTTGGTAGTTATTTTTTAATCATTGTCATGTTTGTCAATGACATACTATTCATTGAAAACAATAAGGGAATGCTTAGGGAGCTCAAAACTTAGCTATCTAGTGTCTTTGATATGAAGGATTTGGGGGGCTACAAAATACATCTTAGTTATGGAGATCATAAGGGATCAAGTTGGAAGAAATCTTTGGCTTAGTCAAAGTATGTTTAGACTATTTTGCAAATGTCTATTATGTAAGATTGTAAGCTAGAAAGTACTCATTTACTTATGAGTATTAAAATATCATTGGTTGAATATCCTTAGTTAGATGATGATTTGGAGGTTATGTTTAATGTTTCTCATGCCAGTACCATAAGTTGTAAGAGCTGAAGATTAGCTCAATACCCAAGACCACCTACAAAAACAATGAAAACCTTCTACAAGAGGGTATGCAAGAATATGAGCTTGCTTGGTATTAAGACCTATCAAAATGATGATGAGGTATGAAGTATATTACATATGAGTGTACAATGACCTTCCTTATATAGGAAAGGTGGGCAATAGGATTGAACATGATTGTGACATGTATATTATTCCTTTGATATGTGACAACTAACAACATAACTACCTAGGAATCAAGCATTAAAAGTTAGATAAGTTCTAGAAAATCCAACTAAGACTTCTAGAAAGAATCTTATATCCCAAGTAAAATTAACATGTGAATAAGTCCCCTAAGTCCCTAGTAAGATAAATTACTAGAAACAAGACATATTCACACCAACATAAGTAACAAAATGTATGTTATAATCCATACAAGACTAGATATTATCCAATGGGAGTTATGAGCAATTTTTTGTCTAACCCTAGTAGAAAGCATTAGAATTATATGAAAAAAGGTTTCCAAATATTTATGAGAGACTTGCGATTATTGTTTTTGATATCATGGGACTAATGATGTGGGTAAATCTCTTGATATAAAAGGCTTTGTTGATTCAAATTGGGTTGGTGATTTGGAGAAGAGGCTCATGAGAAGTTATGTGTTCACATTATTTGAAGGACGTGTTAGTTGGATGAATAAGCGACAAACTACAATTCTTTTTGTCCACTACAAAAGTAGAGTACAAGGCTATGACACATGCATGTAAGCAAGTAATGTGGTTATAGATATTGTGTTCAAGTATTGGCTTTGAGTGTAAATATGTTAGAATTATATGTGGCAATTGAAGTACTATCTACTTGGTGAAGAACCCATGTACCATGCTCATACAAAGCATATTGATGTTTAGTATCACTTTTTCCACAAGATGGTTGAGGGTGGCAAAGTCATAATAATAAATATTAAAACTTTGGTTAATGTTACAAATTATCTCACTAAGCCAATGAGTGCAAAGAAATTCAGTTGGTGTAGAGATGCCATGGCCCTCACCTCTTCTAGCACTCAATTTATTTTTAGTCTTCCTTTGTCTTTACAATGTAAATGTCGAGTGGGAGAATGTTAATATTAGGTGTATCATTCACCTTACTCATCTCAAGCTTTATAAATTATTTTTATTTATGTAAATACATAATATATGGCTTCCAAACATCATAAAGTGGGAAAATGGGCCACCCATGTGAAGGTGTACTTTTTAATTATTTATTCTCTAGGATACTTTCAATATCATGTAAGAAGGTGTTGAATAAATAAGTTACATTGAAAAGGTCAAATTTGAGAGTTATAGAGCATCTTCTCAATTTGTTTGCTAACACAAACATTGAATGCCCTCATAGAGCACCTAGATTTAGAAAAGTGGTCAAATTGATTGTTATGATGAATCTATGATGTGTAAGAGAGTTGTAAGACATGGAAGAGGTATATGAGGAGTTACTTACTATTATGGGTTGCTTGACCATGACTATGGGGACATTATATTTTACCTACTTAATGGTTTCTAGTTTCTAACTTTTTATATATTAAAGGCATAAAATAGAGGATTGTAAAGCTCTTTTGCAAGTACTCTTGTGTTTCCAATTTACTATTAAAGGGATAAGTGATCATATTGGTGTATATTCTTTGTTGAGATTAATACAAGCATGGCTATCTTTGATGGTGAAGTTTTTTACTCACAAGAGTTTCTCCTATAGATTTGGTAATGGAATAAAGACTATGAGATTAACATAGATGTTTTTATATTTTGGTTCTTCGAACAAATCCACATGTACTTTGGTTATGGAACTGCATCAGCTATGTGACCTAGTCTAAGTGGTGTAACTTCACCTTCTATTACTTTTGAACTACAATATTTGCTCTATTACACCTATACCTTCATCTAAAACTTGTTCATGCGAAAAAAATATGTCCAAGGACATGTTATCAATAAAGGGAAGACTATTGACTACGATTCCTATAAAATATCATCAAAACTAATCTAGTATATCCTAACATATACAACATTATCCCAAAACATCTACAAAACTATAAATATTCTTTCATTTTTTTATTTAAAGACTATGATAATGGTATACATCTTGATTAAGTAAATATTTTTAATGAACACAAGAAAAAATAACATCAAAATATTTAGGTTAATACATGTAATAATATAGTATATAATTCAAATTTTAATTTGGATAAATAGACATGTACTTGGGTTTGGTATTGAAACATAAATATAGTGACTAAAATAAATGTGTGCCTTGATATTAGAGACAAGAACACTAATTTGATATGCAAAATCTAAACCTATGTAAAGACCTAGATCAAGGCTACAAGTGTAGTTGTGAACCTCCTAAATGTGGTCGTGAACCTAAATCTATGAACATGACCTTTGACAAGTTTGGGTTTTGATGTCTCCAAAAGTTTGTTGATGTTTATACCTTCAAATGGAAAATTTGATGGGGCTAAATATCACCATTAGAACTTGTTATGAAAATACAAAATCCTTGAGACTTCCTTAATTGTAGTCAAACCTCATTAATCAATTCAACAACATTGTAATAAGTTGGAAGATACCAAACAATAGGTGAGTAAGCAGCTAACAATGATGTGGTACAATGATGTTAAGTGCTTGAAACGATGCAATAAAGTGTAATATGCTAAATGATAAATTGGGTGCAAGAACTAGGGTTTTGACATTTATTGACATAAGAACTAACATAACTAATGCACAACAAGGTGCAACAATTCAATGATCATTTTCTAAGTGACAGTATATGTGGGTAGTGTCCTTGTCATAACAAATGACTAAAATGACGTAGGGATGATGTCCTTGTATACAAGTCTTAATGCACAATTTGAACTTTTTAGCACGATTCCACAAGTAACAATAGCATTGGACTAAGTCAACCTGGGGTCACAATTAAATTTGAATTTCAAAACTAAGTGTTATCCACCGAAATTGCGCCCTGTTGAACCGGATGTTCAACACCTCAGTGTAACATGGGAAGACCTCTAAAGATGTGGGTTTTTTGTAGACAGAGGTCAACCTCCGGAGAAGGTCGGCTTCCTTTGGTATCACCTATACTACTAATTCGTTTTGAAGAAAAAGGGAGAAGGAGAGCATAAAAACTAAAACTAATGAGAACATTATTTCTATGGTGATACACCTAAATGTAATAAGAGCTATGAACATTCAAACTGGCATACACTTGAATAAGGATGACTGACATTGAACTGCACAACGTGTTACCGTAAGTTTATGCATGAATATTTAGTAAAAAGGTTGACTTGCATATGCTTTTAAGAAGGAAAGGTAATTTTCACAAATCAAAAGGGTCATATACAACTTTAAAACACAATTTACAACCTGCATAACCATACTTTTGCAGAAAAGGCATAATACGTGAGACAAAGCTACAGGGAAATAAAAAAGATCTCACAAATAACTTGATCAATCACCTGACAATACACGATGCTGCAAGAACAAGAAGGCAAAATGAGACAATCAATGGTATCCAAGGTAAACGTTGTATATCATGCTCCAAATGAGTTACAAAAGTTTTCTAATTTGAGAAAGGACTGTCAAAGTCACAAACTTTCGAAAAGCATAAGAACTCTTTTACAAAGAGGCAAAAATGCCATATATACTAAAATGTGTCGGCCCCTACCCTAGGGCTTACAAAAATATCAGTCTCTGGAAAGATCCACCACTAGATCTTTTTGGAATGAAGTTAATGCCGCATTCGATTGCATCCCCGTGTCCATGTTGGTGACAGATCGCCCTCAGGAGAAGCCTTCAAATCTTATGGAATACTCGCATTTACTTATGGCCTTCGTGTCTATCCTCGAACTTCCTTGAAGAGCTGCTTTGAATTCTCTAAAGCATTATCATTAATGTCGATCCCCCTGAGCCAGTAGCGATCCCAGCTGTCACTGTGACTCACGGTTTCTTCTTCCTTTCTGCCTGATTCTCGCTCCAGATCTTTCTGCAAGTTGACCCCCCTTTCGGTAAGCAGCATCAGGTTTATCCTATTTAGATCCTTACAGATGAACACCTCTGTCTTCGAACCAATTCATCATCCTTGATCCCAGAGTAGATCCATATTGCTCACATTTCGTTGATCTTCCTCACAGGGGGTAGTCAGCAATAGTCAAACTACCCATGGTCAGTCTTTAGCTCCCTCTGATTGGTTGAACTCATGCCACGTAGATTCCCAGACGATCAAAGGTTGCTTCATCAAAATTGCATGTCGGTGAGACACTAGTCTTGTCTCCCTGATGCGATTATGCCCTTCAACAGTTATCGGTATAGCTCACAACCATCAGCAAGAGTTCATATCGACATCCCTAAAACCATCGGCAAGACTATCACTTTCGGCCAGACATCATAGCGAGCCCTCAGGAGTCATACCGATATCGCCATTTCATCACCCAGATTATCAACAAGATATATCGCTTTCGGAAAGAGGTCTTGCCGAAAGCACCTGACAGTAGATAGCACTTCAACCAGACCATCAGCAAGACTTCATCGGGTCGGCAAGACGTTACAGCGAGCCCTTCATCTTTCTCCCTGAGATCAAACCTTTCGTTTTAGCAAGACTCACCTCCAGTCGGGAAGACCTCTCATCGAACTCATTCTGCTTCAGCGAGACCACCTTTGGTCAGTTAGACATTACACCGACCAAGCCTTCTGTCAACGAGTGCAACTTCCTTTGGTGAGACCTCGCCTTGTCGACCAGACCTTTCATCGAGCTCATAACATTACACCGAAGGGAGAATCCTTCGGTGAGACTCCAACAAATCGTCCAGACGTCACGACGAGCGGCAGGAGTCATATCGATATCCCCTTGTGAACAAACATGGGTGTGACATTATCGGGTCGGCGAGATATTATGCTGAAGCAAACCCCCTTCACCGAGACTTCCATCTTTCGGCAAGACCTTATGCCAAAGGCAATCCCCTTTGGCGAGACTTTATGCAGTCGGAGAGACATCACGTTGAACCTCCTTCTGTTGTCCCCGAGCCCAAACATTTCGGCAAGACCATATCGGGTCGGCAAAACTTCTCAGCAAGGCCTCCTTGTTTCAGCAAGAGCTCATTTCATTTCGGGGAGACTTTGCTTGGTCGGCGAGACCTTTCGCCGAGCTCAAAACTTTACGCCGATGCCGCTTCACTTTGGCAAGAGTCCACCCTGTCAGTAAGACTTTTACCCCTTCGCTACCCCCTGTCGCCGAGACTCTATTTGGTCGCCGAGACATTACAGCGAACTCCTTTCTTTCACTGAGACTTCCTCTTGTCGGCCAGACCTTTCGCCGAACTTAAATCCTTTGGCGACGCTAGCCCTATGCAACGTCGGCGAGACCTTTCTTCTTTCGGCAGGACCTCTCCCCGAGCGCTGGCCATTTCAGCAAGAGTTCCATTTATCGGCCAGACCTTATGCCAAAGACAATCCCCTTCGGCGAGACATACAAGCGGAGAGAGATATAAAACTTCACAACGACCGAGATGTCTTGGCGACCATGAGGATTTCAAACAGGTATAACACACTGTTAGTCGGCAAGACACTCAGCTGGTCTCAGCGACTTTCTTCCTCAGGAATTTCATGCCAAATCTGACTGAGGCAAGGCTTTCCAATAGACTTCCTTGTGAAATAGCATCAGATGAAGACCTTCCCAATGAAATCCGAACACCTGCACGCTAGGCTCAACCCTTATGGGAGCCACATTTAATCCACGTGCCAAATTTAAAACATAATTTCCCCTGATTGAGCTCGTAGGTGAAAATTGGGTAACACTAAGGATCAATACTACACTTCTAGCCCTAAACTAGGAAAAGAAAACACTGATCTTAAAGTTGTGACTTTTCTAAGTGGAGATAAAATGGTGCTTTTAAGTGGGAAATTGAGTGTTGGCCCATTGAGTGTGCCAACTCAAACAAAATCATCTGCTAGGACTATACACTTTAGATTACCCACACAAAGTGGTGTAAGATAATAGGGAAAAGTGTGAAGATGCACTTTTAACCTCTATAATTAGGTAGTTGGGAATCAAATCATGTCTCAAACCTAGGCCAACATTAGTATAATCCTAGGACTTTACTAATTGGTAAAATTATAGACAATGAAGTAAGGGAGCAAAAATAATAATAATAATAATTTTCTCCTTCTAAAATTAAATTAAATTATAATAATCTTTATGACTGTTTAAAATAGGTCCACGCTAACAAAGTGTGTATCTTAATACACAAGAAATACTTAATATAAATTACACACTAACCTTTAGATCACAACAATGTATATAAGCTTTTTATTATAGGAAATAAAACACACCCCACAAATATAACTACAAGATAATTCATGATAAATCACTAAAATTTCAGCCTTAGCTAAGCTAAGAGTTGAGAATTGAGCAAGAGATATAGATTAGTTGAGACACAAAATAGGCATGTGTTGATACAAAATTCAAAGGTATTTAAGAAAAGAGTGTGCACTTAGCCTAATCTAGATGATGTGGTTTTGTCTTAGGCATAGAGAGACCTTCAATACCTATAGAAGATATTCACATGTGACAAAAGTAATAGTGTCTAAGCCTTATTCATTTTAAAGGCCTAGATTGGTTCAACAACACCAAAAAAAGAAATAAATAGAGGTGTTAGATGATAATGTAGACCAAACAGGTTGTAATAATTGAATCTTCAATTGATATGATAGTGATTGATATTCTTTAATGTGGATGTTGATAATGATTGATGTGATTTAATGCAAATGCATTGTCCTAATTGTATTATCATTAGATTGAACTAAAATTGTTTTTAAATACAAGCCTTAAACACTTAATTCAAAACTTTTGACACGCTAGCCTACAAGTAACTATGATATTCTAGAAGGGAACACATGGGAAATGGTTGCATTAGAATTTTAAAACAAACAAGGTTACAATTACAATCCAATATGAGGGATAAAATTGTAGAAGTGGCCCTAGCAATAAAATGAGCTAGGAATTAAATCAAGAATGTGTTGAATTAAGTGATATAGTATAACACAAAAAGGAATACAAGTTTAAGGTTATTAAGTACACAAAAAAACTAATTAAATATAAAGACTAGGCATTAGAAACATTCACACATTTAATATCTTCTCCTTTACAAAAAAAAGAAACGATATCTACTCCTTTACAATTATATACTAATAAACATATTCTTTTCAAATAAACACTTCACAAGTGAATGGTGGTTCCCACAAAAATCAAATTTTAAATATGAATGTGATATCTACTCCTTTACAATTATATACTAATAAACATATTCTTTTCAAATAAACACTTCACACTTCACAAGTGAATGGTGGTTCCCACAAAAATCAAATTTTAAATATGAATGCGAGTGCCTATGACCTAGATTTGATTGTCATATGATTATATTTAACTTTTTTAAATATAAAATACAATATTCTTTTAATATATCACAATGAAGAGAAAAGTTTAGATAGAATATCAAATTTTCTATAGAAATATCCCCCCACACTCATATAATTTGAACAAGTTTAATAGCTAAGCATCATAATAATAATAAATTACTTGTGAGATTTTGGCCCTAAGAGCGACTAAAACTATCGTCTAACTAGGAGGAGAAACTAGAAACTTCCAGGGCTTCAAATTATTTGTATTTGAAAAAACTCCCCGTCACCAAAAAGAAAGTTTGAGCCCACATTAACGAATCAATTTTGAACTGACTGACGTAGGCATTGATCATGGTGGACCTACCTTCAAAGAGCTGTAATGGCTTTAAAAGATATAATGGAGGTGGATTGTGTGCGTGAGGAAAAGGCTGTAGACCCTCTGCGCTTGGGCGACGCGGAAAGTCCTGGTCAAGGTGAGAATCTCGAGGTGGGAATCTTTACACAATCTTTGTAGTACACGAGCTTGTCAATGAAACTTGTTGATTTTCCGACCTAACTTTTGTCCTCGCGCTTGTCAAGCTGGGAATCGGGTAATGATTTTCCACGCGTCATATTTGCTGTGACAACGATGAAACTTCCTCCAAGCAGATGATAGTATTATAAAGTCTAGGTGATCACATCAATTCGCATAAAGAGGAAAACTCTACGAAAATGCCAGTCTAGTCTTGCTATTTTCCAAATCGTATAGAACAGGAAAAGTATGCGCACATTTTCTTATGTATTCTTGACTGGTAGAGCACAAGTAAGCCTGAGCTGTGAAGCCCTTACTCCTATAAAGAGGGACGGATTGTATTAGGCTTTGCACAGCCTTGTTATTGGTCTTTAATGTTGTTTTGGTCTTGTGTCTGTGGGATAAATCTGCCTTAAACAACAGCATGGGGAAGATTAGTCTAATGGGTATTTTGATGACAATAGTAGTCATCTGGTTCTGCTTCAACTTTGTGGATGCCAATGCTGGGAATTATAAATTGATGTTGAAGGAGAAGGTAACCAATCTGCAGTTTTATATGCATGATGTAGTATGGGGGGAGAATGCCACAGTAGTGCAAGTGGCACCACAGACGCCTATGAATTACTCTTCGGGCGCTTCCTTTTTTGGTCCATTGTATATTATTGATGACCCTCTTACTGAGACTCCCAATCCCCGTTCAAGGGTGTTGGGCAGAGCACAGGGGATGTATGCCATGTCATCTCTGGGAGAATTCAGTCTGCTAATGGCTCTCACTTACTCTATAGATACTGGAAAATACCGAGGCAGTTCATTGAGTATTGTGGGTAAGAACACGGTAATGAGAGATCAGAGGGAGCTTCCAGTTGTGGGAGGGAGTGGGCACTTTCGTATGGCCAGAGGGTATGCCTTTGCCCATACCCACTCCATTCAAGGCCCAAATGCCGTTATTGGATACAATGTCACTGTATTCCATTATGGACCTTAGATGCTCTAGACCATTCCTACTATGTGTTATATTTTAATCATGATGTTTTTAGTTTTGAAAAATGGTTGTTGAGAGTTGAGCATAAAGGTCTGTCAGGCTGTGGTCTGATCATTGAGGTGGGGTTTTGCCATGAGAATAACCCAAGGTTCGATCCTTAAAGCCCTTTGTGTGTATGCTGGTAGTATAGGTTTCTTCCAAGACAGTTTGAAGTTTTATCTTGAGAGTTCGTTTGTAAAATACTTCACAAGTAATATGATGATTTGTTTTTTACTAATATCTTGTTTTAATTTATAAAGTTTGAAAGAAAAAATTTTATGATAATTTGTATAATTTTTAAAATAGATTATGTAAACTTATTTTCTTTATCAATGATTTAGATTATGTTTCATAATCCATCATCAAGATGAGATAGTCATAGAAGATAAAGTATTTTGATGAAACTTGGAGACACACCAAATAACATCCAATAAGATTTCTAAATGTATATAGATAATGAAAAAGGCATTAATAAGAATGATGCTAATAATTGTACAACAAAACCAGGTATTATCATTCAAACATTATGTAATCAAGCTTTGTGGTAAAGCTAGTATTGACTTTAGATCTAACAGGGTGAGATGATGTAAAATGCAAATGATAAATTTGGATCATTCACCTAGCTCTGATACCAGTTGAGAAAAATGAAGTGCAGATAAATAAACAATAACAGCAGAAAATACACATAACACAGATAGTTTACGTGGTTCGCCATAAAGGCTACATCCACGGGAAGCAGAGGGAAAATATATTAATCTCTGTACGCCACATTACAATACAATACAGCAGTAAATAAATAATATGTCTTCAAGAGGAAACGAATGGTCAAAGGAAACTGAAGGGACAAAGATGTCCATTGGGCTTCATATGGTTTGTTGGTTTTTTTGAAATCCAGCAAACAGACAAACTTCAAAAAATGTTTAAGTTCATCTTCCAATATGGCTGTACGAATGCGTAAAAAAAAAAATTAAAAAAAGATCATTTTTCTTCACATGCACTGCATCTCCTTCCAGCTTTTGTTGTGCATGAAATGATAGGTGGATGAATGAATGAATAAGGTTTTTAATAACATCTACGAAGCCAAAAAACTTATGGGACATTAGATAACCAACCACACTGCTAAGCACAAAAGCCCAAACAAACAGACCACTCACATGGTGCCTACTTGATATCCCTTTCCTTTTAGTTCCTAAGTTGCAATTTTTGTTTTGCTTTCTTCTTCGAACAGATTATTCAAAGATCCCGCATTCAAAATCTTTATCCGTTTATCAATGGGACCAAATGACTGAATGATACGAATGAGGTGAAGTTTATTAAATCTTGTCTGTTTATACATAACGGCTAGGGCAAGTGTCATAGTTTTGACTTCTGCGTCAGGCTTCAGCGGCAATGGAGTCCATTAGAACCTGCAATGATATTTAAGCTGCAATGAGTAGTTACTTCACCACAAGGCAACCTATGCCATTTGTGTTGTTCGGATCGGAGCATCCAGCAGTCTCCGGCTGATGAAATTCTAAGGTAGAAACCCATTTATGTGCGTCAAAGTTTTAATTAATTTTGTATGAATTAAGATTTTAAAGTTTTAAATATAAAGTAGATTTAATATTTATATTAGTAATATTAACATTCATAATAGGTTATAATATTTTTTTAAACTTTACTTAAAAAAAAAATTAAGGTTTTACAATTACTTCAAAATTATTAATATTAATTTTTTTATATTTAATTTTAATTAGCTTTTAAGATTTAATATTAGTATAAGTTATAAAAAATTCAAAATATTATATAGATTTTAATTATGATTTTTCTGAATTTTATCACTTAATAAATTTGTTTCTTTTTTTTTTTCATTTTGAACATAAACATGAATATAATTTTTCTAACTTACATATAGATAGTTCAAAATAAATAATTTTTATTTTTGAATTATAAATCTTTTAGAAGTGATGTAAATCCTTTTTAAGGTTTCAGATTTTTTTTGTTTAGTTAAATTATTTTTCTACTTTTTATTTTTAATCTTTTTAATTTTCAATTAATGGCAAGTCTTAGGCTTGAGACTCAACAAGTCTAGTAATTTTTGAGTTATAAATCTTTTAGAAGTGATGTAAGTTCTTTTTAAGGTTTCAGATTTTTTTGTTTGGTTAAATTATTTTTCTTCTTTTTATTTTCATGAATTATTATTTTTAATCTTTTTAATTTTCAATTAATGGCCAAGTCTGAGGCTTGAGACTCAACAAGTCTAGTAAATTTCATGGTTCTAGCCAAACTCTTCAAAAATCAAGTCTCAATCCTTGGGGGTTGTTTAACTTTGCTTTACCTCAAGGCTCACTAATTCTAGTGAGTTTTGACAAGAAGTCTTGTAGCTATGTATTTGGCAATATGCTTGGACAGAAGAAATACACAGTTCATGGCAAGAATCTTGATTTGGGATTATACAAGGAGCATATCAAGCCTATTGCAACACAACGACAAAAAAACTTGAACCCTGGCTTCATACGACAACTTTGTTTTAAATCCCAAATTGTATGCACCAAGGGCTAGAAGATTGCCTAGTTCTAATGATAAAGAGATTAAAGAAAGGCTCATGATGGCCCTTCAAAAGATGTATAGTATTGAAATAACTTTAAGTTGAACATAGTGGCTACCCTTTATGCATCCAACATTTAGTAAACCAAATATAGACAAATAGAGCTATATTAGCTCAAAGCAACCTTATCAAATGGTGGCCATGACATGTCAAGGATGCAACAAAGTTGAGGATGCTTGCCACTCACCTCTTTCACATATCATTCATTTATTTGTTGCAAAGAGGAGTTGGTCTACAAACAGAGGTGGTGGTTGTGCATAGTGCCTTGTGACTCAAGTATCAACAACTTCCAATTGCACAAAGAAATGTTCGTCCTAAAGATGCCACATAGATTGATGAGACAACATGGTAAGGATTGGTTGGGGTTCCATTGGATGAGGCAATCCCTCATATTGACAATGACTCAAATCCGAACTTTGTTTTTAATTTTGATGAAGATAAATAGAAGCATAGCAGCAGCAAATTTAATTGTCTAAATTGTGTCATTTTGTAGCTGTAGGCTTTCCGCCTTTTCATCTTTTTATATGTGCACATTAGTCATTGATTTTAATTTTGAAAAAGATATATGGAGGCATAGCAGCAATTAAGTTGGTCGCCTAAACTGTGTCATTTTGTAGTTGTGGCCTTTCAACCTTTTCAACTTGTTACATGTGCACATTGGTAATGAAAAACAATTAATTACTAAAATTTTGCTAGTTTATATGTTTCATAATATGATTATATAATGAATATAGTGAATGCCTTCTCATATGAATTATTGGAATTTCCTATATTTTAAAGTTTCCCATTTTTTAAATTGCCATCCCCTGTCATCTCTTCATAAAAGACCTCCCATCTACTACTGTCCCAGAAATGTGTCCCCACCTATTTCTTATTGCCCCAACCAAAAACTTAGTGGAACATAGATAATTTTGATAGTGCTCTTGTCCATTCAGCTTTTAGAAAGCTATATCACTATTTATTGTCTATCCAGCTTTTAGAAAGTTATATCACTATTTAATGAATATTGTGAATGTTTTATCATATGAATGTTAAATTTCCTATATTTTAAAATCTCTTTTTGCCATCCCTGTCATCTCTGCAAAAAGTAGCTCCCATCTTCTACTGTCCCAAAAATGCCTCACCACGTATTTAATGAATATTGTGAATGTCTTATCATATGAATGTTTGAAATTTCCTATATTTTAAAATCTCTTTTTGCCATACCTGTCATCTCTGCAAAAAGTAGCTCCCATCTACTACTGTCCCAAAAATGCCTCACCACCTATTTCCTATTACCCGGGTCCCCAAAACTTAGTGGAACATAAATATTAATTTTGGTAGTACTTATGTCTGTCCGGCTTTTACAAAGTTATATTGCTATTACAACAGCCACCATGATGTTCTTTCCACAAATTTGTTATCCAAGGATCTTTTGTTTACACAGCCAGGTTGACTGTTTGGTTACGTCATTACCAGATAGATTCTACAAGCTGTTTCCCACTCTCTTCATCTGGTTACACAGCACTAATAGATTGGACGATTCTACATCTCAATTCCCACTCTTTTCCTTATCTCCACTTCACGTATTGTATCACATATTATGCTATCATATTCCCGATCCAAAGCATCTCCCTTATACTCGGGGCGTGGTCCAAATTTATTCAATTTTCTAAGCTTTATAGAGCATTATACTATCTAATATCCCAGTCATTAGTTGTGGTTATACTTATATTTCTAAACCTGAAGTGTCTTTTCTACCTGTTTTAAGAGTATTTTTAGACTTACACTACAATTAGTTAAACAATCAGAATTTCCCACTTTGAAACAATTCTCTGATCATGGTTTCTAACAAAAGCATTTGTGGTGTTGAGCCAATACACCTCAAATACCTTGACACTTACAAATCTATATATAATTAAACTTTTCATGGGATTTGTACAGAATTGTTTGGAATCAACAGCGATATATGAAATCATCCAAACACTGACAATCATCAAAACTTTGAAAATACCAATGCAGGCATTTTCGCTCTCCCTTAATTGTCTTTTCTTTGCATCCACGTTTCCATCGATTTCAAAGTCATGAGTACTCTAAACTGGTGTAACTAAGTCGGTCATTCAGCGTTTTTTCTTCTTTCCAATATTCATATTGGAAAATTTGTTTGGGATTACATTGACGCCTCCAAATATATATATGCATCCACTGTTTCTAATACGGTCTTAGAAAATACAAATTTATTTGCCGTCAAATTGATGTTTTTATCAATACCCATTTCAATGACTAGGTTTGTAGTTCGGAACTTGGAAACAGAAAAACGATAAGGGCTTGCAGTCTTGACTGCCATAGCAAAAAAGGGTCATAGCAAAAGGCTAACAATCTTTGAGGATCATATAACCTGCCTCAATAAAAGTGAAGAAAATTTAATAGCAAAATTGACAACATAATATTGAATTTTACAAGAACAAAGAAAATTACTTAATCTTGCTCACACTTTCTTCTGCTAAGATACCTGGAGACTAATGGACTACAATTCTGCTCTGGGAATCGACATGTCCTGGTTCCATTCTGATGATTGAGGACACCAGCTAGATTTTGTGGTATGTCCCTTATTACCCAGTGGGTCATGCATGGGTCGCCACTTTTAACATGGGGATCTTACCCTGGTGGATTTTAAACCCTCACCTTCACAATGGTAACCATTTGGCCTTGCACTCGACCAACCCCACTGGATTGACTTCGTTCAAATTTATTATTTTGTAGGTGTTGGTAAATAGTTTTGTCACTGTAAATAATCAAATAGACTCACCCAACAGGCAGCGACAATATGCACCAACAAATGGATAAATTGTTATGGAGTAACAATTATCCTCTACGTTTAGAGGGGCAGCTCCCTCATATGATATAAATTTGATTTTTCGAATATAATGAAAATGGGTATGCTTTTAACCAGAAAGCAGAAAAGGTAGACTAACACCTATCCATAACCATGAAATAGCTGTGATTGAAAATGATTTAAAACTACTAACTGATGCTGAAAATTAAACTGGCAGACAATCAATATCATGACTCATAGATCAGATTATCAAAAGTTTGCTGACTCGACTCACTGCAATTCCAATATTCACTGAAGATAAATGAACAAAATACCAAAGAACAGCACATCCTCACAGGGAAGGAATATTCAAATGCTTATCAAAGCTCACAGACTCATTCATAAACATTAGTATTTCATTCATAATTGATTGCACATAGACAATAAACATCTACAGCAAGATCATCAAAACTACAAAACTTTATTGTTCCTCATCTCAATCTCCTGGACAGACCAAAAATCGGACCCCGTAAATGTTTTTCAGATTACATATTTTTAGGTTCCCTCGATGAGCCTTTTCGGTTTCCATAACCGTTTCTTTTATGTAACGGTTTCTTGAAATCTTTGTGACCTTTTGAATCCCCTCCTGTCTACGTGGATTTTAATATGTTCATCCATAATATTGTTTTAAGCGGACTCAATTTTGGATTTCTAATAAGTTAATAAACTATAATTAACTCTCGGTCCATAAAGCAGCCACCTGACTTGTGACACTCTTTGTACCATTTTACCTTTTCCATATGACTTTGATTCAATTGGGAGGTATTCTTGTAGCAGATGGAAGCTCTGTCAAATGAGTAATTCCAGAGACGCTCAAATACTCTAAGTTTGGAAATTTTAGCTGCTTCTAGAAGACGGGAAGAAACGAATCTAGCATCTTCTCAGCTGCTCTAACAGCTGCACGACACTTTGCTACCTCAGAAAAATATAAATTGCCTATACAGATGAAAAGATTGTGCTTATCTCCTTGTATTGCAGTATCTTTGTTTAGGGAAGATAGAAGTCTTGTAGAACTCTCAATAACAACAGAGGATGATGCTGTTGCAATTAATCGTCTCAATATCCATGATCATCTGCTAGGACTTCATCCTCACGAACCAGCCACCAAAGTTGTTTGGCGGTAGTAAGGAGTGAGCAAATGACACTAAAGAATTCAGCTGCAATAGCTGATCAGTGGGAAATTCTAGTTATTCCATGCTCAACATCAGGCATCTTTCCAAGGAGGTTAAAACAGATGTTAGTAAACCCTGGGATCCACCACCTATTTTACTGTACCTAGCTGACCCTTCAAGTTACAGCTCTCCAGAATCACCCAGTGTTTAAGTAATCTCAAACCAAAGGCAGTCTGTGTATGGTTCGTTAGCAACAACAATGATCCATTTTCTGAGCCACTGGCATTATTTCTCAATACTGTTTGCTTTGCTTTTGCCATTCCCACTACATTAATTGAACTGAGCTTTATGTCTGCCAATCGCATTTCTATGAGGCATTCTGTTAGGAAATTTACTTCACTTCTTTTATACTCCCACGGACAGTAGCTTTGAAGTGACTTATATGTTGGGCTCATATGGCGTCGGCTTTTTAGTAGTTGCCACTCGGTTGTCACTTCCAAGATCTGTTGTTGCCAGAAAAAGTAGCCATCTAAGAGGTTAAGAATGCGCGATGATCTATAATTGCCCAAGGCAGATATGGAGAAACCACTTCCATGAAATCAAGTAAGCTCTTAATGAATAAATGTGAGTCAAAATCATCAAGTTCGCCAGAGGTATCTGAGTCAATGTCATTCAAAAGACTTTGCCTCTTGCCTTAAGGAACAAGCATGCTCCATAGAATGTTTGGCAAGATCCATTTCAGTGGCACTCAAAGAATAACTTCTCAGCCCCTACCATTGAAACCTGTTCCTCAAGTTCTGTTCTGGATTGATGACGTCTTTCTTCTGACAGAGTCATAAGTCCGATTACTACCAGGTCAGTATTCATTTTGACAGAGGGCCCATTCAGATTCACATGAGTCGAGGAGTTTCTCCTGCTCTTCAGTGTAAGTCGGTGTACTTGATGAAGTTTCCACACCAATCAATTAACGGGTACTTGGAAATTCATTCTTCAAATGCTTCTTCATACAAGCTGATTGAAATATGGAAGAAGTTTCCCATGATCTCTTATGTTGTTGAATGAAGTAACTGTTTGATCAACACAACATTCGCAGTCCATGTGCTCAGGTTCCTCAAGGGGTTTGTGATTCTCTGTAAGGGAGTTGATTACATCACCCGTGCACACACTGGGAGGAAACACAGTGACAAACATAATTTCAAAAAAAAAACTCATGGCTGCCCCTCGACAATCTCATCAAAGATTTGTTTCAGAAGTTCTAAAGGAAATGACTCATGGAATACATGATATAACATGGTTATGGATTGGGGGTAATGTGCAATATTTTGGAAAAAGTTTAAAATCTTGAGTTCTGAAATTACATGCAACAGTAGGCAAGCAAGAGAATTTGTATAGATGATGAAAGTCAATTGATCTTTTTGAGAATAGTAATTTCATAGTGCTTCTATTTTGGGTATGATAGGTGATTGTATAAGCAATCAGCACCAAGAAATTTTCAAAGATAACAAAATTGAACACCACAAGGACTAGTTTTAAAACTGTTTCAAGACATTTTTTATTTTACAGATAATTTATACTGGAGATGTTACTTTAGCACACCATAATTGCAGCTGATTGCCAACAAACACGTACATCAAAGACTAGAGATAAATTATGCAGACAAATTAGATGCATACAAATAAGGGATCAGATCTGGAGCAAAAGGTATTTTGCATTTACAGATATGATATTTTAGATGTGCAATATCTTTATGCAAAGTCTTGCATCGATGACACCTCAATGGAGATTTGAGTATCCTGCCTTCTTCACTGCAAGGAGTAATCTTACCATTTGACTCAAGCTCAGCTAATACCTTTTTTGAATCTAGAAAAAATGATGATGTGAAAGAGTTCCAGTGCTTTGCATTTTTTAAGAAGGGAGAATCAAAATTTTGACTAATGATGTGCATGTGTAATTGCCTCATTGAGGGGACCTGAATCACAGAGCAAGAAGATAATTATTATGAGTTAAATGATTCATGTGCATTTATAGAGTTTTATTGTACTGTAAGATTAACACTTTGAAAAATATAAGATTTAGACAACAAGAGTTGATGTTGCTCATAACTAGTTAATATAACTATTTCAGTTTACAAACATCAGATTTACCACCTAACATATTTATGTCACTTCCAGCTAAATTTACTTGTTTTATACCTGACGGTTAAACATGTTGCAAGACATACATATGTGGGTGCAACTACAAAAGAGGATTACCGAGTGATAACCAAGCCGGAAAATCAATGACTGGTCTTCATTTAGAAACTTTGCAGCCCATTCTTGTCCAAGATTGTGTATATCCTGTAAATGTTGTAAATTCTCTTTACCAACATCTTCCAAGTTATCAAGACCATTCATTCTCGATATTACCAATACATGTTTCTTACCCTGCCACATAAATCAGACAACTTCGTTGACTAGTCTAGTTTTATTTCAGATGATAAACAGATACACAACATTTGCAGAGTTTACAGGCTTACAACCTAAATTTTTAGACAACAAATAACTGGAATTTTAATATAAACTTTACTGGGTATCAAAATCAACATGAAACACACCTTAGGATACAAGTCTGGGTACACCACAGCTTCATCTGTTACCTGACGTACTTTATCCTTGTACTTTTCTGGACTAAAAGCGACATCTCGTAAAGCTTCAGCCCAACGTGGCCATTTCTTTAAATTCCCTGCTTGGTGTCTGCCCTCCTCGCTCCCTTTTGTATGATCACCTTGCATTATTTTCAACTTACCAGTAGACAACTGAACTGCCAAATAGACAATTTAAGAAATAATACATACTTGTGAGGCTCTTCCTTTCCTACCATGTGTATGGCATCCTAAACAAAGAATATGGAGAAAAAACAGAGCAACATTCAAATATTATGGCAATAGCAGTAAATATAACAACTAAATGTTAAAGGAAAAAAGAAGAGGAGCATATATACTCTCAATATAATCTACTAGGCTAAAAGAGGTGGCTATCTCTCTAATCAGATTAAATCATGTATTGTAGAGAATTTTGGATAATTTTACAAAAATGTTTTAGATCATATTCTATGATTTAGCATCAGGATGAGATAGACAGAAAATTGTGTAGATTGCAGATTCTACACCACTAAATAAAGCTCAAAAACCTGGAAAGTAGATTACCTCAAGATAATTGCTGGTAGGATATAAGCCAGTAAATCTTAAATAAACTGATATTAATAAAGAACAAAAATAAAGTAGTACAAATATCAAAATAGAGTGAAAAATAGAGGTGAATGGCAGGGTAAAGTTGAGATTGTAATCAGAGGTAAATGATAAACGGAAAAATATAAGATTGCATGGATCACATTAATAGATCAGTTACAATTGTAGAAAGGGAATATAATTAGTTATAAAAGTACTAAAAGCACAAAGAATGTATGAACATAAATAATAAATAAACAATAACTGAAATTAAGGGTTAATAAATAATGAAAATAAGAGTGTGTAACATAAGTTGTAAGAAAACTAAACAGGTAAATATAAAGTTAGTACGGCCAGTAGGTTGCCATGGCATGAGTGTAAGGAGGATGATAAGCCAACGAATATTAAATTGGTTGATGATAGTAAGAATAATAGAATTAATAGAAATATAAAAATAATTGATAAATGAGTGGCAAGAGAAAAAGATGATAAAGGAATTAGAGAAAATTTATGAAAGGGAAAATGAGATGGTATGAAACACAGAAACAGATAGGTAACAATAGCAGCAAGGAGGTGAATTGAAAGAGTAAATTATGTGAATGTATAGACCAAGAGTAGAGAAGTGAAGATAACATGAAAGAATAGGGCAAGGTTTAGAAGAGGAAATGAATGAGCAGGGTGAACCAAGCAAACAAAAGGCCAACAACCAAGGTGGAAAAAGGAACCCCACCTGGGAAACCAGGTCTGATATCTCTTGAGGAAGTTTATTATGAGGCACCAAGAATGGCTCACCCCCGAACCTATTGAGATTGTTGTCTGGACTAAGAATGTTTGCTGATCTCAAGATTTTCTTTTCCACCTCAACCATTGTTGATTAAAATAATACCTCCTACTATTTGACATTCATACACATATACCTAGCTCGGCTTTCCCTTGCACCATCTCGAGTCCTAAAAACATTCATATTACATGCTCCATAGCCTTAAAGGAAATCTAACCACTCATACCTAATTAAAGGAATTCTAACCAATAAATAGATCAGTTTAACTTCATAACCCTTTTGAAGGAAAACAAAACATCATGTAAAACAACTATAGTGAAGGTTTGCATTAATTCCACACCTATAGTAGCACTGCAATAGCCTCCTATGTAACATAAATAAGATGTTTTTGTCAAACACCCTATATTTCCTTTCAATTATGTCTATGTAAAATTGTAAATGTTCCCAAACAATGTGTCACAAACAGCTTGACACTCACTACAAGATGTACTTTAAGGGCTTACTCATCTAATTTTTCAATCAGGAATTTTTTGTATATACAATACACTGTCACCCCTGTAGATTTAGTTTTTGGGGTATAACACACGGACAAAAAGTTCCTCGATGGCACAATCAACTTCAAAGAATAAGTAGATAAAAAAGGAGGATTCACCAATTAATTTCTACCTAGGTGTTCAGTAAAATACAATTCATATGCTAAATAAGCATGTCCACAGAACCATTACAATCAAACAAATGTAGGCCTTAAGTATAGCAACCATAATAGTAAAGAATTGAACACTCTCAATGTTTGGATATAATCTTGAACTCAAACGACATAGCTGCACTAAATTTACATGGAAGCAGCAAAAATGTATAAGCTTACAATCCAAGAGGACAAGCAAAATTTTCAGTTCAAAAAAAAAGAAACTAATAATAGCTCATTTGGTCAAGTTTCACCAAATATTGTTATGCATTAAGCAAATTTCCCCAATAAAACACTCAATCACTCCATTGGAATGAAAACTTTGAGCAGCCAATATAAAGAGCTATTCATTCAGATATCCATTGAACTGCTGTTGAGATGGCACAATGCTAGCCTTGGGATCATGTCAACCTAGGTTATTATCTACAAATCTCATACACAGATGTATCCATCATATGAATACTATAAAGGAAAGTGCTGTTTTTTAGATCAGGGCCAAGTTAGCTGCTAATCTGGCATGGAAGCTCAGGGTTTTTTCTCGTTTACCATATTCATTGTTTAATTTTGTACCCCTTAGGTTTCAAACTCATGGCCAAGCTCAGGAGTGAATCAGACCCTGCCAACCCACTTACGCTCGGAGTACATATGAAGTAGTGCATAAACGAGTTGCTAAAGGTGATCTCTTGGGTGGCCTAACAAAAAGACGTCTTCACTGTCTTGTCTATTTTCAAAGACCTAATCCGGGGTATGGGCTTGAGGCTAATCTTCTGGCCATTCCTAGAGCACATGAAAGGGCCCAACGTTTATGCTTCAGGCTTCATGTGTTGTCAAGGCAAGCCAACTCGCAGATTTGAGTGTTTTGAATTTTGTTCTACATAGTCTCAGTAAGAAGTGTAGCCTACCATTAACAATGCTCTCTTTGAGCTATGGGCTATACATTGTCAGGCATGACCTTCCTAATAAACAGTGCTTCAAGTGCTTGCTTGTACTTTGTACAATGGGAAACTGACTTGTCTGCACCATCAGTACCAAGACATAATTTTCATGGAAGCATTTTCGTTTCTCCTATATAATTCCATACATTAATTCATCAACAATATGGGCCAAGCAGAGGAGACTCTAAAGCTATAATGAGTTCAAGCAATAAATATCATGAACAGAAGGGGATTAAGGTTTGCAGTTAAATCCGTAAAAAAATCTGTCATGTCCTCTCTATTTCATAGATGGTGCCTAGACACCAAACTTCGTAAGAATTCATGCAGGAAACCAGAGCACAAAATGCAAGTCTGACACTACTGAAAAATAAAAATTTCAAAAATTTGTTATCTTGTTGGTTGTGGTTCTCTCTCATCATTTTCTTAATCCCAACAGAACCATTCACTCTAAATCCTACTTTAATTATTTAAGTCCTTCTAACATGCCATCTGCATGTGAACAATGGACTTGCTCATCATCTATAATATTTACAGTTGTTCACGCATTTAATAGATGCTCAGCAGCCAAGCCCTTTTGGAAAATGGGCTTCTAGCAGAATTCAGTCCAATTCTTAGTACCTCCATCTCTCCAAGAGCTCCTTACTTGAGGGCAACTAGATGATCAAGGGTAGGTGCAGATAGCTATGGCACACAGCGCAGTTGAAAGTTACAGGGTTTTTTGGTGTGAAATTAAGATGTGAGTTGACGTCCCAATAAGACTCCTCCCTGCTCAGCCTCTTGAAGGTTGAAGGCATTCAGTAAAGAATTGGCATTGTTTATCAAAGTAAATTAGAGAGTGATAAAGATTTTTAGTCAACTCCTCTCGAAGTAAAGTCGCTTATATTAGATGTGCTGGTCTTTTTAGGAAGAGAAGTTCCATGCAACCCTCTTGTAAGAATGTTGAAACTTTTCTGTTTCCTTACGTAATATAGGTAAGTGGCATTTTGCAATAAAAATAGGCAATTTCAATTCCTCTGGAGTAGCATGTTCTAGAGTCTATGCAAATATAGAGAGAAGCAACAAGATAGGTGAATGTCAGTACCTTCCCCCAAGACTCTTGTGAAGTGGATTTATATTATTAAACTTTTCATGGACCAGCTAGGAATCAAATCTAGGACCTCTCATTTGCTGCTAGGGTGCTCTACCACTAACTACCAGCCCCTCAGCCCCTGAGTGACCGGTCCATATTTGCTTCAGGAGTGGCTCATTTTCCAACACCTCCTATTGAGCCACACTGCAGGTGCTTGGTGACTAGCTTGGTCCGGTTCTACTGACTTGGGCTCTGATACCATATTAAACTTTTCATGGACCAGCTAGGAGTTAAACCTAGGACCTTCTATTTGCTGCTGGGGTGTTCTATTACTGAGCTACTGGCCCCTTAGTGACCGGTCCATCTTTGATTTGGGTGTGGCTCATTTTCCAACATATATTTGCAAGTAAAACAAAACAAATTTAAGTTTCAAAACCTCTGGCTTCCACATAGGGCAGTGTAAAGAAAGAAGACCTAAAAGTAATGTGCACCGAGCCACCAAAGGATTTGAACTGATTTTAAAATTCGTGTTTCTATAAATTTAGACACAGCTATCTGGAGTACATGTAAACTTTAGTTACTATTAGAGGGAAATTTCTTATAAGACAGAAAGAGCCCTAATTCCTCAGAAAACTAAAACGCCAAACCATAAAAAGTGCCTAGAGTTCCAGAGTTACGAAAGGACTTCAATAGAAAATAAAACTGTTGACCTCAAAAAAACGGGGCTGATTATTACAAAGCCTGTTATTGCAAAAAGATATAAATGTAAAGAACCCAGATAAAATGAACAAAACCTGTTATTACAAAAAGTTAAAATAAAGTCGCCAGAGAATTATATATTCCAGTCAACCTATCCACAAACAAATTTAAAACACCGAGAATTGTAAAATGATTTATAACAGAGAATAACAAACAATTCATTCAAATTTAATATTGTAGTACTTTTAGCCTTGGAAAAAGTATGTTTTGGATTCACTGAAACTGACCTTTTTTCTAAGGTTTCCCTCAGCAAATCTGCAAAAGCCGAAAAGAATAAATGAGAGAGTAAATGTAGTGAAATATCAAACTATTAAAAATCTCCATACATATTTCTCTGCCAGTTTGGGTTTCTGCCCGTGTTCATGAAGAAGTCAGAGTTCGAAGACGAAAAATCCAGAAGGACGGTTTTCCGTAGCCGCTTCCTGAAGGTAAGCATTTGAAAAATGTTCGAATTGATGTGGTCTAAATTTAGTTATTCCGAGGGGCGTTTACAGAGGTGTTCCACAATAGTATTAAAAAGCGGGTAAATTTATGTTTAAAAACAATTACCTGACCGACATATTATTAAAAATATATTATTTAAATATTAATATTAAAATATAAGGGTAATATTATTTATGATCTAGATTATGTATGGGAATTTGATTGCTTTCAAAAATTTACTTAATGTAATAATTAAAAAGGTTGCTTATAATCATAATATAGAAAAACACACTCCCCATTAATGGGGTTTCGAGGGTTGATCTTCTAGTTGATCCAAGGACAACAGTTAAATGGGAAGTGTCGAAGGTGGGATGGGTGAAAATAAATTTAAACGATGCCTCCATATGCAGGAAGCGCCAAGCGACTTTCCTAAGTGAGGTGATAGAGAGAAGGTTGAAATGCATAATGAAGGTGAAGCATGGTTTAGTAATACTTGCGGTGAAACTTAGGTTCTGGGAGATGATTTTTTGAAAGCCGAGCATCACTACAGGGTGAATACGGACATTACTGCCATGTTTCTTGCATCGGTGTTGAATTAAGGTGAAAGCAAAGAGGTAGCAAGGACCCTGTGTGAGAAGTTGTTCAAGTCTTGTTTTTTGGGGGAGTTAGAGGATGTATTAGAAAATGTGGACGCAGATGGGAGAGTCCCCATTCCTATGGATTACTATGTGATTCACAGGCGTAGTATCCCGATGGTGCGATTTCCTCTTATCGTGTCGCAACCAATGACGGTTATGCCTCCTAACATCATGCCAAGGCGATGGGCATTGTGTTTATGAAGCGGTGGGTTGGTTTGGTTCAAGATGCAAATGCGGGTTGGGTTCAAGACTTTGCCAGGGCCGCGGGCTGGGGGTTGGTTGTGGGTGGTCGTTGAATGTGGTAGGGAGATGCAACTGTGGGTGAGGTGTTGCGTGCGGGACTATAGGTATATGGTCGGTTCCTATGTCTATGGTGAGATTGAATGTGACTGGTGGGGTGCATTTTTTGTGTTTTTGTTGTAATTTTACAATCGATAGCAATGCAGAAGGACTAGGTTAGGATGATAGCAGAATATGCTCTACATTTTTTATATTTAGAATGTAATAGGGCAAGGAGTATGATAGATAAAAGGGTTATGTAATGGGAAGGGGTATGATGGTGTAGATATACAGAACTTTCATGGATGCAATGTAAATTTTACCATGATCAATACAATGGTGCAAGCCTAGCTGCTTTTAATCTAAACAAAAAAATATAGAAAAACACACACACACACATATGCACTTATAATTGTATCCTTATCTTTATCTTATCCGTACACATTTTTATATTTAAAATTCAACTATGCTAGAAGAATGATTCATTTAACCATTTTTATATATGTATATTTATTTATATATAAATTTATTTACACATATTTACATTTACATAGATATATATTCACACATGTATTCAAAATTCATTCTTTTATGTATGCATGTCTTTTATATTTTTATAGAGGAGATCCTCTTTCTTTCCTACTTGTAAATTTTTCTAGCCCTTTTTTATAAATATTTATTTATTCACTTTCATATATTTAAAATCCAACTATGTTACCCATTCAACTATGTTTTCATACATATCAAGATGTTGACAATTTTTATTTAAGCATTTTAATGTGCATCTATGTATTCACACCTAAATAAAAAAAAATCCATGCGAACATTGCATAGATTGTTCTTCTTTTTAGTCAAAATTCCTTTCAATTCCTATATTTATCTTTGCTTGTAAACCTTTGCTCTCTTCATTCTAGATGCATTTGTTTTTAATCATAACTATTTATACCTTATACAATTTGGTTTCACCCGTATGTTTGTCATCTCTATCCTTGATCTCATCATTTATGCATTACTTAGATTGTTCTTGCATTTTTCTAATTTATTTATATACTTACCCATTTCTATACTAGCATTACTTTCCATATTACTAACTTATCCTTTACCTATTTTTGTTTACTTTACATTATATATTCATTTCTTAATTGTAATTTAAATCCTTTCTCTCATCTCATCTCTCTTCCTCCCCTTTTTAATGCCATTTCTACACTCCAATTCCACATATTCCTCTTCTTGGAATCACACTGTGTTATCTAAAATATCGATGAAAAATATACAGAGTTTAAGTCAAAAGCTTAAATTATTTTACTCGACAAACTATAGAAAACTCATACTAGTTCTATATGTTGGTTATGTTTTAATTTTTATGTGCATAGTCATGACATGAAATTTCATGCCCTCCTGCCATTGTAGAATGTCTCTTGGTGTACAATGTTATATGATATTTTTTGAAAATAAATGCAAAAATCAACAAATAGCAAACCACATTTCTAATAATCCAATGTTAAATGAACAAACAATCCAATGTTAGTCAATAAACAAATCTAAACTAGCATTCCCATGAAATTCATTCAAACACAATGAACAAGAAACAAAATAAAATGATTAAATGAAAACTAATGAACTTATTCAAATGCTCAAACCAACATCCCATGGGGGAATTGGTGCTTCTTTGATGTGGAAAGAAGCCCTTTCCCAATTCCTTGACAAGCTTTGATGATGGATGTATGATTCTTGATAAAAATTGCTAATAACCTAGCTATGGATGATGAATTTTATGCTAACTTGCATAAAAATTTGGATGATTGTGGATTCAAATGCCTATAATGTATTTGCATGAAGTTGTGTCAACTTGTGGATGAATTTGTGGATTCAAATGAGCACACAAATCAAATAGAGGAGACCTCTATTTATAATGGAGAAGAGTTGAAGAATAAGGAATAGGAAGAATGTGGGATTAAAGTTGAACCAATGGCATTGTGTCACTTGTCAACGTGCTAATGAAGGAGAGTGGAGCACATTTTGAACAATGTGCATGTTAAATCCATGTAGGTAAAATTTGAAATTCAAAAGATGGCTTGTGCAAGAAGAGTTGTAAGAGGAGTTAATGCCAAGTTGGCTCAAGAAAAGGACATGTAAGATCCTTTAATGTCATGTTGGAGGACAAAAGTCCTTTGGGAGGGAGATTTCAAATTGGTAGAATATTCCAAGGATATGCCATATTTGAATGAAAATTGAGGAATTAATAAATCAAATAAATTGATTTACATGTACAAGTTGCAAAAGCTAGAGGAATGGATGATTAGTATTAGAAGTTAATTAATGATTAATTAATTTATATGGAATTAGTGGATTTGACATTTGATTTAGATGTTTTGATTTTATTTAATCAAGTGAGAGGATTTTGGAAGATTAGTAATTTAATTAAATAAAATGATTTATTCAATTAAAAGAGATGACTTTAAGATTTAATTAAATAAAGTTGATTTATTTAATTAAAAGATGAACATTAGGATTTAATTAAATAAAGTTGATTTATTTAATTAAAAGAGGAATATTATGATTTAATTAAATAAAGTTGATTTATTAATTAAAAGAGGAACATTAGGATTTAATTAAATAAAGTTGATTTATTTAATTAAAAGAGGAACATTAGGATTTAATTAAATAAAGTTGATTTATTTAATTAAAAGATGAACATTATGATTTAATTAAATAAAGGTGATTTATTTAATCAAAAGAGTAATTATGATGAATTAATTAAATAAGGATTATTCAATTAATTGGTCAGTAAAGAAGTGATTCAGGGAGAACTGATGTTAGTAAATCAGGATCGAGTGCACGATATCAATCGGTACAATTTGAACGTCTACATTTTGCCCCTCTTTAAAGCAATACACCTGTTGCATTGGTCAAAAGAATAACCTTGCCGTAATCAAAATTCAAAAAAAATTGATCTTTTTTTTAGATGCCCCAGTGGATAGAAGTACACTAGTACACTGCCCCCTCGAGAGATCACATGAAAAGTTCGATTTGAGGGTCGATCTCATGACAAAGAGGTTCAGGATGGACGTATGGATGGTTATAATGATGATGCAAATGAGATAACTAAGATGTTGAGAATAACAAATCTATATTATCCTAAGCGTCTTAAATGACGTGCAATGCATGTAAGATGGATGATGTGATATGCTATGATTATGAGATGTATGTATGCTAATGGTTTGTGGATGCATGATGGACATGATACTATGTTAGCACGGAGAGAAGAAAGAAGGAATGAGATGATGACAAGAGGATCCAAAAAGTCCATGATTTGACGAGACTTTATTAGAGATGATGAGAGAGATGGATGATGTTTTGCTTATTAGGAATTGGGATTTTAAAAGAGCTCACTTACCTTATGTTTGATAACACACATAGATATGATGCATCAAGGTATAAAGAACCAGGATGGCATTGTACCTAGTGTGATGGACTTTGACTTGACAATCAGATAGGAGTATTCGTGTTCACACCTGGCATACGAAAACTTTGTTAGGATGCACTTCAAAAGTTTCAAACATCTTAGACTAAAACACAAAAAGCTATAACCTATCAATGCAATAGTCAACAAGCTGTCGAAAACACCTTCCATACATACCTAACAAAGCAAGTATTCACCAAGTTATATTACAATAACGTCCAACAAGCATAACAAACAAAAGGTAATGATCAATGCCCCATTCCTTTCTCTCTAAATCATTTTGATAGACATCATCGAGAGGTCATTGGAATGAATGCAATAAGATAAATCAACAAAACAAAGATCAAGTAAACAAACAAGCTAATGTTCTTCATACTTCTAGCCAAGACTAAACTATGGTGATGCCTGATGTTGATGTCCATTGTAGCAAGGATGAATCCTAGGACATGATGTTATCAAGTGATTTGGGATTGATTGGATGATGGGCTATTAATACCAAGAGTTGACCAACTTGTTTACCTACTGACCTAAGCTTAAGATTTTTTTGATATTTGAGTTCACACTTTCAATTTGCTATACTCGTTTTTGATTGCATTATCGAAGGGTGAAGATGACAATCAATTTATTATGAGTGGATGTTTATTTCGGGTGATCGTGAAACGTGATGGATGATTTTTTTTAAATATTTGGATGTTTTTGAAGTTTTGAAATATTTTGAGGCTGTTTTTGGTATTTTCAAGATGTTTTACAAATGTTTTGATTTTTGAATTTTCCAATGTTTTTGTGTTTTATGAGATTTTATGAATGGTTTTGGATTTTGTGTCTCAAGGTTGATCAAAGATTATCCTTGCCTATGTTTAAGCTCAGAGACGACGTAGTTCGGATACCATGTTTTTGACGTTTTCTAACTTTTTGACATGTTTTGGGATTTTGATATGTTTTTTATGTTTTTTGGATTTTCACATGATTTTGACGATTTGGAAATGGATATGTGTGACAATATCAGTGATCTATTTTGGGATTTTGTTGAAAACCAAGCTAAGGTTGATTGATTTGATTGATGATGATAACATTACTGAGGATACACAACAATGCAAGGATATGTTAAGCAACACAAGGATTAGGATGGATATCCCAAGATGATGAGAGGTTGATTGGATTTGATTGATCAAGATTGATGATGATAAAAATTTTGAGGATACACAACAATGTAAGGATAGTGTTAAGCAACATAAGGACTAGGAAGGATATCCCGAGATGATGATGGATTTATTGGATTCGATTGATCGGGATTTTGAAGCTTGATTTTGGAATAAAATTATTTTGAATGATTTGATGTGATGTTGAAGCACGCATTAGATGTGACTGATATTGATTGTTTGGATTGATGTTCAATGAAAGATAAAGCTTGATAAGGAACATCCTCTTGTCAAAATATGGCACGAGCTAGTGATTTGGAATTTTTGGCTCACAAATGTTTTGACCAATTTGATTTCACATTTGCCAATGTTTGGATCACTACATAAGTTGGAGGATATAGATCAAGATTTATTCCCGAAGTGAGATTTAAATATCTGCCCCTAGTGTCTAGCAATGTATGGAATGCCATGGATGGATACCTTAATAGGTGTGTGGATGGATGGATATGGTAAGCATGCAAAGGATGCCAAGAATTATCTTGTGATAAGATAAGGTGTTTGAATAGAGGAATGTTTCATTTAGATAGTGCTTCATGGCTTAGATAATGTTGGGTAAGATAGGATCAATGAAAATGACTCATGTCAAGATGTTTACCATAGGAAAGTGTAAAGTGTACACCAAAGTTTTTCAAGATCAAGATAACTTGGACTATGGATGTAGATGGATGAAAATGGATTGGATAAATGGCTTATTGATGAATGGAGTTATTATGGATAAGATGGATAGAATGTTGGATTTATTATGGATGGGATGAGATGTTTTCTCCTGAACTAGCACACGCAGATGCTCAATTCTACACATGACGCTTGTTTGTCAAGTTTTCATCATTGTACCTATTCAAAGCATCACCATAGTGGTTTTCACTGGAGGACAATTTTTTTTCTTTACTGTTTTCAATCCCTTTTTTTTGGATTTTCATATTTTTTAATATTTTTGTATTTCTCTGTGAAATATTTTAAGCTCGTGTTGAATCACCTGGTGGTGTTGATGTAGATGCTTCTATCATAATGTACCATCGATATCCTACCTGAAGAAATTGTTTTTCCAAGATACGTGCACTTGAATACAACTTTTTGAGATTCTTGATCTGCTTTGTTGATACTGGAGTTAAATTTTTCTTTGTGTGCACATCGCGATAGAGTGCCTTCTAAATCCTTATGATGAAGGGTGGTTGCCAATACATGGTCAATGTGAGAATTGGATATCATGCATGGAGGCATGGATGGAGTGTGTTTAGGAATAAAAGATGGATTGGTTGATAGTTTGGAACCTTTGACTCTTCAAACTTGGGAAGATGAGCAATGATGGGTGGATACGAAAGTTTGCATGGACCAATCACTTGATATACTTTGTGTGTTGCTTGAGAAGCCTACTTTTGCCTTTGTGGGAATCTTTGTGGATATTTTTCCCTTTTTTATTTTGCCCCATAGTTTCTTTGATTGATGGAGTTTGATAGGGATAATATTTTTTTGTATTTTTTGGTATCCATGTGTATTTGATTTTTCCATTATGCTTCTCAGCTTTTTTTGCTTTGATAGCATTCTTTGTGCATTGATTCAAATCCTTCTTTTGATGTTGGTCCCAATTTATGGATGGGGTGATGGGTGGATGAACATTCATGATGTGGCCGGTTGTAGTATTGGCATCAGTTTCATCATAAGGATTCTTCGTGCTCCATATGTTGATGTTTGCTTGAGACATAGTTGCTTCCAATATGGTGGTAGTAGCACCTTTGTTCCTTGATTCTGCTTGTTTTGAGATGTCTTGTTCAATAAGCATTCTATGATAAATGACCACTGCATATGATGTTATTTCAATTTGCTACTCTATTGACTCTAGAATATTTTGTTTTGTCTGATCTATTCCCTTGAGTGGATAATGTTGGATATCTTCATACTTGATGTCCTTAGTCTGAATTTGGGATATATCTAATCCTAATGTTGACAACTTAGTTTGACTATAGGAATCAATAACCTACTCTTTTTGTGTAATAATGTCAAGAGTAAAGGAATCTTGTTCTGAATGAAGATCATCTATGTGTTCATCCACAAAAAGCATCTCATGGACAGATGGAGAAATATGTGCTATGTGGATGTGATCATCATTTGCGACATCTTGTATAGATTGGAGAGTGTTCATTAGATCATTGTAGTAACTTGGAGATACAAATTCTTGATCTTGAATGATTTCAGAATTGTTTTCGACATGCTTTGAATCAAGTTCTTGGAATGGGTCAATTTCTTGCTTACAAAGGGTTCTTGGATGTCTCCATTAGGCATAGGAAGCCGCTCAATATCCTCTTGATATTTGAGTGAATTTGGATCAAGTGTGGAGTTGAAATTTCCTTCAATATCTACAATCGTGAGGTTGAAGGATGTTAATATGCCTTGGAGAGGACCATTGCTAGACTTTGGTGAAGGATGTTGATCATGCTTTGGAATAAATTCTTGAGATATGTCCTCTAACTCATTAGGTGATGTAGAGACATTTTCAACATGATTAATGATAGAAGGATCACCGATTATAAGATCAAATGATGTTAACACTCCTTTGAATAGATCATTGTTGGATATTGTTGAGGGGTATTTATCATGATCAAAAAGTGACTCTTGATGTATGTTGAGTTGATCTTTGGATGAGGTAGAAACATCTTCAAGGTGCTCATTGATGGATAGATCTTGATCATTGTTTTCAACAATTGTGGTGGAGAGATTGTCATTGCTATCACTGGTGGTTGAATCTTCATTGTTGTCCTCAATAGTTATTATTTTTTGATCAATAAGGTCTTGGATGAGACTTTTGAGTTGAATACAATTTGATGTTGTGTGTCCCTTTATTTTGTGAAAATCACAAAGGTGCTTCTCGTTATACCTTGGTGGTTTAACTTGAGGCTCTTGATAATTTTCATAAAAGGGGATTTTGATGAGATTTTCTTGTACCAACTGTTGCATGACCGATTTGATTGGTCACCCAAGTGGTGTGTATTTTCATTTGTTACCTTGTGAGATTTGTACTTTAAATTGACCTTGTGGTGATTGATTTTGGAGATGTGGTGATTGATCTTTGAGACATGGTGATTGGGTTTGTTGTTGATGTTGTTGATCTTGATATCCAACCTCTTGACATTTGAGATATTGTTCTTGATGTGGTTGTGGACACAACTCAATGCTTTGATGACATGGTTTAACCAATGGAAGAGTGTATTGATTTTGGGGTGGAGATGTCTTTGGTGCAATGAATCAACTATTTTGGTAAGTGTAGCAATTTGATCTCACCAAATTTGATCTTGATTTTGATCTTGACACCCTTGATATAGTTGATTTGGTTTTTGTTCAAGCAGATTTGGAATGTATACTTGTGGCGTTTGTATGGGATCATGGACAAATTGATTTTGGACAATGTTCTGATTTGGGATGATGTTTAGATTTGGCACTATAGGTTGAAATTGAACATTGTTTTGGTTTAGAAACATATTGCCTTGATTTAGGTAATTTTGATTTTACATGGTGTTACCTTTACTTGGATCAATACATGGAGTCGTTAACATATTGTTTGGACTTTGAACAACATTTGTATGATTCACAAACATATCTATCCCAAAGTTTACCAAGTGTGGATTTGAAATGTTCATGTTTGGTAAGCTTGTACTTGGTACATTCACATTTGGCATGTATGGATTTGGTGGGATAATGTTGTTTTGTTGAAGACTTGTGCATTGATTGTTTGGTTGATAGATTTGTAGGTTTGGAATTTGATTTAAATCTATCATAGGAAAAAGTGTTCCAAAATTTTGATTGGGCATACTCACATTTGTTGTACCATTGAGGTTTGTAGGAGATAATGATCCCATGTATGGATTGTATAAATGTGAGTTTTGATAATCAATCGGCATTGTAAGGCTTTGATAGTTTGGCTAATTTAGACCACTCATGATGTATGAATCAAGTTTATATTCCATGTTTTTCTTTTGTTTTGACCTTGTTGACCTCTAAGGGATTTAGGACCAATGATGAGATGAAGGATGAAAGGGGTGAATGATATGGGTGTTGAACTTTTAGAAACCTTGGATCAATGCTAGACTCTAGGATTTGATTTTAATTGTTTTGATTGGATAATGGACTTGTGAATCCCAAGATGTTAGATGTTATCTAAGGATGAACTCGTTCAAAAGGGTGATAATTTAACTAAGTGTGTGAGGAAGGATTTATCCACACACACCTAACTAAACAAATGATTTTGATTTGGTTTAAGGATGTACCCAAGTCTAGAATATTGATAATTCTAAAGCTCTAAATTTGTTTGTCAGATGGAGATGATAAATGTTTGGGATGGATGAAGTGTTTGATTTGAACCTAAATGAACCTATGGAGAACCTTGTTTACAAGACCAAGATAGTGAAGAACATGCTTTACCCTATGAGTAGTTCAAACCAAAAGACCAATGTTTTGCTTGGAAGATCATAAGACAAAAAGATACCAAGCACATGTGTGGGGTTCAATTGATTTAATCTTTGCTTAATGGATTCTTTTTACCACAAACACTTTCTTGCTTAGCTTTTCAACTAAATGTCTATGTCTCAATTTATTTTCATCCCACAAATTCCATTATGTGGAAATCAAGAGAATCAAGGAAATAGTTCCCTAATGTTGACTTTAGAGAGAAAATTGAGATATAAATCCAAATACTCAGAAGCCTCTAAGGATGAAATCCTAGGGACAAGCAGTAGCACTTGGATTTTTCAAAGGTATTTGCTCCTCCTAAAGGTTTGAAATTTGATGTCCTTGTTGAATGTTTGTTTTCCAATGTTTTAGATCTAAGCAAAGTGTTTTGATTCCAAAATGATGCACAACCCTAGGATAGAAAGAGACAATATTTTTTGAATCCCCACTTGGATAAATCCAACTGTGCTTGTTCAGAGCGGATGACTCGAAGCTTGACCACACTAGCTCCCCTCTATAGCACACACTTCTCGGGTCAACCAAGCTTTAGTTCTCATGAATCTCCCATGACGAAATTCTCATCTCTACAAAGAACCGAATAAATGTGGGGTGGCTTCAGAGGTCCAACCTCTTGCACAAATAAATAGAAAGGGATTTTGGATTCTACACAAAATGGTTCTTAGTCAGGGTGATCAGGGACATGGCACCTTGCGAGCGTCCAACAAGCCACTAAAGGCTTTAATCAGTCCTACTAGGGGCGCTTATACTTTTTAAGATAGTACCCCATTCTGAAAGACACTGTATGGCTAAGGCCTACATACCATGAGGACTTGATAGTTTAGTCTTATCCATTTGTATACCGACCCGAGTGAAAAACCAATTGGAGTCACCTTCAAATTGATCTTAGGTAGGCCCCTCTAAAGGTAAACAAAAGCGAGCAAGCACATCCATAGTTCGATCAATCTTTGTTTGCGTGAACAAAAAGGGAACACACATGATATACCTAACTCACACTAGCAAGATTTTATTCAATTTTAAGAAGCCCAAATTGAAGTGTGGAGGAAATCTTTTATACAACTTAATATCACCAAAATACTTTTAATTCTCAAGATCGTTGTGAAGTGTGAGAGAAGTGCATACGCCTTTTAAATGATACTACTTTGTAAAAAGGATTACAAAACACGAAAAACACATGTTCATTTTAACTTCAAAAGCAATAATGGATTCTTTTTATAGCACTAAGATGAAGTGTGAAATTTTCTTGTTCAATTTTTAGATCCAAAACCAACTCTAGTAAGTTCCTAAAGTTCTTTTTAACCCTTTGATTATTCTTTTTAAAACCCAAACAAAATTTATTTTGAGTCTTTAGAAAATGTGAAGAGAACAAAAGCCTTAAAATGAGATTATAATTGCTCCCAAAGTGTTTAAAAACACTTGTTACAATCAAGTGATGATGCCATAGAAATTCTTTGTCTTCATTTCCTCCTTTCCCTCTTGATCACTTCAACCTACAAAAACTGGTCAAACTACAGAAAACAGAGCCACAAACAAGTTAGAAGTCCAAGGTGATCAAAATAAAAAAGAACATGTTGAATTAAAAAGTTGAAAATTTGAATTTTACCCCACCCCAGTGTCGCAATCCGCGAAGGAGTCGCTGTTTGGAGGAGTCCAGCGGTGCTCTAGTGAAACCAGCGTCGCTCTGTGGAGAAACAAAGACCACAATTGGGTCATTGTTTCACCAAGCGTCACTCTTTGGAGTTTGGTTGATTTGGCCTTAGGAGAATGACAGAAGCGTCATGATTTGGAGCACAAACAGCATCGCTTAATAGTGATGCTGGACTGATAGCGTCCCTATTTGACTTTTGCAACATCGTTGTTTCCTGTAGACATAATTTTTTTGAAAAAACAACATAATTTTGATCAAAAAAACATGTTAATTTCTCAATATTGTCCCTCCTTCTAGCACCAAAATGTGAATGGTTGTCTTAGACCTACTCAAACATGATCAAACAATCAATCATTAGTCATTAAACACCTCTAAAACAATCATTCCCCATGCAATTCATTGAAATAAAATGAACAAGAAAATAAGAGAGAATATCAAATAAAATTTATTAGAAACTAACTAATCTTATCCAAAACATTCAAACCAACATCCCATGGGGGAATTGGTGCTACTTTGATGTGGAAAGTATCCTTTTCTCAATTCCTTGCAAGCTTTGATGATGAACAATGTGGTCCTTGATGAAAATCCTCAATAACCTAACTATGGTAATGAAATGCTATGATAACTTTAATGAAAGATGGATGAATTTGTTCTAAATCTGTAGATAATGACTTTTCCTCAAGTTGTGGATCCAAAATCAATAGAAATGCCTTCCATTTATAGGAAAAATGATGGAGGAATGAGAAACATGAAGGATGTGGGATTAAAGATAGACCAATGGCATTGTGCCACTTGTCAACATGCCATTGAAGAGAGGTGGAACACATTTTGATCAATGTGCAAATAAGTGCAATTAGGTGGAAATTTGAAATTTGAAAGATGGCTTGTGGAGGAAGAGATGAAAGGTGAGTTAATGCCACTTAGCTCAAGAAAAAGGACATGTAAGAGACTTAAATTCTATGTTGGAGGACAAGTCCTTTTAGGAGGGAGATTTCAAATTGGAGGAATATTCCAAAGAGATGCCTTTTTGAATGAAAATAGAAGAATTTATAAATTGATTAAATTGATTTACTTTTGCAAGTTGCAAGATCTAGAGGATTTGATTTACTTTTGCAAGTTGCAAGATCTAGAGGATTTAATTAACTTAGATGGAGATTAGTTTGATTTGACATTTGACTTAGATTTTTGGATTTATTTAAATCAAATGGGAGGAATAATGAATATTATATTTAATTAAGTAAAGTTTGATTTATTTAATTAAAAGGGGTGATGTTAGAATTAATCAAATAAAGGTTAATTTACTTAATCAAAAGAGAAAATATGATTTAATCAAATAAAGAGATTTATTTAATTAAAAGAGGAACATTATGATTAATCAAATAAAATGTTTTATTTAATTAACAGAGGAATTATGATGAATTTAATTAAATAAGGGTTATTTGATTAAATGGTTAGCAGAGAGATGATTTAGGCAGAATTGGTCTTAGTAAATCAGGATCAAGTGTACAAGATCAATCAGTATAATTTATGTGTCTACACAACATTATCCAAAGTGTCAACTTTTTCAATCATGACTTTACCTTTCTCAAGAATTTCTCACACAAAGTGATATTGAACATCAACATTCTTAGTATGAGCATGATACATAGGATTTTTTTCCACACATATGGCACTATGACTATCACAACTAATCCTCACATTCTTGTAATTGAAACCAATACTTGTATCGAGTCTCTATAACCATACTGCCTCCTTAGAGGCATGTGTAGCAGCCATATACTCTACTTCAGTGGTGGAAAATGAGACAATAGGCTATATTTTACTTATCCAACTAACTACATCTCCAAACAAAGTAAAAATATAACCACTAGTGGACCTTCAACTATACAAGTCACTTGCCTAATTTGCATTAACAAAACCCTATATGTCCAATGAATTAACCACATCAACAATACCATGATAAACCAAACAATAATTAGAAGTGCCACACAAATATCTAAACACCATTTTAACAAAATTTCAATGCTCTCTACTAAGGTTAGACATAAACCTACTCAAAACTCCCATTGCTTTGGGTTATATTTGGTCTAGTCTAAACCATTGTATACATTAAACTATCAACAACACTAGCATAAGGAACCTTAGACATATCCTTAAAATAATCATAAAAATTAGGATACATGTCTAAACTAAGCTTAGTACCAACAATAAATGGAATATTTATTGAATTACATTCATGCACATTAAACCTTTATAAAATGTTATCCACATACTTACTCCGGTTTAACCAAAACTTTATGTTAACCCGATCCCTATTGATCTTCATCCCAAGGATACATTTAGAAGCCTCCAAGTACTTCCTATCAAACGTGTTAGAAATCTAAGTCTAAATTTCCCTAATCATCACCTTGGTGTTACCCATAAACATCTCGTCAATATACAAGACAATAATTGATATTTGATCATCAATAATGTTAATATAAATGTATAATGATCCTCTTTGCTCCTAACAAAACCCAACTTTAATTCAAAGGAATCAAAATTTTGGTACCACATCTTGGGTGACTATTTTAGACCATATAATAATCATTTTAACCTACAAACCAAGTTTTTTTCCTTTCACAATAAAACCATCAGGTTGTCATGTATAAATATTCTCCTCAAAATCCCCATGTAAGAAATTTGTTTTAACATCTATTTGTAACTCAGTTTCAAACCCATAAGCAACAACAATAGATAATAGGAATTTGACAAAAGTTAACTTAGTAGCATGAGAAAATTCACCAAAATCAACTCCCTCTCTTTGGGAGTATCCCTTGGCCACTAGTTTGGTCGTGTACCACTCTAACCAACTATCTACACCAAATTTCTTTTTAAATACCCACTTGCAACTAATGGGCTTTCTTCCTTTGGGAAAACTAACAAGATTCTAGGTATCACAATTGTTTAATGGCATTATCTCCTTCTACACGGCCTATATCCAAGACTCACTTTCCTTTGAAGAGAGAGCCTCCCTAAAGTATCTAAGTTAATCATTAGTACTTAACAAATCAAATACACAACAAAAATATCATGGGCTATACCTATCAACTAGATTGTGTTGTCTTATGGACTTTCTTAATGGGCTTTGCTTGTTCTTCTGTATGTTCATCCTACACATCATTTGAACTATTTGAACCCTCTTCTTCTTCTCCATCCTCCGATCCATATGGTTGTTCTTCCACATGTATATCTTATTGTTTTTCTTTCTTTGTCTTGAAGTGCAATATTTTAGTCTTTTCTTTCTCATTTGGTTGTTTTTTACTTGAATAAGCTATAAAATCCTTGAAAATTACATCTATAGAGAAAACCATTTTTTAGGATAGAGGATTCCAAAGCTTGAAACCTTTTACATTCTCACCATGACCTACGAAGATGCATTTCTAAGCTTTTGAATCCAATTTAGATCACTTTTCTTGAGGCACATGAACAGTATCCTCGAAACCAAAGATGCTTAAATGTGAAATAGAAGGATTTATACCTATCCACACTTCATAAGGAGTTATCTCAACAAGAGTTGAACAAGGAGATCTATGAATCAAGTAATAAACAATACTTACAACCTCCTCCCAAAAGCATTTATCAATATTAGCACCATTCAACATGCTCCTAACTCTTTCCATTAAGGTTCGATTCATTCTTTTTTCTACCCCATTTTGTTGGGGAGTGTAAGGAGTAGTCTTCTGCCAAACAATACCTACATGCTTACAAAACTTATCAAATTCCCTAGAACAATAGTCAACCCCATCATCAAATCTCAACATCCTTATCATATAATTTGTTTGCTTCTCAACTAAGGTTTTAAATTCCTTAAACTTAGTGAAAACCTCATATTTTGTATGCATAAAATAAATGCAAGTGTATCTTGAGATATCATCAATGGAAGTAACATAATAACAAGATTTTCCAAAAGATTCAGCATCCACTAGTCCAAACACATTCAAATGAATGATATATAACAATCTCTTAGCTTTATTAGTCCCATTAGGAAATTATGATATGTTTTGTTTACCAAACATACAATGCTCACAAAAGACATTTTCACCAACAAAATAATCAAAAATACCATCAACCAAAATTTTATTTAGAATGGTCTTAAGAATTTTTTCACTTATGTGACCCAATATATGGTGCCACAACATACATGCATTTTCAATTCCACTCACATTGATAGAGTTACAAAAAGTGGAGGCGTTAAGCCTAAAAAAAGTCCCTATCTGAGATCCCTTAGCAATCATCAAACTCCCTCTTACCAACCTATAACCAGAATTTTTAAATGTCACATGAATTTCTAAAATCATTCAACTTGGATACTAAAATTAAATTTCTCGCAAGTCTTAGAATATGTAAAATATCATCTAAGGTTTTAACCCTTCCATCACTAAAACACAACTTTACCTTTCCTTATGAACAATCTTCTTTATGTTGTTATCACCAAGGAAAATTTATCCTCCATTATAATTTGAGTAAGTAGAAAATCAATCCTTGTGAGGAGTCATATGGTAGGAGAAAATTGAATAAATAATCCAAGCATCATTACTAATATAATGTTAGTTGAAATAAACAAAGCATCAGAATCACCTTTATTTGAGGACTTTTCTATGGAGGATTTTGCACTTTTCTCTTGTTTCTACATTCCTTCTTCATATGCTCTCTTTTTCCATAATTCTAATACTTTACTCTACTCTCCTTGTGGGTCTTAGAACTTCCTTTTGACTTAAGCTTCTTTTTATCCCATTTAGTTCCTTTTTCTTTTGACCTTACTCACACATGCAAGGAATTTTTGGAGCCTGCATTCATATAATTTCTTTTTATTTCTTCTAAAAGATGTGTAGCAATGAGATTATCCATCTTTGGATTTACACCACCACCACTTATGGAAACAATTCAATTTTCCCAAGATTTGAGTAAAGAACAAAACAGCAAGATATTTATCTGCTTCTTCTAACTTAATATCTACAAATGCAAGTTGAATTAAAATCATATTAAAAGAATTAAATATTTTGCAACAAAATCACCATCCTTTATTTTTTAAAAATACAAATGTCCTTTTAGATACAACTTATTAGTTAAAATTTTAGTGTTATAACTATCACCTATCCTCTTCCACAACTTGTATGTCATAGCTTCCTCCAAAAAATTCAAGAGGATATAATATGCAAGATGCAATTGAATGGTTCCTCATACCTTCTTGTCAAACCAATCTTCATCAGACATTCCATATGGGTTGTTTTTATTGAAAAATGTCAACCATTGATCTCTTTCTTCTAGGAGATCTTCCATCTTCAACTTCCACATCTCATACATAGATCCTTTGAATTTCTTAATGTTTAGATGGGAGGTAGAAGCCATGGTATTCAATATTCTGCACAAATTTATAAAACCCACAATATAAAAGCTCCCACTACAACTAAAAACCTTCAACACTTAAGAGAAAGGCATCCCCCTCTCAACATAACGATTAGCTTTGATATCAAATGTTGAGAAACAAGGTAAAACTAAAGTACTAAGAATGTAAAAATATGTTCACAAATTTGAAACAAAGATTACCCAATATGATAATGTTATTGGTACATCCAACATAAAGCATAAAATCAACAATACCAAAGATAACACCAAATTTATGTGGAGAAACCATTTCAAGAAAAAACTCCACACAAGAAAGAGGATAAGAATATTATTAATTTTCAAAGAGATGTATACAACAATACTCTTCACTTTAATTCTCTAAGAAATTTGTCAACACTTGGATAACTGTAACTCAATATGAAACTACTATCTCAAGGCTCTAATTTATAGAAATTTGTGAGATGGAAAACCATTGTGAAATCTTGAAACAAGTAAAAACCACTTGCAAAAACCAATGTCTCCCTTAGTGGAAAACCCATAAACATAGTAAATGATAATTAAACATCACATGGCCTTCACATGGGTGCCTATCCCATATCCAATGAAAATTAGTCAATCATGGGTGCTCCATAACTCCCTGATAGCTCCAGTAGCTACAAAAATGAACATGTAATAACATGAGAACAATGACGCCCCAACATGCATTTACATGCAAATAATAATTTTCAACATGTATCAACATGAAAGAAAGATGATCCCAGTTCCAAAGTGATGTGTAAAAGGAATATTCCTCCATAATGCTTTGTAATTATCATCGAAAACTGTCTACCTAAATGAACATTCCTCCATAATGCTTTACAAAAATGAACATGTAATAACATGAGAACAATGACGCCCCAACATGCATTTACATGCAAATAATAATTTCAACATGTATCAACATGAAAAGAAAGATGATCCCAGTTCCAAAGTGACGTGTAAAAGGAATATTCCTCCATAATGCTTTGTAATTATCATCAAAAACTGTCTACCTATTTGGAATGCAACTACAATTTGTCTTATGAAATAAATAATAAATATTTTATATCTCATGTACCCTAATACACTTTTAAAAGAATGTGGAGACTCGTGAATATGACTTAGGAATGCAAGGTTAATGTCACCTATACTAACAATTGTGGTTATAATATCAATCATAATAATAAGAAATGAAGCTAAAATATATACTTTACATTCATCGATCCTATAAGATCATTGACTATTTTTTGTTATAATTAGAGCACTCTCCTAGGAGGTTATTTAATATAATTCTTAAAAAATATTGGATCTCCATAATTTGTACCTCACCATATTATTTAACAAAAGCTAGAGATTAATATGAATCATATTGTTAGTGAAAAAGAAATTATTATGACTTCTCTTTCTTCAATTATATACTTTAGAAAATAGGTAACGAGGAGCTATATGACCAACATAATTATGTTCCACTATGAGAAATAAAATCAAGAAACAAAACTAGTCCATGCCTTCTTCCAATAGCCTCAAAGGCAAAACAATTTTGGGTCAAGCTTATAAGGTTATGGAAAAGTTGAAAACTACTTCTCTATCAAAGAAGGTGAAGTTGATGATGGATGAAGTAGAGGAGATCACTAGCTTAAGAACCTTAATTATCTGCAAGGTGGTAACTAATGTGTGCACCTCTTTGTGGTTAGTGTTCATTTTTGTTGCGTTTACTATTTTTTATTTGTGTGGGTTCTACCTCTTATAGAATCCTATTTTTTTGGCCTTAAGATAATATTGTATGGGGGAGCCTATAACTCCTCTTTACTTTGTCAAAAACAAACACAAACCTATAGTTTTGTTTTTATTGTTTTATAAATATTTGTATCTAGACAACTCATGGTGTTAGAGAACTAAAACAAACATTTCCAATATCTTGAGAATAACATAATTGTTGCATTTCCCTTCCTACAACATTGTCATTAGTTTGGAATTTATATGGGAGGATGGTGATTTTGAGCATTCATTAGTAATTTAATCGAAACAACATATACAAAATCTATGTATGGTAAAGAAAAAACACTAAAAATATGAAAACTTGAACAATTATATATATATATATATATATATATATATATATATATATACATACATCTATACACACACACATACATACACACATACACACATACATACATACATATATACGTACATACATACATACATACATACATACATACATACATATATATATATATGTCTAATATTTTAGCATAAAATCTAAGTTGGGTTGCATAACTTTTATGTGAATTTTAAGCCAAACTTTAAGGGAACATTAGAGATTTTTTTAAAATCTAATCCATTCTTTTCATTATCTTGGTTGGATTCACCTTGAATAATTGCTTTTCATATATAATATCGTCAATTGTTTCCAAAAAACTAACTTCTAGAGTTTATCTTCCAATTAGCTTGACTCTAATTTAACATATATGTTTTTTCATTCTCTCACTTAACTTTATACCTTTAGTGTCCTCTATTCTTTTTTTTGTATATTTCTCTTCATCATACAAAAGATTATATTTCCTTCCTAATTGATTTATTTCTATTCCTCTTGTTTTTTCTGCTCTCTTCCTTTTGATTCTTACATTAAGAACCAAAGGTGTAAAGTGAGTGGCTATATCCTATAAATTGCTAATGCTCGTCAAAATTTAATTCCAATGCCAACAATCTAATATTTTTTAATAAATGACTTCGTGAACACAATAAAATAAGGGAAAAGCAAGAACACTATTAGGCAAAAGACAAAGAGTTCACAAAAAGAGGAAAATATATCCATGCCATCAATGGCCTTAGACAAACTACACAATTGAAACACACTTCAATAGAGAAAAAAGATGAACCATCACTATCCCCCATCAGTAGGATAATACACATCTCTATCTTCAACATAAATAGAAAATGCTTTGAACAAACAAGAGACCAATATTATATCAATTATGAATATTATTGACAAAGGTTACAACAAAAAACCTAATGCAACTCCCTTCTAGGTGGTTATCATAACCTAACATTAGTCGTCATGCTTGTCATCAATAGACCCATGATAAATGATTTTGTGTCCTATAAAGACAAATATAAAAATGTCAAGTCATTATCATCCAATGCCCAAATCATCCCTTTCTCTACAAAGTAACAAGTAAAAAAAAAGCTTTCATCATATATTTTTAGGAAATAATAGGCTCAAGCTTAGGCAACATTCTAAAATTCTCACTTAATTTTTACATTCATTGTTTGTCCATCAAGTTTGCTCCATATATTTAATTAAGGTCTAAGAACCTCTTAGTGGAGATTAAATCTTAGGCTATTATAGGTGTTATATCTAAAGGTCCAGAATGACCAATAACTAAATTCAATTCTAGAAAAATGTGTATGTCTCAACTTTTAATTGCACATAGAATTCCCTATAGAGTAATATGCCATTGTTGTTAGCACTCTCATCCATCAATGTCCCTTGAAAAAACAATATTTTGGGGCAACCATTTGACATGCACTAATGATGTTATTGATCTTAAAAAATTTAGATAATTCTCATGGGATCAATAATGTTATGTGGGATCCTATTCATAGTTATTCAAAACACATCCAACCAAGTGAGGAAATGGATGCTAATGGTCATCTGCAAGAGCCTATGAAAGCTAGGGTTTTTTTTGGATTGGGAAGAGATTCTCAAGGAAAATCCCATGGTTTACAGCTAGAGGGAGGTTGGAGTAGCAAGAACATTGGCTAGGGGAATCAAATAGCGAATGAAGTGCAATTTACAAACCATAGCGATGACAACTTTAGGTGGAAGGAGGGAACCTGGTTTGCACTGAGCGACCAAAGCAATGGAAAAATAGAGGATTTCAACACAAGGACTGCTGGAGTTGAGGGGTCCAAGGAACCCGAGATTGGGAGTAAGCTTGTAAAATCTTCCCAAAAGAAGAAGCTCTCAAATAAAACGACATACAAGAAAGGTGGGGAATATTTTTCCCCTACATCCAAGACGATCACAATAGAGCTAGATGATGAACTAGAACAAGAGGTGTTTTTTAATGAGAAAGTTTTTGTTGGGCTAGGGTTGATTGGGAGGTTCAAGGGATTCTGGCCAAGCCTGTCTAACCTCCATCAGTGGATTTCTAACCATTGGAAGCCAATTCTGGATGGGTATGTCCAAATCTACCCCATGGCTAAAGGTTTCTTTATTGTTGTTTTTGAGAAGGAGCAAGATAGAAGCAATATCCTCTGTGATTATCACTAGGATTAGGAAGAAAAATACATGTTGCTGCTAAAGCCATGACACCTGACTTTTAACCCAACCATTGAAGTGTTTGAGCGGGTTCCTCTTTGGGTAAGACTTCTAAATTTTCCCTTACAATTTTGGTTTGAATCTTGTCTAGAGGTTGTAGGGAACTCTTTAGAAAGCTTTCTAATGATGGATGAAGGGTCCTCAAATCTTCTCCATTCTACTTATGCATGTATTTTGGTGGAAATGGACGTTTCTTTATAAGGAGCTTCTAGAAGAAATCCGATTAAAAACCTTGAAAGGCTGTTGGGTGCAGCCCCTAGATTATGAGGGGGTACCCTTTAGGTGTAGAATCTTCTATAAGACAAGGCATTTGGATGCTCAATGTGCCAAAAATAGAAGAAGGAAATCTGCTTCATGGTGGAAATATGTTACACCTCAGCATTATACAATGGAGAATGAGAAGGAGAAGCAGAAGCAGGGGAGCTCTCAGATGAAAGGAAAAGAAGAGGAGGGTCTAGTACCTGGAGCTCTAGGACAGGAAAGGAATTCCAGTGTAAATGTTGCAACTAGGGAGGAACAACAATAGATCAATGAAACCCCACTACAGTAAGGAGGTCTAGCAGTGCATAGTGACAATGATGGTATAGTTAAGGGAGAAAAGGACTCTAAGAATGGGGCAACAACACCAGACTGTTGGGAGAAAAAAGGTGGGGTAAGGCCACAAGAGAAAGGATTAGGGAAGTGAAAGGCTGATGCATAGAGCCACCAAGTGACTGGCTCGGTGAATGAAGTTTCACAGAGCACTTAGGACACAACACTGAAATGGCAGAAGGAGGCTGCAAGGGTAGATGTCTGGAAAACAGTCAAAGGAAAGAAATCAAAGAAAGCTGAGAAGAAATCCTTTGCAATGGTCCTTCGATCTCAGATGAAGGGAATGCCAAGCAATGCTCTAAAGGTGACCTGTTAATGGGTTTCTTTCAGGAGTTGTTGATGTCAAGTTGGACTTTTCTAGGATATGCAAGTGGAGTCTTTGGTGTTGTAATAAAACTTTATTAATGTATGAATAGAAGGTAGAGTTAGGGGGGTTGTTAGAGGAGATTTGGGTCAGCGGAAAAGGGATTTTAAATAGCATAGTAGCACAAACCAATGTAATTTTTTTTTTATTAATAAAATTCACTCTATTACCAACCAAAAAAAATAAAAAATTATGTGGGATCCTTGAGACATGTGATAGTTAGATCACATTCAATCTAGTGTGGCATGTTTGATCTCGTATAGATAGGTCATTATGGGAATAGGACATTGCCAATATTTTTTATTACAAATGAATTTATCTCATATATGACTAAAAAATAAAACTAGACTCATTTGAGGATTTGAAGCAATTCACCTTCCATTGTTCCACATGAAAAACATTACATTTCCTCTTGATCAACTTTTGTAATTATCCTCTAATATAAATACACTATATTTGGGTATTTAATAGTTAAGAGAGTGAATATTTTCTCCTTGGGAAGGTAAGCAAAGATTGAAGAGGGAGATTTTTCTTTAGATTTATGTATTTTAGATATGTTAGTCTTAGAATTATGGGTAATGAAAGTTAGAAGTCTATTACAATGTTTCTTAAGGATTGTGTAATTGTATGTAATCTTATTGTAGTTCATTAAATTAGATGCAAGTGATATAATGTTAGAAGACAAATATTATTAGAGGTCCTTGAAGGGAGAAATCTTATACAAAATGATTTTTTATAACAAAAAATTTGTTGTTGAAGATTTTTCCATATTGAGTTTTTCTAGGGTGAATGTTTATGCTAACTTTTATTTGTGTTGTTGTTGTCATTCATGTGCTTCATGCTATATTCTCGCAAGTTGCTAACAACTATTACCCAATTGAATATGGATAGAGAAAATATATCTATCTATGTTGACATAATCCTTCCATATTGTTCACACATAATGCATAGAACTAGTGAGCAAAAAATTAGTTAATAACATATTAGTGTTAGTGATTCCTCTAATGAACTATCCATGGGGTTCATGGAATAGCTATAATTGCATTAATTTTATTTATATTTAAAATAAATTTTATTTATTTTATAAACTCATTAAATATTAGTAGTGAATGATATGAGTGATCATGCATTAAAGCCTTAAGGTCATGCCTTATATTGATTACAACTAGGCCTGAAATCTTTCCTTTATTTCTCACATATTCATAAGATTTTATTACTCTCTCAAATTATTTTTCTTTGCATTCAATCCCCTTTTTACTTCTAATCAATGACTTTTGTAATCAATGGATTTTTTCAACTAAGGAGTTGAAGAAAGTGTTTTCCCTTGAGTTGCTAGCAAATACAAGTAATACCTCAAGACATATGTGGAAATTTAGTTCATCCCCACTTTAGGTGAAATATTTTTGCTTAAGATGGTAATCCATATCTTCTATGAATGTAACAATTTTTATAATGGAACCTTGAAATTTGTCATACTTTAGTAATATTATTTAACCCATAAGAATCATAATGAGTACAAGTTATATTGAATATCTCCAAATTATATTCTAATAAAAAAATATTACAAGTATAATTCTATTACAAAGTCAATAATCATTTTACGATATGGTTTGATAATTCATGAATTACAATAATGATAATTGTATGATATACTACAAATACAATAATAATGACAACATGCCAAGTACATCCAAGTTTTTTCTACTCAAGTGTCCTTCATTTTATCCTAAGCACTTGTCTGTGGAGAAATATGAACCCACCATTGAAGGAAACCCAATCCTTCCTGACCATCAATTTGGGCTTATATGGTTAATGTAGACACCTAAAATGTGACCTTAACCTAACCACACTTGACTTTACCTATCCTAATATTTAATTAATTTAATATTTTCCCCCATCCTAATATTTAATTAAATAAATATATATTATTTATGTAATTAATTTAACCTTTTCCTCTATCCTAATATTTAATTAAATAAATATTTATTATTTATTTAATTAATTTAATATTTTCCCTTATCCCAATATTTAATTAAATAAATATTAATTAATTTATCCATTACCCTCATCCACCACCTTTAATTAAATAAATTTTTATATTTTTTAAATTAATTATATCTTTATCCCAAAAATCCTCCAACTAAATTAATTAATTAATCTAGGCTAACAAATCTCCACCACCTTTTCCTCCAATATTTAATTCCACTTTATCCCTCAATATTTATCCACTCGATCCTAGCCCTTGAATCCATCTACATGGATCAAGATCTAAACTTATCACCATAGAACAAGTGTCCTAACCTACCTATCCTACTCCTTGCTCACACATGTGTTAGAAGATTTCTCACACATGTGAAGCCACCCTACCTCTTACACATGTCATAGACATATATCTTTCATGGTCTTTCCAATGTGTGCCCACACATGTGTGAACACACCTTGAACTTACACATCCTTTCCTCTTGTGGCACTTGTCACAAGGCTAAGCTTCCACCATCTCATTCAATCTTGACCCTCCATTTAGTCAATGCATCTTGACCATTGATTTTACCCATAAAAAATCTATAAATTAAGACATGTTCTCTCACTATAATCAGTACTCATTCATCATACCTTTATGTTCCAGAAATTATGAGCAACCACATTCAAACTATCAATCTATCAACATATTACATTTAAACATTTTGAGGTTTGCATGTATTTGGTTTTATTTAAGCTATATTTGATGCATATTTCATTTATATCATTTGCATGCAATACATTTTGGTGAATCCGACATTAATCCTTACTTCTAATGCTTGTCTAAGTGTGAGTTTTTGTGAGTTTGATCTTGTGGGTGAAGGGTTTTCTAAGTAAGCTTTGAAAATCATTTTTTTATAGGAGCTCCAAATTGCAAAGTAACCCCACTATTGCACTCAAGAGGGACGTGAAACAAATTTTGATATAAAACTCGCCATATTTTGCTTACTGTTAATTTTTTACATTTTTTTCAAAGCTTCTAGAGCCTATTGTACAAAAATTTATACAACCGTACAACTAAGGGTTTCACTGTGCGTCTTTTTTTGCAAAATATACACACTGGTTGTAAACATATACACATGGTTGAGATATTTTTTCCACAAGAATATATATACATAAAATCAAAAATTTAATTTTGAAAATATATATAACAAGAGTTGCGGGGTAGCGAAGTTCCTGCTAAAGATTGGCAGAACAGTTTTGGTCTAGGAAAAATGTTAGAAATTGAAAGGATTCATCAATTATACCTTTGTTTCAAGTTTAGAGAATGTTTTCTCTTTGAATGTGCTCAATCTATATGTTATCTTGTATTTTTTGTTTTATGTTTTCTCTTTGAATTATACTCAAAGAAGAAATGCATTTTGTGGACTTGGAAATGCATGTTACAAGAAGGGATGCCAAATCCACAAGTTAATGCTCAGCTGTAATGTCGATTAATAATTCAATTTTCAAATACCACAAAGACAACCTCAAATAATGAACTCTCAAGCATGTGAAGATAATATGCACATACAATAGCACTAGATGAAACCTAAAAGATAAACTCAAATGGTTTCAAGGGTGGATGAGTTGACCTTTCTAAGGAAAAATAGATTGCCATCTTCTAATACCAATTGCTCGAGGTTGAACTTGAAGATTATTTGGAGAGAGTATTTCTGAACTTGAAGATGGGAAAAAGCTTAAAATTTCATGTGGAGAGCTAATTTTAAGTTCACTTAAATTCAAATAGTAACCTCAGGAAATTTTGATGCAAATTGTTTCCAAAACTTTATAACTCTTAAACTTTTTTTCCAAGGTAGGAAACAACCAAACTTGTCATCCATTATAACAAGTCTATCCAGATCAAATGTATGAACCCAATATGAATGTCACTTATTCTTTCATTACTAGTTTGCTAGAGTAATAAGAAAAAGAAAGTGAAACCATCAAATAAGAGTAAAATGCTTCAAATCCTCATTCATATAATGTTATGCTTCAAACATAAACTTATCTTTTCTCCCAACAGTACATTTGGTATGTTTGACAAAATGCATTATCTAGTGTTAGCTCTCATGTCGTAATTGAATACACTTTAAACAACTCTTTTATAACAATAAAGCTTGAAAGAATTAAACACCAAATGTTTTTCTAGAATGCACCATTGAGCCCCTCACATAAACAAATAACTTTTTTATAATCTTAAATATAAAGATCTAATACATTGTATGTGTTCACTACAATGCATAACTTCTTAACATTACACATAAAACTATAACATTGCATCAACTGTTTACCGCAAGACATAAAACCATTGCTACAATTCTCTATCCAAATATAGTAGAAGAACTTTAGCATTGTAGAATAAGACATAGTTGCATATTATGATCAACATATTACAATAGCTAGATTACAAAATGGTAGGTTCCTCAAAAATATTTGTTACAACAAGGCATTCTTGACACTGAGGGATTGATTGCTAATGTTGATTATATGACTTGACAAATCAATAGGGTCATCCCAAATAGTTCCAATTCGAAGGCTGGACTTCAGGTTGCAGCATTGGAAAACTAAACAACATTGAGCATATTCAAATGGAGGAGCATTGGTTTTGAATGCAAACTTCATTTCCCCAATTTTGAGCACACATTGGGGAGCTTATTAGTTGTGGCAATAGGAAATTTCATTTTTTAAATTTCCTTGAGGACAAAGAAATTGGTTACATCCAGGGAAAATATTGGCAAGACATTTCAATGCACTTCTAGAACCAACAAACTTGACTAAGGTAGAGCTTGTGCAACTGAAGTTATATCAAGAAGCACAAATCATTACTGCTGCTAATTGCAATTTGATTGCCAACAATATTCACTGATCAATGCACTACAACAACTAAAGTAGATTGCGTGATGATTGAGCTTGATGTATTCTGTTAGGTATTCAATAGATTCTAAACATTGCACGAAAAATTCAAAGGTAAAGTGCAACAACTTGGGCAGTTTATATAAGTATATTTGTTATAGATACAGGATTATATAGGTCACTGTTTAATAAAGAATAAATTAAAAACTAAAAGCAAAGAAAATAGAAACTTATTAGCCTCCTACCTCTACAAGAGCACCAAGCAACCAACATGGAATTTCAGACCTGTAGCTTAGAGCCTGAGCCACTAGCCTGTTCACCTCTGAAAAGAAACATAGCAGAGATCAGGAATTAAGTTTTTAAAAAGAACTAATAAAACAACAAACCCTAAGAAAATAATAACCTTTGAAGAGGGTTGACCATGGTTAAGAAGAATGATTAAAATACTATAGAAATATATAAAAAAATTATACCTGATTTGGGAAAGTCTACACTTAATGCAGTGTGAAAACTCTAAATCCTAACAAAACCCAAACTGGGTATTGATCCTGGTCTAGTTCCAGCCTGGGTTCAACCCTGGAATGTGGGGAAAACCACTATATTTTGAATTTTCTTAGTCCAAATCCACAAGCATGGCCCACATAACCAACATTCAAATTTAGAAGGATGAAGACCAATACTACATACATGTATAATATGTTTTCAGGAATGAAAAAAGTAAATTGTCAATGAGAATATGTACTAAAAATATTATTTAATATGAAGAAACCTCACTAAAGATCTTTGTTAGGTTGTTGTATGAAACTTTATCCAGTAATTGACAAGGTAAGTATTAGATCAAAATTATGAGAAAAAAGCCTTCATATATTCATCTGCTTGTGGATATCCAAATCGCCAACACGTTAAAGGATATTGGACCAAAATTGTTTAAAAATAGTAAAAGGTTTATTTTTAATAATGTTATTTTGTCTTTCATATAATATTGTCCTTTCATTCTTCACATGATCAACAAATATAACATTCTTAACCCTATTCCTTGACCTTTCCTATAATATTTTGAAATGGTTTGTGTTCATAAAAGAACGACACATCTATAGGTAATTAGATCTTGGCTAATATTGAGTTTGAAGTGACCTATAATTTTCATGTTATGTGCCATAATTTTCACGGTGGTATGTTCATACCATTAGCCTACTGACTCTATGCAATATAAAATAGATGATAAGAATGTAAGTGTATGACTAACAATGACAACATGAGAAGAGAATGAGAAGAAAATAGGAGAAATAATCAACAACAGGCAACACATAATCATTTATGTATTAAAAATAAATTAATTAAAATATTGTTAGGACTTCACTCATTGGAAAGAGTGAGAGAATGTAAGCCCTTGCAATAACACCTATACATATAACCCCTTGAAACCTGTTAAAGTAAAGCATAAAAATAAGAATGTCAAACAACTCTTTTTTCCCTAAATTGAATATTAAATAAAACCTACAATACATGATAGATTAGGACTGAAAGAGTATCCACAACAATCAAACACTTCAGCAACCTACTTTGCTAGATCATCAACAATAGGTATAGCAACATCAAAAGAAACAACACCCACTCCCAATTGCAAGAACTTTTGACAAAATAACATGGCATGATAAAACCTTCAAGATTTAACTAATTAGCAAATGAAATTAAATAAAAAATTGAAATTATTTTAAGAGCAGCTATTTGAATTATAATAATTAGTGACACTCCTTTGGAATCTTGAACAAACCTCAATACATTGAAAGCATCAATACAAACCTCATGCCTAGGTGCATCAATATGATAAATGCAGAAATTATGGAAGAGTAGCGAAGCAGCAGTGACATTCATCAAAGCATAAACAAAAGCAATTTTTTGTCAAACATTGTTCTTCCAGTTGTGCTAGTAGATATTTCTATAAAATGTAAAAGCATACACTATACACATTAATTATTTTGTAAAATGGTTCAAAGAAATGTAACTCTATGTAATGTAATAAAGATAGTGTATGCACAAAATTGTATACACAAAACATAAAAGTATACACAAAAAATCTAACCTATTTTGAAAAATGCTCTCAAGCACTACCATCAAATGATTTTGAAAAGATCACTTTATATACATTGAATAGATGCATTAAATAGAAAAATAGCTTATACGAGCTAAATCAATATTGGCAGACAATGAAAGATTATGGAAAAGCTAAGAAAAATGGCTAGCATCACTTCTTCTCTTCAAGTTGAATTCCAAAATTATCTAGCCAAGATATAATAATAAGAGCTGGTAACATAGCATTATATATAATACTTACTAGTGATAAGAAGATTAGAACTAGTCTCTACTTTTAGATCAAATCTTCCACCAAGGTGTTTCTAGTTTGTGTCACAACTTTCCAAACATAAGGATACATATAAGTAAAATGTGAAGCAAAACGACAACATGAGAAGAGAATGAGAAGAAAATAGGAGAAATAATCAACAACAGGCAACACATAATCATTTTATGTATTAAAAATAAATAAATTAAAATATTTTTAGGACTTCACTCACTGGCAAGAGTGAGAGAATGTAAGCCCCTGCAATATCACCTATACATATAACCCCTTGAAACCTGTTAAAGTAAAAGCATAGAAATAAGAATGTCAAACAACTCTTTTTTCCCTAAACTGAATATTAAACGAAACCTACAATACATGATAGATTAGGATTGAAAGAGTATCCACAACAATCAAACACTTCAACAACCTACTCTGCCATATCATCAACAATAGGTATATCAACATCAAAAGAAACAACACCCACTCCCAACTGCAAGAAATTTTGACAAAATAACATGGCATGATAAAACCTTCAAGATTTAACTAATTAGCAAATGAAATTAAATAAAAAATTGAAATTATTTTAAGAGCATCTATTTGAATTACAATAATTAGTGACACTCCTTTGGCATCTTGAACCAAGCTCAATACATTGAAAGCATCAATACAAACCTCATGCCTAGGTGCATCAATATGATAATTGCAGAAATTGTGGAAGAGCAACGAAGTAGCAGTGACATTCATCAAAGCATAAACAAAAGAAAATTTCTATCAAACATTGTTCTTCCAGTTGTGCTAGTAGATATTTCTATTAAATGTAAAAGAATACACTATACACATTAATTATTTTGTAAAATGGCTCAAAGAAATGTAACTCTATGTAATGTAATAAAGACAATGTATGCACAAAATTGTATACACAAAACGTAAAAGCATACACAAAAAATCTAACCTATTTTGAAAAATGCTCTCAAGCATTGCTATCAAATGATTTTGAAGAGATCACTTTCTATACATTGAATAGATGCGTCAAATAGAAAAATAGCTTATACGAGCTAAATCAATATTGGGAGACAATGAAAGATTATGGAACAACTAAGAAAAATGACTAGCATCAATTCTTCTCTTCAAGTTGAAGTCCAAAATTATTTAGCCAAGATATAATAATAAAAGTTGGTAACATAGCATTATATATGATACTTACTAGTGATAAGAAGATTAGAACTAGGCTCTACTTTCAGATCAAATCTTCCACCAAGGTGTTTCTAGTTTGTGTCACAACTTTCCAAACATAAGGATACATACAAGTAAAATGTGAAGCAAAACGACTAAAATAAATCTACACTCATGGACTACAATGATTGCACGATATGAACAATTTGGAGATGTTGAAAAGGCTTAATAAACTTTCAAATAAATGCAATTGACATGTGTAAAGCCAAAATCCACAACCTTTGACAACATCCTCCCTTCTTGTGCCAAAATGGTAGCTTTAGAATAGGGGATGGAGATCCATCAAAACATAATATAAGGGAGATTCTTGTCAGATATAACAGTTGAAAATGCTATGGTAGACATACATTCACAATGTGGAAATATAGACAAGGTTCATGAATTGTTTGATAGAATGACTCGAATAAGCCTTTCCATTGCCAGTATTATCTACTCCTGCCCTTGCAATTTCCTTGCGTAGTGCACTTGGAGTGGCAACTCCTAAATTTGGAAGGGGCTTGAGTTTGTTGGTAATGTTGGATAGTGTTTTTTGGTCTAAAAAATCTATCTACTGCACCTTTAGCCCGCCAGATTTAGCCTCGTTAGTCTTGCCTAGAAATAGTCCTAAAAAAATTGCATTCTCTTGTTAGCAAGATTCCATGATCGACCTACTGCTAAAACATAAATGAAACTTGCTTGAAAAGAAACCTAATTAAGTTCCAAAACCAACAAAAAAAACTAGGCTGCATTCTTCTCTCCAGCAATTGTAATCAACAAAACACCAACAAAAACATCCCCAATTATACCACTTGCGTAAACAGTGACTAAGCATGATGAATTAGTAAAGATACAATATAGTACTAACCAGACTGAACCAGTTGCAAGTGGATTCCAATATGTCCCTAGTGGAATTACCATAACCAATACTCAAAAATGTTATTCTATACAACAGAGTCAAACTGATAGTATTAGCAATACCTTGCTAAATCAAGGGCTATCTTCATGCGCAAATACCATTTAAGTGTAGATCCACACAATAGCCCTTATAGACATTCCAATGTAACATTTGTGAAAGCTTATATCCTGACCAACTATCAATCTTTTCAACATGAATGAGAAAAAAATCCCAAGGCTTCAAGGAGAAAGCAAATTTTGTGCAATGAATAGAGAAACGGTGAAACCTATCGTGCAATTGATGAGATGTCTGGATCTACATTCCATCCTAGTGCTTTAGCTTGAGATGATGAAGAAGAGCTTTCTATTTTTATGTATAACCAAGTAAAAATTAAAGAAATCTTGATCAACCTAGCAGCAACTGGCCCTATGATGATTGTCAAGAGTATCCCATCGTTGGTATGGTGAGATTTGTCAAGCATATCCATTGGTGAGAGGCTACCTTTTGTCATTTTTTCTTAAGACAACACATTTCACTATCATCAGATAATCAAATCAAACCCACATCTTCTAATTTAGGAAAAATCTAAACATGAATATAATAAAAAAAACATTGCCAATCAACAAGAGGTTCGCTAAGATGTTCCCTTTAGGTTTAAATTGTCTAAAAAAGTACACTATGTAAAATATTCCTAAAATCTGATTTCTGAGCTCTTACCCATTGAGTTTTTAGGCATGCTTTCTACATTTCCTATTGACTTTAAAGCAGATGATGAAGGCAGTGGTAATGGGGATTGTTTAGGTGTCCATAAAGAAACTGGTGCAAGTGTTGGTGCGAGAAATGTCCTTCCCTCAGCAACCTCAAATTTTATAAAAGCACATAGGCAAAGAACTGCAATATCCAGTAAAACTAAATTGCCAATTCTACATAATAGTCATAAAACACAACTATTATGGGCATTATCATGCCAGTGGACAACACTAATGTTAGAGGCATACAACCAAGGTTGGCTATAGAAGTGGGATTACTAGGACCAGAAGGAACCCTTGAAGAATAAGTCATGCCATACATGTAACCGCCTGAACCAGATTGAAAAGCCCAAATTTGAGTATTCGAAGAACCACCACCCATAGTGCTAGGAGATGATGAGTTTTCTATAACAAGAAGCATCAAATTTTTCGAGGCATGGAGGCCATCTGTCCTTGCATGGATGCAGGCATGTATGCAAAATGTGGAAGGATAGACAATGCACCCAAACTGCTTAATTGACAATTGTTCAACCCATTTGACAATGTACAAGAATATCCTTGGAAAATTGTGTGCTCTCTTGCTTGGGTAGCTGCGACTGCACCTGCCATCGATCTGCAGCTCCAATCATTGTTGATGTTATAGCAGCTTCGGGTTCATCCTTCCAGCCATGAGTGAAGACATAAATTCATATAGCCTAATGACTATTCATTTATTTGTGATAATTAATGTGAAGGGGCGCTTCACATGGCAACAATGTAATTTCCATCTTGGCCGACCTTCCTTGTAATTAGCAATTATTATTTGTAATTATATTTTCTTATGATGGCCGACCTTCCTCTTGAAGAGGTGCGACCTCTCTATTAAGATGTATTTATACAAGGTCTTTCCCACTTCATTTTTCATCAAGAAAGTTCGATTATCACCTTCTCTCAAGTGTAAATTTGTTCAAGGGGTTGATTGTGAATTCATCCTAGTGTAGATCTGAGTCTAAGGAAGGGCAGAATGTTATCTATTATTGTCGCCATTATTGGTGTTGAATATTGGCCTTGTGATTGGCCTCATTGTAAAGTGAATTGTTGCCATTGTTTATATATATAAGAGATATATTTGTTGTTGGGTTTTTCTCCCTCAAGTGGAGGGTTTTCCCAGGGTATTTTCTGTGTTCATGTGTCTAATTTTGAATTAAATTTTTGCTCTTTAATCTGATCATAAAAGTAACATGGTATCAGAGTGGGTTCAAGAAAAGATCCGATCAGATTTAAGCAGTCTGAGTAAAATGTGAGGTCTGGAAAAAGCCGCATGGGACATTTCTATTCATGAAAGTCTTCACTTGGTCATACAAAGTTGACATGAAGGAAACCGTGCCTGTTGAGAGCAGCAAAAAATAAGTATTTTGGGCCTTTGGAAATTGATCATGATGATCGAATTACCATTACCAAGTTGGTTGAGTATTCATACCAGTTGAAGCTACCTATAGAAGGCATGAAGATCTCACACCTTGTTGATTCTAGACCGTGCAAGAATGTTGAAACTACTCTTCTCAGATTAGAATATTATTATATCTTCCTTCAAGGGTTGTGATATTTTATTCTGGTGCGTTTGAGGACCTAAGAGGGAAATCTCTTCTTCCTTCTATCGATGGATAAATTCTCTCAGTCCGATAAGTTGTTGACACATCGATTTGATTGATGAAGATGACGAATCTTAGCGTTGAGAGTTACCTCCTTCTCAAGACCAACCTACTGATGGTGTTGGGAGGCTCAATTTTTTTTTGTCACTTGATGGCTATGTCACTGGGTTCCATTGATGCTCTACTAATGGGCACTCTCATCACCAAGTTTGGGTTCTTAAATAAATGCAAAAAGAGATAGATAATAATTATGTTCATCGGGAATAAAATTTTCAAAAATGTTATTATCTGACTCTGCTATCGGGAGATCGCATTGGAATTAATTTGATCTTTGGGAGGTCACAATAGGTGTGCATATTATGAGGGTCAAATGACTGATTCCTGGGTGTTCAAGTGCACAATCAGATACTTTGCATCAAATGTTTAATTTGAAGTCGTTATCTTGCATTTCCAAGGACATTGAGCATAGGAAACCCTAGGCGAGGTGATTTTTGTGCATTCAATGAAAGTATGGAATTCAAGAAAGAGGGAGGTTTCACCTTGCAGTCTCTAATCACTATTTCAAATTCAAGTCTTTCATTTTTAGGGGGTGTTGGAGGTCCATAAACCTAGTCGTTGTGTCCATATTATCATATGTGCTTCCAAAGGTGGTCTTTCCTATGACTACGTGGGAATTTAAGGTGGAAATATGATGGAGTTTGGATGATTGGCACGTCAGATTAACTTTTTGTTTATAGCAACATGGCTGGAGTCATATTGGGCATCAACAACCCTTCACATTCCTAGGCGAATTCATACCCAAAATTGTTGTTTCAGAAGAAATTGTTGTTTCTATAGGTTGTACTAAGCTAAGTTAGTATTCAAAAATAGAATTAATATTACAACACTTAAGGAAATTCTGAGATAAGTATTTTTTGTTTGTGCTCTTACAATTTCCTTTCTTCTGGGATGAAATTTAGTTTGCTTAGTTATGCAGATCTGATGTCATTTATTTATTGTGTGTGTGTAGTAAAGATCATGTTTTCTCTTGAAAAATGATCTTTGGGATGAGATCCTTTGAAGACACCTTTCATTCATTGTGACATATTCATGCTAAGTGTGAAGACCTCTGAGTGAGACTCTAAGATGAAAAGAGAACCAAAAATTTGTTGTGATTGGATGTTCACATCGATAATATTCTCTTTGTGCATGGACTATGATGGTGTCTTGAGAGGCCTAATTCTATGTTGTATATGCTAGCTACATAGTGTGTCTAAGAAATTTGAGTTGAGCAGATTATCTTTTGTTGTACTAAGATTAGCACTCTTGAGAGGAACAAAAGATGGAAGAAAGATACATCAAAATTCAATAAAGATAAGTTTCTTTATCCCTTCATTTTGATCTTTTGATATTTTCTACTTATAGGTTGATTGTTATATATAAAATATTAAGAGATAAGTATTTCATGCTTTGATTAATGTTCATGAATATTTTATATGCTATATCATTGGGATAGTGAATCTCGTATGCTTCTAGCTTTGGTACTTCTCCTTGAGATGTTTTTATAAACTATTATATCTCTCTCTAAAATGCTTCCAGGACAAATCAAGGAGCAAGAGGGTGATGAGAGATTGCTTAGAGAGGAAAAGCTTGAGGCATCCTGTGAGGAAGTCATGCCGACTGAAGACATGATCAAGCATGGAGTCTTAGCTTGCAGCCATGGGACCGAGTTGATGGCTAAATAATTGAAGGAGTTAAAATCCAAGGAATCAAGGTTCGAGTTGAGAGCATGCCAGAGAAAAGGATTGAGATTCTGTCAATAGAGGGATTTCACTTCTAGAGGATTTCTTTGCAATTTCTAAGGCAAGGATGAAGAGGGAGTTATGTGACTCATTGAGATGAAGTGTAGGTTGCAGTATTGCAAGGCCGATGCTAAAGTCCTTGGAAGACCTCTTCAGCTACTAAGATCATAATTGTACAAGAAAATCAATCTAGATTTGACATTGGTAGCTCCGCAAACCTATTCAGAACAGAGTGATCCAGGATGAGGTCAAGAAGGATAGTCCTAAAATCTTGCAAGTCTTTAGTACCAGAGGTGTGTGTTGGAAACCATTTCTCTAAGGCAAGCATTGTAGGCAATCTTGGACGAGGAGGTCAGAAGGTTGATGCAAGAACTTGGAACTTCAAAGGGAGTCAAGATTGCATTCCTTAATGATGTAATTAAAGATGAGGCTCCTTGTGCTTGGTATGAGAGATACTTGATGAGCTTGGGTTTCTCCAAGGATGATGTTGATTCAAACTTGTATTTCAAGGTAATTAATGGTGAGACCTTGATCTAGGTTCTCTATGTTGATGATTTATTTCTTACTGGAGAAGAACACCTCATTATCAAATGCAAGGAGTTGGATTCTAAATTTGAAATGAAGGATCTTAAGTACATGCATTACTTCCTTGGTTTAGAAGTATGGTAGAGGCCTAATGGAATCATTCTGAGTCAAGGGGAGTATATTGAAGAGATTTGATGGATTGTGAATCCATGGAATCAAATTTGCAGAAGTTAGTTCAGATCTAGTGGATCCTACTATGTAGAGGAAGTTGATTAGATCATTGATGTATCTAGTCAATACAAATATTTGCTATGCAGTGAGTGCACTTAGTTAGTTCATGTGTGAACCAAGGAAAATACATCTAGTTGCAACGAAGCATATCCTGAGATACTTGTGTGGCATAGTTGGGTATGACTTGAGATATTCTTCTAGGTGTGGACTTGAAGCTGCATGGATATGATGATTCTAATTGGGTAGGGTGTGTCACTGATCGGAAGAGAACCTCCAGATGTTGTTTTAGTTTGGGGTCTGTGATGATCTCCTGGTGTAGCAGGAAGTAGTCTTCAGTGGCACTAAGCACCGCAAAGGCTGAGTATATTGCAACTTGTGTGGCAGCTCGAGAAGCAGTGTGGTTTCAGAAGTTCCTTGTAGGATTGTTCTGACAATTGTTGGAACCGACTATCATTCATTGTGATAATCAAAGTTGTGTGAATCTTTTTCAATCTAGTGTTTCATGATAGAACTAAACATGTTGAGATCAAATATCACTATATCAAAGATATGGTATTGAAGAAAGCAATTCAGTTGAGGTATATCAACATTGATGAGCAGACAACAAAAATTCTCACCAAGCCTCTCTCTAGGATAAAATTTGTGTACTTTTGAGACAAGCTTGGTATGGTGGATAATGAAGCCCTAGTTGACAAGGAGTCTCAGTATTAGTGATCTTCTTTAATGCATTTCTCTTTGAGAGAGATTTGAGGTGCAAACCCTTGTTAATGCATTTCTCCTTGAGAGAGATTTGAGGTGCAAGCCCTTGTTAATGCATTTCTCTTTGAGAGATATTTGAGGTGAAATCCCTTGTTTCCACCCTCTAGGAGAGCCATGGTGGATGTCATGTGTGTGACTCCATGACAACATCATGTGAGAGAGTCCGTGATGATTTTCTTGTACTTGTGTTTTCACCCTCTGGGAGTAGCCATGGTGAATGTCATGATGAGGTGACGACATCATGTTGAGTGATGAGAACTTGTGCATACCACATATGGGAGTAGCCATGGTGGTTGATATCATGATGAGGTGATATGTTACTTTCACCATACATGGAAGTAGCCATGATGGTTGATATCATAGTGAGGTGATATCTCTTCTTTCCACATATGGGAATAGCCATTGTGGTTGACATCACGATGAGGTGATATGTCTTATGCAGCTAGAAGTATTTCTCCCTAGTTGAGAGGGAGTGTTGATGTTATAGTAGCTTCGGGTTCATCCTTCCAACCACAAGTGAAGACATAAATTCATATAGCCTAACGACTATTCATTTATTTGTGATAATTAATGTGAAGGGGCGCTTCACATGGCAACAATGTAATTTCCATCTTGGCCAACCTTCCTTGTAATTAGCAATTATTATTTGTAATTATATTTTCTTATGATGGCTGACCTTCCTCTTGAAGAGTTGTGGCCTCTCTATCAAGATGTATGTATATAAGGTCTTTCCCACTTCATTTATCATCAAGAAAGTTCGATTATCACCTTCTCTCAAGTGCGAATTTTTTCAAGGAGCTGATCGTGAATTCATCCTAGTGCAAATATGAGTCTAAGGAAGGGAAGATTTTTATCTATTATTGTCGCCATTATTGGTGTTGAATATTGGCCTTGTGATTGGCCTCATTGTAAAGTGAATTGTTGCCATTGTTTATATATAAGAGATATATTTATTGTTGGGTTTTTCTCCCTCAAGTGGAGGGTTTTCCCAGGGTATTTTATGTGTTCATGTGTCTGATTTTGAATTAAATTTCTGCTCTTTAATTTGATCATAAAACTAACAATCACAATCTGCCAAAACATTCTCCATGAAAATTTTGGTTAAAAAGTTTGCAACTTGCTTATAAGTCCAATCCAAAATAAATCTATGGAAATAAATTGCAATGATTTGATTGGCTCAATGAAGATAGATTAATCACTGTTTAAAGTTTGCAGTCTCCGCTATAGTTCCCGACAGGAACTAATAAATATTTATCAAGGGTTTCATTGAATGTATAAATTTTATGTATATTGCATATATTTTATTAAATATTCTATTATTGTGTTGTGTATATCCTGACATTTTTGACAAGTATATTTTTGCAAGCTTTGACAACAAAGGTATATTGTGTGAGTATATACTCACACAAGCGCGTGACCTATGAAGCATCCACAAAGCTTGTGACTTGTGTGGTATACGTAGTCCCATGGGATTTTAAAATTCTATGCCCATTTATTCTTAGCATACAAACATAAGCCTAAACTTTAGAATTTTACCTTTTATGACTACTCTACTTTTAAGTTTTATATTCATTTAAAATTTAACCTTTTAAATATTTTTTTCTCTTTTTTATTTTATTTTTTATTTTTATTTTTCAGGGCCTTTAACCCCTGGTCATATTGGAAACCAGGGGTTGTGCTAAATAGGTTGCCAACACCCAATCACACCACTGGTCATGTGGGGCCATCTCAAGTGCTTGGGGCTAAACCTAACCCCCTCCTCCCTATGCACTCTATAAACTAGCAGTTTTATGAAAAAAGACACGAACTTTTTCTCACAAGTTGGATTTTCAAAATTCAAAAGGTGTTGGTAAGGTGATTCAGGGATCTTCACTGTGATGTAGGTGGATTTTACATATTTTTCTTTAGAAATAAAGTGAACTCAATCAAAGTAAACCCTTCTTTTTAATCTTCAAATGCTCATATCTTCATACAAAATCATTTTTTAATGATCTATTTTTATCAAAAAATCATAAGGAATCCATTTTTGTAATAAATTTTTGATTTAGACAACTCTATTTGACATGTTTTTCTCATAATTGAAATTGGGCTTAAAATTAACCTTTCACATTTGGATTTGGGTTAAAAATAAACTAGTGTATTTAATTCCCAAGATTCACTTACTATGCTCTCTTCTTGCACCCTAGTGTGATCTTGAGGATCATAAATAAGTGATCTTGTTTTCTTTTCTTAGGAGGCCTGCCTAGGTATTTCATCACCCTAGGGGACAACCTTAACTCTTGTCTTTCGACAAAGTATAAAGAGCGGGGGTTGAATCAAAATACACACCTCTTGGAAGTAGATAATTTTCAATCTAGGCTAAGACTCTAAGAACTTTATACCTATAGCATAGATTTTTGGCACCCACTTGCTTTCTAGCTCTCCTAGGGTTTTTCACCTAGAAGGAGAAAGATGAGCCAAAAATGCTTGTGTTACATTCAAATTCAATGAAATATGAATAGAATAAGGATGAAATATGCCTAGATATAATTCTTGAATGAAAAAAACAAATGAGATTGATTGACTAATGAATAGAAACTAAAGGAAAACAACTTATTTGAAAACACATTGTGTAATGCAACAATGAACTAGGAATGAATGCAAAACTTAACATAAATGAACCAAACTGAAAGTGTGCACCTAGAATGTGGATGGAGACTAGAAATTTCTTTTGAAATGTTGTTGATGCTGAAATTTAGGCCTAGTGGGACTCATTCGCCATTTTGGGCGAATCAGTCCCAATTCTGCCAAACTGAGTTGGGATCCATTTTTGACAAAAGGGTACTAAAAAAATGTAGAAAACTCAAAATTGACCCTGTGGTTGGACTCATTCACCACCCATGGTGAATAAGTCCATTTTTTAATTTTTGTATTTTTAAAGGTGGATTTTGAAGCTTCTGATCTACACTTTGATGCCCTATAGGTGTCCGCTTCTGAAACTTTGATTTACGGGTCTAAAAATGAGATTTAGTTGATATTTTGACTTTTTGAATGAGAAGAAGACTTGAGAAACCTTGAAAATTTATCTTTAATGATTTCCAAGCTTCCAAAAGACCTAAATCTGCAAACACGCAAGACAAGAAGAAGAGATGTTGAATCTTAGGGCATGGGGGTTTGCCTTGGTCAAACCCCTTTTAGGTAATTAAACCCAAATGATGAAAGAATGGAATGGATTACCTTTCCATGATGATTGATCTTGAAAGTTTGCAACATAACATGTAGAATTTTCCCTTGGATGTCTTAGGAAGTTAAATTGATGACATGCAATGTAAATACCCTAGCTTGCTTGACTTGAGATAGAAGATAGATGATGAATGAATTATGTGAATGTTTTAATGGATGAATAGATGTAAAAATGAGTTTAGAGAGGTTCTTTTATAGGTAATTCACCTTATTTTCTCGTTAATTAGATCCCTAAGGCCGACATGGAGAAAAAATAAACTTAAAACCTAATTTTTTCTTCTCAAAACCCCAAAAAATGGCTCAAATGGTACTCATTCACCACTAATGGCGAATGGGTCCCATAGGGGCCATTTTTGCTAGCTAGAATGCCAAGAAGAAAATTAGGCTTTTATGATGACTATGTTGGTTATTTGATCAAATTATGCCTCAGGATGCACAATATGGGTTAATAGGGGCCTATTAGTAATGATGTAAATGTCAAATAGGGATTGGGACACAAAATTCAATGTGAAAGTGTGATTAAATATACTTTACAACACTAAAATGAGGTCCACATAGCCTAGGAAAGCACAAGAACCAATGTGAATGTGAAAGACACATTACAACACTATTTTATCATTAAGTTTAATTCATAGGCCTTCTATATTGATGTAATAATATTATTAAACACATTTTATAATGTTGAATTAGGGAGAAATAGGTTCATTAAGTCTAGAAAAGCGTGAAAGCATTTTACAACACTTTACAACACCTTTACAAGATGTCAATAAACACATTTTATTTAGTGTACAAGGGTCCAAGACCTAGTGTGGATGCATGAAATGCCTCACAACATGCACCTAAGTCAAGGTCTCATTAAGTCTAATTAATCCTGAATTAATCCCATGTCAAGCAAAGTGTCCTTTTTTCTACGACACAATACCTTAGAGAAGTGAAGGTGGAGAGTGGGTTACCCTTTCTTCCTATCTATTTGGCAGTATTCTCTTTCATCTACGAATTAGGCCTCACGTACCATTGTGGTATATAGAGGATACCCCTAGTTGAGCTTGTAAATCCTAGTTGAGACATTTTATCCATCTCTTCTTGTGGTGCCTTGTTCTTACTAGGGTTGATAATCCCACTTGAGTTAGGCGTGTTCATGTTTCTTATGTGCTCAAATGTGTAGATCACCTTCCCCACTTGAAGCCAAAAGAGGAACCTTATCCAAATTGAGCCATAGAATTTTTATTTTTGCATTATTTCTTTATGCATTTGCATTCTTAATCATAAAATCTAAAAAATAAAAAACCCAAAAACATTAAAATACTTCAAAAACAAGCAAATATAGGTACCCTCCAAGTCAAGCTATCCACATCATCTCCAAACCATCCATTTTCATCCCAATCACCTCATCCTAACCACTTCTTCCTATTCTAACCATCCTTCCTCATCCTAATCATACCACCTTTTCATCCCTTTTCATCTTAATCACCTCATCCTAGTCATCACAGTCATCTCACCCTAACCATCTTAATCACCTCATCCTAATCAATCCTTTCCATCCTAATCATCCTCATCTTATTCATTCCCAATCATCTTAATCATCACATTTCATCATAATTATCCATTACCATCCCACTTATCCTCATTCCTATCCTAATCATCTATTTTCATCCCAATCACCTTAGCCTAATCATTCCTAATAATCTTAATCACTTCATCCTAATCACCCATAATCATTATACTTATTCCCCTCATTTCATCCCAATCATCTCATCCTAATCAATCATTTCCATCCTAATCATTCCTTCTCATCCTAATCATCCCATTCTATCCTAATCATCCCTCACCTCATCATAATCCCTCTTAATCATTCTAATTATCCCACTCATCTCATCCTAATCATCCATTTTCATATCATAATTATCTCCCAATCATCTTTCTTCATCCTAATCATCCCTATCCATCATAATAATTCATTTTCATCTTTATCACCTCATCCATAATCATCTTAATCATTCATAACCATCCTAATCATCACCCTAATCTTTCTCATCTTCCATAATCTTTATAATCAACCATCTTATCCTAATCATACCTAATCATCTAATACACATCATCTCAACTATCCTAATCATCTCAATCTATTTCCAATCCATCCCTAATCCATCATTTAGGACCCTAAGATTAATTAATTTGTCTAATCCAATTGAGGTCCTAATCATTATCCTAATAATCCACATCAAATCTACTATTCTTAATCCAAATTCATCATTAATATTTTTCCTAATATCCTCTAGCCATCACCATCCTTAATCCACATCCTTAATCTTCATCCTTCATCATCATCTTAATATAATCCCCTTTTAATCCTAATCCCATTCTAACCAAATCCTTAATCCTTAATAAAAAATCATCATTTGAACATCAAAATTTGGTTAAGGAGTTCATCTCCTTTATATCTAAATTCCATCATCATCAAAATCTTGTATCTAAGGATCATATCCCTACTCGACTACCATCCATTTCAAATTCAATTTCCTAATAAAAAATCAAGACTTTAAGTTTATTTCATCTTTAATCCAAAATTTCTTAAGAACATTAGTCTATCTCAACTATAGTCATCAAATCCAATCAATTCATACTTAAGAACTTTTCCTATCTTAAGTAGAAACCAAATCCAATCAACTCTTGCTTAAGCATGTTAGTCTATCTTAAGTATGGAGAATTATCCTTAATCAAATAAAATCATTTTAAGGTCTTGAATTTTAATCCCCAAATCTAATCCCATCCTTCATATTCATCCTTGAGTTTTATTCTTCTAATCCCAAATCTATTTCTAATCCATCATCCTAAGTTCTAACCTCATCCAATATCCATCCCTAACATTCCTCTTCCAATCAATCCTTCACCATGTCTTACCATCTAATTTATCCTCCATCCAACCTAATCTATACTAATATAACCTCATCCATTCCAACCCAATCCCACATCATGAACTGACATCCTAATCCAACAAAACCAAAGATCACAATCAAGGTCAATCCAAATTATATTGATGATGATTATGAGGATAGTCCTATTGAACAACCCAAGTATGATCCCTATGATTATAATGAGAGTATTTTGGACCATCTTGAATTTATTATCATTAGACAACATTATCCAAGCTTCCACCAATCACCCATCCAAATTTCTCCTTAAATCCCATCCACATCATCCCTATCCACTACTACATATTTCATCCTCACTCAATACTTTAATAATGATAAAGATGCCAGGCTTAGATACTTCCTTAGCATTGGTGAGAAACTTCCATCTCCCCCACCTCTATCCAATCCCAATCAATTTCCTATTGCTTATCATTCCTCTTCATTTGACAAGGGAAACCAAGCCTCTATCCAAAAATTTCTGGCAACCCCATCCACATCCCAAATCCCCATCTCCAAATCCTTCTCAAAACCCTCATCCTCATCCTCAATTTACCAACCCATGGAAGATTCCACTTTTTCATCTCCCACATCCTTAAAATCCATATAAACCAAATTCACTTCATCCCATGTCTTGCATAATTACCTCCAAGGAATATTAGCAAAGGTGGCTAAATCCCCATGCAAAAATAAAATTGTGCAATCTTCCCATGTCATACATCTACCTTCATCCCCTCCACATCAAGATAAAACCTAATCCCATAAATCTCATGAATATCCTACCCCTCCATCTACCCCATTGGATAATTCTACCCAACCTTTCCCCCCCCCCATCACACCATCCACACCACATGAACTATTTCAATCCCCTAATCCAAAGCATGCTAACATAGATTCACCTACAGATCAATATCAAGGAATTCCTTCCACCACATCCAATGATTCCCCTCCTCCATGTCAAGATAAAAGTTTCCCTTCATCCCCTCCCCCCCTTCCACTACATATCATGATCCATTTCCATCTCCTAATAAAAGACAAAGTATACCATCCACTCAATCTCATGATCCCTCCCCATGTCAAGATCTAAGTTTCCCTTCATCCCCCTCTCATGATACCCTCCCATCTACTACATCACATGATCCCTCCCCAAGTCAAGATCAAAGCATTTGTTTATCTCCATATCATGATCCTAATCCTCAACAAGATCCCATCACCCCTATCCAAGCTACCCATGAACCCCATACTTATCAAATGGGTTCCTCCACTTTCATCCAAGTTGGTTTATTCCAAGAGCCTAACATTTCTTCCATGTCATATCCCCCTCAAAATGGACTCGCATCTTGCTTCCAAAATAACAAGTATCCCATTAGAAAAAGGATTTGTCAAAATATGCATTATCAAGGAAAAGGGTTAGGCCTCCATGAGCAACACATATTAGAACCCATTCAAATCCAAGAAAATCCTAATTTTTATGGCCTTGGATATCAAGCTCAAGACATTGGTACATATTCTACCCATACAAAATCCCAAATTCCTTCATATAAATCTAAATATCCATATTCCCGATCCTCTAAATCCATCTTGGTCCCTTATGTTCTAAAGCACAAGCATTCATCTCTTCCAACTAGTTTGGGTCCCTATGTCCCAAAAGAAAGTACTTCATCCCTTCCATCCATCTTGGGTCCTTATATCCCTCCACCCATCATACCCATCACTCCTATTCTATTATGAAATAACTTGCACAATAGAAGAATATGATATGACATATGCTGAAAATACTTGATAATAACTAAGAATAACAAGCCACTTCGAGGGGGAAAACCTCCAAATATCTCCAACGAGAACAAACTTCACAACTTGATTATGAAATAAGACTCACAACCTCCTATATATACCTATTTATGCCTAGGATATCACTTAGGCCGACTTAGACACACCTATATAAGTCTTAGGTCGACCTAAACAACTAAATAACAATATACTAATGATAATATGACTTAATAGAGAGCTAAGATAGCCACAAGCCGACTATTCATAACCTGATGTACAATAATATTAATGGCGTAGCATGCCCCCATTCTTCAAAGAAGCATTGTCCTCAATGCTAATAAAGTTTGGATTCTTTTGAATGAACTCCTCATCCTCCCATGTGGCATCTTCAACTAGTAAATTCTTCCATTGGATGAGATACTCAGTGAGAGTTATATTCCTCAGCTCCTTTGTGTGTGTTTGACGAATGCACTCCGGTTCCAAAATGATTCTTCCTTCTTCATCGAGATTTGGTAGTGTTGTTTGAGTTGGAATATTATGCCCAATTACCTTCTTCAAACAGGAAACATGAAAAACTGGATGTATCTTTGTTGTTGGTGGCAACTCTAGCTTGTAGGCAACACTACTGATCTTTTTCAAGATTTGGTATGGACCATAATATACCTTGGAGACAACTTATTATTCTTTTTTTTTTTCTTTAGTGAGATTTTCTTATAAGGCTGCAATCTCAAGAAGACGCAATCCCCAACTTCAAAACTTCTTTCACTACGATGTTGGTTTGCCTGTTGTTTCATTCAATTTTGTGCCATGGCTAAATTCTAATTGAGTCCTGAAAGAACTTGTTATTGATGAAGCAAGTGATCTTCTACTGTTTGAACTCTTGGTGACACCTTTATTGATGATGTGATGGAAGGAGGATGATATCCATAAAGTGCCAAAAATGGAGACATTTTTGATGAGCTATGAATAGAAGTGTTATACCACTATTCTGCAAGTGGTAGCCAATCTACCCATTGAGATTGCTTCTCTGAAGTGAAACAACATAGATATCCTTCCAAACACTTATTAACAACCTCAGTTTTCTCATCTGATTGAGGGTGGTATGAAGAGCTATGAGCCAATTGAGTACCCAAACATGAGAATAAATCTTTCCAAAAGTGACTAGTGAAGATAGGATCATGATCACTAACAATAACCTTAGGTGTACCATGTATTTTTTGGATATTCTCCAAAAAATATTTTTCCACTGCACTTGTCGTAAAAGGATGTGATAATGCAATGAAATGTGCATATTTAGTGAGGCGATCAACTACTACCATGATGATATTATGACCTTTAGATTTTGGAAGCCTTATGATGAAGTCCATAGATACCTCTTCCCAACACTGGCTAGGAATAGATAAGGGTTGCAAGAGACCTGGTGTCTTAATTGTCTCCCCTTTATTCCTTTGACAAACCAAACATTCAGCCACAAATTTTTGAACATCACCTTTTAGCCCTTCCCAAAAAAAATCTTGCTTGACTCGATGATGTCTTCAAAAATCCTAAATGACCACCAACTGGAGACTCATGCAACTCTGTGAGAATCTTATGTTTAAGAGTGGAATTCTTGTAGAGATACAAATGCTCTTTATACCAAAGAGTATCTCCCTTCCAACAAAACTTATCTAAACTACTATGATTACTTTTTAATTGTTCGATGAGATTACTTGTTACAACATCATTTTTCCACTTTGCTTTAGCTTCCTCCACCCAATTTTCTTGCAATATTGAAAGGGCACACAATAAGGCTTCATCTTTCTCATCCTTCCTTGAAAGTGCATTTGCTACAATATTTTCTTTTCCTTTCTTATATACAATCTCAAAGTCATATCCTAACATCTTAGTGACCCATTTTTGTTGCTCTTCAGAAGATAGTCTTTGTTCCAAAAAATATTTTAGGATATCATGATCTATCTTAACCTTGAAGTGTCTACCCAATAGATAAGGCCTCCATTGTTTAACTGCATAAATGATTGCTAGCATTTCCTTCTCATAAATAGGTTTTAGCTAATTCTTACCCTTTAATTGACGACTCTCAAAAGAAATTGGTCAGCCTTCTTGTATGAGCACTACTCCTATCCCATTTCCAGAAGCATCACATTCCACAATGAATTCCTTAGTGAAGTTAGGAGTGGCAAGCACTAGAGTTGTACACATAGCCTCCTTCAATCTCTCAAATGTTGTATTAGCAGACTCATTCCAATGAAAAGAATCCTTCTTCAATAGAGTGGTGAGAGGTGTTGCTATATGACCATAATTATTCACAAATATTTTATAGTACCCTATCAATCCAAAGAAACCCCTCAATTTCTTAATGGTTTTTGGAATAGGCCATTCCATGATAGCCTTAATTTTGTTAGGGTCCACCTTTACTCCTTCATGTGAAACTATGTGTCCCAAATACTCCACCTCCTTAATACCAAAAGCACACTTGGATGGCTTAGCATAGATTTGATGATCTTCAAGTATTTGTAATGCTTGATCCACATGTTGCAAATGTTCTTCCCAAGTCTTGCTATAAATCAATATATCATCAAAGAATACTAACACAAAACTTCCTCAAGAACTTCTTAAAAATGGAATTCATCACGCTTTGGAATGTAGATGGTGCATTGGTAAGATCAAATGGCATCACCAAAAATTCATAATGACCCTCATGAGTCCGAAATGCTATCTTACAAATATCTTCCTCCTTAATCCGAATTTGGTGATAACTAGATCTAAGATCTAACTTGGTAAAATACATAGCTCCATTCAATTCATCTAGCAAATCATCAATGACTGGAATAGGAAATTTATCTTTAATGGTGTACATGTTGAGCACTCTATAATCTAGACACATGTGCCAAGTATCATCCTTCTTACGTACCATCACCATAGGCGAGGAGTAAGCACTTTGGCTATGCTTGATAATTCTTGCCTCTGGCATCTCCTTAACAATTTTTTCTATCTCACTCTTTTGTATGTGTGGATACTTGTAAGGCCTGATGTTCGGTGGTTGGATCCCTAGAACTAACTGTATGGCATGATCATGATCCCTCTTAGGAGGAATTCCTTTAGGCATATCTCTAATAAAAACTGAGTGATGATCAATTATAGCTTGCAATTTTGGATGAGTAGGAGCATTAGATTGAGAGACTTCTAATGAACATAGTTGGGCCACAAATCCATCCACTCCTTTCTTAAGAAAATTTTGCATTTGATGAGAGCTTACCATTTGTGGAAATTTTACCTTCAACCCCCTCAGCTCTACTACCCTTCCTTCTAATTGAAATCTCATGAATAGTTCTTGGAAGTTCATCTCAATCATTCCCAATGTAGTAAGCCATTGTACTCCCAAAACAATATCTATTGCACCCATGGATATCGCATACATTGGGGTATCAAGTTGATAATATCCCATGGATACTTTAATGCTATAACACTTCCCTAAACAATTAACTGTACCACCATCTGCAATCAAAACTTGAAACTCTGGAGCTGGATATATAAAACAATTTAGATGAGTAGCTAACTTTTTGTTGATGAAATTATGAGTACTACTTGATTCGATCAACATTGTTACCTTCTACTTCTTTAAGAACCCCACCACCTTGAGAGTTTGTGGAGCACTAAAACCTGAGAGTGCATGACAAGAAATGATTGGTTGAGAATCATATGATTCCTCATTTGAATCCCTTTCATCCTCTAGTATGGGTTCCTCCTCTTCTTCCTCACTTGGACCTTCAATATAGAACAATTTCTTTTCACTACATTTATGTCCTCAACTGTATTTGCTATCACAATTGAAACACAACCATTTTTATCTTTTCTCCTCAATTTGTTGTGGAGTCAACCTAGTAGGTTGTTTTGCATATCCTTTCTCTCTTGTCACATTAGCCCCTTGCTTCTTAGGAATCAAATACTTCTCCTCTACCCTGCGTGCTAAGATAAAAGACTCATTTATGGAGCTAGGGCTAAACATGCCTACCTCATGTTGAATGTGATCCTTGAGACCCCCCAAGAATAAATCATTCAAGTTTTCCTCTGTAATTGTATCCACTCTTAAGGATAGATTTTGGAATTGTTGAATATAATCCTTAACTGATCTGTTTGTTGAAGTTTAGCCAGCTGGCTGAAGAAGTTGTATGTCACACTATTGCTATATTATGCTTGGAGTTCCTCCATAAAAAATGACCATGAGACAGTGGGCCCCTTTTTCCTTTGATGAGTGCAAATCCAACGATACCAAATGAATTGACCTGGTTCTAGATATAGGGAAGCCATCATGACCTTTTGTCCATTTGGGATTTGATGTACTTCAAAAAAAATCTCCATTTGGTTTATCCATGTTAACTAGAGGATCCTTGCCATCGAACTTGCGCATATCCACCTTTGGAAATAAATTCCTAGATCCCATAGGAGTAATAAAACTTGTGTCAATGTTAGTTGACCTAGAATTTTCACCTTGGTCACTTGAGAACTCCTTTCTTAGTTCAGCAATATAGGTGCTTAACATGTTTCGTATGTTTGATATATCTCCTCTTAGGTCACACATATCCATATTCACTGAGGAAATGTATTCCTTGACCTTATTTATTTCCTCATTATGAGTAATATCCTCTATTGTTACCCCATCCTTATCAGGAGTCTTCCCCAGAGTGACAACATTCTTTTTGCCTCTTGTTGTAGGCCTTGTCATGATGGGAACCACTAATTTTGAAATAAATCACACAAATGAAACTTAAATTCTCAAAAAAATTTACTGTAACTTACTAGGTCCAAAATAACTCTCACTTAGAAAAATCTCCAAGAAATAAGTAGACTTGCAGTGTGGAGAGTGATATTTGTGAAAAAAATATTTTTTCAATAAATTTCTTATTTATGCTCCAATTACTCCAATTTTTTTATTGTAATCTCCTTTAGTATGTATTGAAAAACCCAATAAAAATCAGGCTGCAATTCGACAATATGTTCGAGATATGCGGATTCCAAAACAATTGTGTAGAAACCATAATTCTGTAATAATTTGCTTAATTCTGCTCCAATTCTTCTAAAATATGGAATGTAACTTCTTTGATATGTTCTTAAAAAACCCTTTAAAAATTAGAAAAAAAATTTGCCAAAATCTGAAAGATATGCTCTTCCCAAAATCGCCTCCAAAATTGAGAAAAAACCTTGCCTCTACGGTGCCAAGATCATGCTCTGATACCACTTGTTATGAAATAACTTGCACAATAGAAGAATACAATATGAAATATGCTGCAAATACTTGATAATAACTGAGAATAACAAGCCACTTTGAGGGGGGAAACCTCCAAATATCTCCAATGAGAACACACTTCACAACTTGATGATGAAATAAGACTCACAACCTCCTATATATACCTATTTATGCCTAGGATATCACCTAGGCCGACTTAGACACACCTATATAAGTCTTGGGCCGACCTAAACAACTAAATAAAAATATACTAATGATAATATGACTTAATAGAGAGCTAAGATAGCCACAAGCCGACTATTCATAACCCGATGTACAATAATATTAACGATGTAGCATATTCCAACATCTCTTTATTCTATTTATCTATCATCTTAAATACCAAATCAAGATCAACCAAGGCACACATCTTTGAAATTATTCCAACATCCTACTTACACCAACCCATCCATAATACATCCACATTATTCCTCTCGGTCCACCAATCCCATTGCTCTTAGAAGCAATTTGGATGTAAAATATAAAAATTATAAAGCTAAAAATCCACAAAATTCCAAGGATCAACATGTCCCCTCCAAAAGACATGCCAAAACAAAGAAAATAATGATCCAAAATAAAAAATCTAAATCCAAAAGGCCACAAAGGCCCATGAAGTCAAAGACAAAAACCATGTGGATTCATAAACTACTCATAAAATCCATGCATCTCAAAGAAAATAAAAATTGGCATCCAAACTTGCTACTCTAATAGCTTCATCCAATTGTAAGTTGTTCAATCCCCCATCTAATAATCCTTCATTACCTCCATCCATTTTGGGTCCTTATGTCCCAAAATCTACATCCACTCCTCCATATAAGCCTCAAAATCCAAAATACACTTCACTTCCACAACTCTATCACCCCTCAAGGTGTGTACCAATGTTGATCTTGTCAACATTTCCATCCACTCATCCACAAGTCTTCCATCAACCCATCAATTATCTGACACCTATTTTACATTCGTTCATCCATCTCATCTAATCCTTTGCATAAACTCATATCCCTCTCCATCTTATAATCCATTTTATCCCCCTTACCATCATTCTACCAATGTCTATGAGCATACCTCCAATTTCCATGGTCTAATGGAGTACATCTTCAAGAGATACCGTCCATGAAACTAGATTCTTGAGTCCTTCCTCCATCTCCCTATCATCCATCCACTATCTTCCAAATCCACATATCCACATGCTTATCCTCATCCTTCTCCATCTTCTCAATTCCAAAAATAAAAATTAAAAAAAGTAAAGAGAAATCATTTGTCCAATGGTGAAAACCACTTCTTGTGGTGGCTTGGGAAAGTACAATGATGAAAACATGGAAAAGAGGCATCATGTTTAATCCCTCACCCTCTTGCACTCTACACTTGGGGGCAAGCTTCAACCATACTACATCTTATCCACATCTTCCTCTATCCCTAATCCCTTTATCCATTATCCTATCAAAAGTCCATTTGTAACAAGACCAATTTTTTACCTATAGATTTTACCTAAGTTTAAACCCACATGTGAAAAGTTCAAGTTTACCAACACAGGAATAAAAAAAATTCCATTTCAGTAACAAAGATGTATATTTGAAATAAACCCATTTCAAATTTCCTTTGAATAAATAAAGTAACATTACATAATCCCATGTAATGGTTTCATTTTTTAAATAACATTACATAATCCCAAAAAATGATTTCATTTTACAAATACATTTTCCATAAAGATGCAAGACCATAATTGCATAACATAGCTTACAAGAGCTTACATGGCTTCCAAGTGATGATTGGATCAAGAGTACAAATGGTCCAAATGTCCGTTCATGGGCATACATCCTCAAATTTTGGCTTCCGATTGTATGAGGGATAGTATCACCCAAGTGCTTTCCCTCCATCCATTTACTTACCGTAGTCCCCCACACATCTACCTAACTAGTAATATGGCCCTCCATTCAACGAAGATATTGGTCTGGTAACCCTCATAATAATAATAGCCTACCTGAGCATGGCATTGTGTCCTACATAACTAGAGCTACCATACAGTGGATACCCACCTACATGCATGGCATTCCCAACCTAGTTATGCAATCTTGGCTCCCAATGAATTGACAAGTGTAATTAGTTGCAACTTACACTACTTTGGCCAAATATTTGTTCATTACGTCAAACTCACTTTCTATGAAGTTGTGTCTCACTTTTATGAAGTGGATGTCATATGTTCACCCACCCTCTTTGCTTGATTTGGTAAATAACATGACCACAATAACTATTGACAAGCTAATTCCACATATGACATAACATGATTCCAACCCAAAAGGTAATGTACATTTAGGTTCTCTAACTGACCAACTAGGTTACTTCCATCCATGGATTAGCCTAATCCCAGGAGCAAACCTCATTACCAACACAGGTTTTCATAACATCACAAACTGACAATTTCAATATAGCACTCCAATGCAATATCATGATCAATTCCAAAAGTATAATCCACACACAACATTAAATGACTCCATTTCAATAGTATAATCACAACATTAAATGAATCCATTTTAAAAGTATAATCACAACATTAAATGACTCCATCTCAAAAGTATAATCATAACATTAAATGACTCCATCTTAAAAGTATAATCATTTAACATTAAATGACTCCATCTCAAAATTATAATAAACAATCAAGTGATCAGTCTGATCATATAGGTTAATCCAAACCTATAGCTTCAAAAAAAAATACAATAATCAAGTGAACAATCTAACTAGATAGGTTAATCCCAACCTATGGCTTCAATAAAAAATAATGCAACAATCAAGTGTTCACCGCAATACTAGGGAAAAGATTGTCTTCCTACTTCCAAGGGTATATGGGTAACCATTCAAGGATAAAATAATAACACGGTTTGCAAAGCACCATATCCTATCAATGATGACATACTTAACATGCTATATTTCCCACTGCAATACTAACATCATAACTCATGCAAGCTAATAAGTAACATGCAATCATTTTGGATATCATTTACTTATACCTTCTAGATAGTTTAATATAACTACGTCATACAGTCACGAATATTATGATAATTATATATAGGTATCATACTAATATGATATCTAAAATAACTTATTTCCAAACTATCCATATGCACAAGCTTTCTTAAAAACTACTATAAATGACTATAACTTGCTCAAGCACTTACATTCATTCAATAAACCATAGATTTTGAAATAATAGGAATAATGGATAAGAAGGACTAGTGTGCCTAGAAATTAGCTTCCAATGAAGAATTGTCTCTCAAAGCTCAATACCAAAATTCTACTTGTTGCTCCTACTTTCAACTTGCTCACCAATCTAACTCTATCTCCAAATACTCAAATTATATAAGAAAAACCTCTAACTCTCTCTCACACACCTCTCCACAATACTCAAAACATAACTTTTGCACAAGAAAACCTACAACAAAATGAATTAGAATAATCAAATGATTGAATCCAAAACCCAAAAGGCTTCCTTCTATTTATACAAAACATTGAGAAGCTTAATGCTACAATTAAGTTCACAAATTTGCCACCTTTTACATCTTAATGCCACCTCTAAGACTATAAGTATAAAACTAAAACCAAATTCTCTTCTTAATAGGTTGACTAAGCTAAATTAAGTGCAATGTGGTTGCTTAAATAATTAGAATACATACATATACATTCCCAACAACTTCAACCTCTATTCCTTGGCTGAGTCACCTCCAAAAACTACAAGCAATTGCTATTTTACCCAGTCAAACTTAGCAATGGTTTCCTACATGTTTCCTAATCCCATTATGGCTCTTGTTGCTTTCCACATTCTACTCATGGTGGTTATAGTTTGAATACAAAACAAACCCTCTTCTGTTTCCTGCCAGGTCATGGCAATTTGGCCAATTCAACTTCGTTATATTGTTGTTCATTCGTGGCATTCCACTCAACAAATACATGGTTATTAATTTGCATTGCATTTCCCGCTCCATATTCTCTATGGTGTGGCCATTTGACTTGTTCATAACATGGTTTAATTTTCACATTACTTGCTTGCCAACATGACAACACTATCTCTTCATATGGCGTGAAACTACAACCTTCTATATTGCTTATGCATTGTTTACTTTGCCTACATTATGTATGCATGAAACTTGTTGAATTTTATATGATTAAAATATGCTTCTTTTTCCCATGCATGGCTTTTCCTATGCTTAGAAACATTGATATTAAATGCATCTCAATACTTTATATGGTGCATCTCATCATATTACTTATTAAATTCCTTTCAAAGTGTTTCCACGCACTTATACGTATGTACTCACATTTGCAACAATAATATTCCTCATGTATATGTTAGTATATGTGTAGCATATAGTTAAGTTTCTCTCTTTAAATAATCCTTTCATTATTCACTTAGTCCGCATTATATATGCATCTATGACACTTATATCTTATCATATCATTCATAAAATAACTCTCTCTCACACACACACACATATATATATTAATAAATGCCATATCATTATTATATAAATATGTATTGGCATATATATTATAATTGAATTCAATTACCATTCACATATTTATACATATATACAGGTATTTTAATATGTATATATGTATAAATTATTGAATATGTACATATACACACATATATATTATTGAAATCAGCTTTTAAAACATATATCGATAAAATTATATGCATAAGTGTATATTTATATATACATACATATCCACTTGATTTCCCATATATATGATATATCCTCGTATGAGTATACATGGGTATCTCTACCTACACATGCTCATACATGCATATACTCATATACATGAGTTATCATATATATGCATGTATATACATATATACATTTAATGTATATATACCTATCCATTAAATACATGAAGTAAAACATACACTTTTACATAAAGATTTAATCATAATGACTCAAATCAAAAAACAACCAAAGAAATCAAAGATATTAACTCAACATATATTTCAATCATCCCCAAATGTTATGACCAAGGGTTTACTTACCGAATCTTGAACTGACTTGAATTAATTGGACTTCACTAGACTGTGAGTGTGTGATAGCTTAAATAGGAACATTAGGGGTTACCATACCAATCTCCTCTCTTGGGTGATACTCTCCCTCTCCTCACTGGAGGGCTCAATTCTTCTTGCATCCAACTTAGTGCATCACAACATAGTTATCCGATCACATGAAAATATATCCATCATATATCATTTGTATCATTAAAGCATTAAAAAGCAATAACATCATAATACATATTCAGGTATTTCATTCATCCATTAAACATATTAAAGTCATGATTTCACATTTAATATCATATTTACTCATAAAGGTAAAAGTAATCTGGTAACTAAAAAATGGGGTGTAACACCATCCCTTCCCTCCTTTGATCTTGACAAGGCTAAGGATCTTCATATGCATTATGTAGCCTATCCTACCTACCTTATCCTATTCATATCCTCCATCCCACATCCCTCATCCTACCTCCATCCTCCTATCTTATCCAACTCCATCCTCACTTCACATCTTTGATCTTGATAAGGAGCCTCCATGTTATCCTTCCATACCATATCCTTCACCCCTTTTCCACCCATTTCATGCATATTATTTCCATTCATCCTCTCTTGTCACGCTTTATCTTGATAGAGAGCTAGTGGGAAAATATCTATGCATGCTTTAGACAATGAACACCTTATTTCCTCTATCCTTCCATCTCATACATCACTTATCATATTCCATCCTTCATTGCACTACCTCTAGTTTGGGGCATATTTTTCCTTTACAACATAGTCCTTGAAGCTCCATCCTCGTATCCCCCATCCACCATCCTCTTATCCCCCATCACCATCCATCATCCAAATCCATCTCTCCTATCCATGGAATTCCTCCATCCTTCCATCCTTTACCATGCCTTGGTTTTCCCTTGTCATTTGTTCCTCTATCCTAACCATCATATCCTCCCAAGAATCCTATTATCCTATCTTATCCAATCCAATCCTCTATCATCCATCCAAACAATCCCTCTATCCTCCCATCCTATATTATCTAATCTAATTATTCTTCCAATCCAACCATTCCCATCCAATCTATCTAATTCAATCAATCTTAGCCCATGCAAATCAACCTTGCAATTTAGCCCATCATCCATAAGCAATCCATGATCTTAATCCAAATCAGATGAAATCTATTGATCCATTACCAAATTTTCATCATAGGGACACATCCTTCCCAATCTGAGTGTTGTTCTTGGGGTACACATCGTTATTATCATTAAATCTTCCACCCTCATAATCATTAATTAACCAATCAATCCATCAATTGATTTTTAGCTTGACTTAGAGCATAGTCCTTGCTTGACTTTGGTTTGTTGTGCATGCTTGCTAGTGGCTTGTGTGTTTTATCATTGTTTTCATTTATCATGGTATTTTGCACTCTATTAACATAGGGCATCATGGTCTTTCATATCATGGTGTTATAAGGAATATGTTTGCACTTGACCTTTTGATCATGTACTTGGCACATTTCCATCTTGGTTCCTTATACCTTGGTGCGTAATGATGGGAGTTTTGAAATTCTACAGAATTTTCTCATTTCTCCATGGGTTTAGTCTTCATTTTAAACCCTTGTCCCTAGGAGTGAGTACGGTTTTATCTGCAAAGCTATGCAAATGTTATAATTGCAAGTTGACTTGCTCCATCGGTCACTGATTTCTTAAGTCGCCATTTAAGCCATGTTTGCATGTTGGTTTACTGACCCCTCTAGCTCGAAGCACCGGTCTTCATTTTTTCATTGACTTTAGCCTTTTCCCTAAGTCGGGTCTTAATTATCTCGGTGACTTAAGCTTAAGTCATTTACCCTCAAGGGTCATATCTCCATTGGCTTAACCAAGTCCTTTCCATTAAGTGCTAACATTGTATGGAGTGCAGGTTTTGAGATTTGAGGATCTAGGATGAAATCTTGGTTGTACCCTACCAAATCGTAAATGTTAAGTGCTAACAGGTTAAAAGTAGCGAGGTTGGCGAAAAGAGGACACTTTTCCTTGTACGATCATGGGGCCCAGTCTCCACTACCACATCCTGTGCCTGATGTGTCCAATATACAGTCGAGATCAGATCTTGGGAACAATCCTCACCATTCCCCGCTGGCTCACTGGGGCAAAGTGAATGCTAGTTAAGACAATTGAGATCAACGAGATCTTGACACCTGTCCCTATCTATTCAGTTCATGAGGAAGGTGGAGCTTGCTAACAGAGAGACTATCATCCGAGATGGATGAACATCATTGGTCGTGGACACTTCAACAAAGCACCGCTAGAAGTCATAGACGGTCAAACTAAGGCCAACCACTTGATTAGCCATCCAGGCAGAAGATCAAGGGCCTATATTCAAAATTGATATAAGGCATGTGATAGCCATTTTACTCTGTAACCATTGCACATTAATGGCCAAATTTCTATAGGAGTGATTAAATTGATCTACATGCATACAAAGACTTAATGGCAGACAATCATGAAGTGATATTTTTAGACTTTCATGCACTTGCAAATGAAACAGTGATAATATGTATGCCAAAAAATTGCCCACTTCACGCGTGTGCCTTTTCTCATCCAGTATCGGTAATTGATAGAATTATATCGCTCAATAAATAGAGATGAATGATTTTCTATTCTTGTCATAGTAGCTAAATAGAAAAGTCCTCAAACTGTTGCAGAAAGTGAAGATCAAGAGGGTGCTTGTGATTGCAAGATGAGCAGGGTTGGTTCCACATCATTTCCAGTGCAAAGATCTTCCAGGCGTCAATCTCAAAATCCTTAGAATGAAGATCTTGGACACGAACGAAGCATTCATGGGGATACCAAGGAAAGAGAACCTTCACCAATGATGGTAGATGTGGCCACAAACTATAGAACTAGGTTGGGAGCTAAAAGGAGAAGGAGATAAAAGGAAATGAAGCTGTCAGGCCTTCCAGTTGAACCCGACGAAAGATTCACTATGGTTGTGGCTCATTCGGCTGACAACATTCTCCAATCGACCTTACAGACAGCCCATCAGAGATCGAGATGGAGACAAACTCCAACTATCACCAATATCTGGCAACTATGGGTCAAGCTGTGTCACCTGAGGTAGGGGTGTTGTCTATCCCTCCTTTGGCGGTTTTAACCCCAAGTGGAAGATGTAGAAGTTGAAAAACCAACTTCACAGTCCCCAATAATCACCTGCAAACAATCACCTATCACATGCAACAGATATTCAGAACAAAAAGAAGAGATGTTCTGTAAACCCTTAGAGCCAATATGTGCAAGCATAAACCAAAATAATGATTATTGAAAGTAATTGTTTTACAAATAATACAAAAGCCTTCAAAAAGATAATAATGCAAAACCCTAATCTTATCTTGAGCAAAAAGGCAATTCAATAAGATAAGGATAAGAATTAACCTAGGAAATAAAATATGCCTAAGTACACTTATGCTAAAGTGTAATTAAATAATTAATTACACCAACACCCCCCCATAAGTGCAACTTAGGGAGAAGCAAATTATTATGCAAAGATGAGTCCCGACAACAAGGCCTGATCAGGTACTCATTTACAAATGCAATGCAAACTAAATCAAACGGGGTAAAGGAGAAAACCACATGGGAACAAAACTCCTCCCCAAAATATAATGCAATAAACTAACTAAGTGATGAAAGATGGAGGACTCCATAAGACCCCCCAAGGACACCATCCATCACAAAGATACATGAAAGAACCCCCCCATAAGAGAGGAAGAAAGAGACCACAAATCCCCTCAGAATGAAGTAACTCCAAAAGAATTGAAGAAACTGCATCTCCGAAAAGAAGTGAGAGGGAAGAGGCTGAATGAAAGAAATCTTTGAAGGTGAATTAGGTGTAGCCCAAAATGTCTCCATAGAAGCAGGTGTGACCTCAAAAAATGAAGAAGTCAAAGTAGGTGAAGACTGAATAGAAACCTCTAGAGATGGATGATCAATAGGATCATGCTGCATTGAAATAGAAGAAGCCACATCGATAGCGACAACAATAGCAATAGGAGGGGGAGGAGATGGAATGGAAGGCTCAAGAACAGGATCCAAAGTGAGAACACCAATGTTCAAGAAGCTAAATCTCTCCTCTGAATGATGATGCACACTAGAAGTGTGAGGAACAACTGTAGGAACAGAAGCACCATCAGTAGCAAAATCGGTGAAGGAATACAATCGAGATGAGTGATCCACTATCCTAGTAGCAATAACTACTCTACTCTCCAAGTCTTTGATGATAACTGAATCAGGTGTGAACTCCACAAATCTCCCATTGCCTCCATGAGTGATCTGATAAATGGAAAGAAGGTTGTTTGTCAAGTGAGGGACACACAAGACATCCTGAAAGGAGTGGTCCCAAAAAATAATAGACCCCTTCCTTGTAACACTCATGTAAGTGTTGTTTCCCATCAAAATGGGAGACATAGTGCAAGGCTCAAAGGAAGTGAACATAGTCTGTGAAGATGCCATATGATGAGATGCTCCTGAATCTAGAAGTCATCTCCCTGATCCAATACCTGAAGAAGCACAAAGAGCATGTCCCTTCATATATGATGAAATATGTAAACCAGCTGTGCCCCTGTCATGCTGCTCTGAAGAAGAAGAATGAGAGGAAGAAGATGATGCAGACATCCTAGAAGGCAAATCAATCTGATGTTTCTGAAGATGTTTCAGCTCATCAATGTCCTTCTTGTAACAATTATGTTCTGCATGTCCTTCCCTCTTGCAATATGCACATGTAGTCTTCTCCTTCCTAGATGATTTCCCCTTAGAAGAGGAGGATGAATCTAAGGACTCCTTCTACTACTCATGAGGTTTGGAATCCTTTTGTTTCTATTTCTTGCCTTTTCCTGTAGAAGCCTTCTGATCTCTGGGATCCTATGATGCAATAAGTGCCTATGATGAGGAAGAAGGTTTCACCGTGCCCATGCTAGCTAACTTAGCTTGCTCAAGTGAGAGATGAAGCAAAGTCATCAAGAGATGGCATAGCGAATCTCGTACCAAGTGCATCCCTAGTGGCATAAAAGGTAGATACAAAAACTGAACAATCTGGTCCAAGCTTAGAAAGAATGGACAATATCAACTGAGAGTCTTCTTTCTGAACACCACACTGTGACAACTACAATCTAATAGACTTAATTTTGGTGAAAAACTCTTGGATGCTGTCAAAATCCCTACGATTTAAGCCAATAAGCTCATTCTTTAATTGAAACCCTCTCATAGTATCCTGTTTCCCAAACAAAGACTCCAAAGTAGTCCATATCTGATTTGGTGTAGTGCAAGACATAATGTGAAAAAGAAGGTCAAATGAAAGAGACAGACATAATGTACCATAAGCTTCATCACACCTATTAAACCATTTTCTCTTTTCAGTAGCACCTATAGGTTCAATTTTTGTACCCATGGTTACACTGTACAACCCTTTGTGTTTCAAATGAATCTCCATTTGTTTTTTCCAACCAAAATAGTTGAATGGAGTAAGGGGTGCAATATTATGTGCATCCATGATAGAAAAAAACAATATATACTCTCAAAATAAAAAAAATTTCCCTTTGATCTACAAAAAAACTCTTGATTGCATGCTTTCCAAGAAAATAACCCAAAAAAAAAGGCAAAGTTCTGATAAAAAAATTAGATACCTGGAGAAAATTCTACAAAAATCAGGTATGATATCTAAGAAGAGGACATAACCAACTTTCCAACGCCTATTTTTTTTCGTAAAACGGAGCCAGGACACAAAAGTTACGCCTCCCGGAGTGAAAACAACAACTTCTAGATTTGACAAGCGAAAAAGGCATCAAAATGGAAAAATTAAAAAAAAAGACCTACACCACTGGATCCAGCATCGAATCAGCTTTCCAGTGATATCTCATTTTTGAAAAAAGAACTCCGTTTGCAAAAGTTATGACAAAATGAAAAAAAGCCCTGTAAAAGGGCACTTCCAACACTAAATAGGGGCAAAAATAAAGCCCTCAGGGGCTGGCGGTAGGTCACCCACGTGACCACAGGCTCTGGCGGAGGGCTTAATCGGTGGCTCCTGGTCCTTAATATGACCACGACTGAGTGTATAGGGCTTAAATCCGGCAGGGGGTGGGAACTAGCTCCCAGTCCCCATGTGACCGTGACTGGCTCAGAAAAAGCCCTTAGGGGCTGAACACAGGGAGTGGCGGACCGGTGGTGCCACTTGGTCACCGCCGGGTGGCGGTTGGGTGGCGATACCCTTTTGAACTGGCTATAGTTTTTTTCAATCGTGTTTTTTGATTTTTTTGATTTTTTTAAAATTTGTGCCTCGGTCTACGTGCTGGGGAGGCCGTATGGCCTCTTTGGCTAATTTTTTTTGCCTTTTTTTCAACTTTCACCAAATTGATGAAACAAAAGGCGTTTTTGGATGCTCTAATCATGATGGCGACGTCCGTTTGGCCCAAAAACGCACAAAAAAATTGCGTACCCCCAGATCCACAAAAAATAAGCTTGGCTTCAAACCCTTGCACAGAAAAAGATGTTGTGAGAGAATATCTTCAAATCACAAATAGGTAGCAATAGGTTTGGAGCTCTGATACCATGTAGAAGTTGAAAAACCAACTTCACAATCCCTAAGAATCACCTACAAGCAATCACCTATCACATGCAATAGATATTCAGAACAAAAAGAAGAGATGTTATGTAAACCCTCAGAGCCAATATGTGCAAGCATAAACCGGAACAATGATTATTGAAAGTAATTGTTTTACAAATAATACAAAAGCCTTCAAAAATACAATAATGCAAAACCCTAATCTTATCTTGAGCAAAAAGACATCTCAACAAGATAAGGATAAGAATTAACCTAGGAAATAAAATATGCCTAAGTAAACTTATGCTAAAGTGTAATTAAATAATTAATTACACCAACAAAAGAGACATTGTTGTAGCAGACAAGGACAAGGTTGAGGAGGGTGTTGAAGTCTCTTCTCTAACCCTTGCTGTTACTCGGAGCGGTCGTGTATACTGAGGTGTATGTGTTGGAAAAGGGTCTGTTGGTGTATGAAATGAAGGTGATGGTAAATAATTTTTGTGCTATTAAATGATTTTTGGGGTGTCATTTGCTTCTCCTGCGTGCGTGGCATAATTTGAAAGTGTTGGAAGGTGACGGTGTGCCCTTGTGGCGTTGTGGGTTTTGGTACTTTTGCTTGCTTAGCAATGGAAGAAGATTTTGGCAGTACTTTGCTTCTTCCTAGCGGTTATGATGATTTTGGATTTTCCCCGTGTCTAACAAAATTTTCATGTGGGGATTTTGCGAAATGCAGTTGAAATGTGTAATGAAATGAAAACTTTGTATTTGAACTACATTTGAGCTGGTGGCTTGTTCTGCTCTCTTACCTTATAAAAGGGAATTCAAAGCTTATTTGCAGAGGATGAAAATTCTGGTTAGGTTTGAGTTGGATGTGTAGACACGTAAAATGTACATGCACTCGATCTTGATCTACTAACATCACTTCATCCTGAATTATCCCTCTGTCTAACCATTTAATCGAATAGCCTTATTTGATTAAATTCATCATAATTCTCCTTTTAATTAAATAAATCCCTTGATTTAATTAAATCATTGTCTCTGTGTAATTAGCTAGGTCATTTCATCTTCCTATCTTTGTTTAATTAAATAATCCATATTATTTGATTAAATCTCTAAAGTTCAACTAATTAAATTAAATAAATCAAACATTTATCTAATTTAATCTAACATCACCCCCTTTGGTTAAATAAATCAAAAATATTTATTTAACTAAGTCTAAATCATTCTCTTCTCATTTTGAGTTATTTAAATCCTAAAATCTAAGTCAAAATGGTCAAATCAACTAACATCATTTAAATTAATAAAATCATGATTAATGCTAATCCTAATCACTCAAATCCTCTAGCTTTTTCCACTTGCACAATAAATTAATTAATTTGATTTATTAATTCTCCTATTTCATTCAAAAAAGGCATCAATGGATGGAATATTCCTCAAATTTGAAATCTCCCCCCAAAAGGTCTTGTCCTCCAAACATGGCATTTAACATCTCTTACAAGTCCTTTTCTTGAGCAATGTGGCATTAACTTCACCTTTCACCTCATCCTTCAAGCCATATTTTTAATTTGAATCTCCCCCCCTCTTTGCACATTCTTCAAAATGTGCTGATTCCTCAACCATTCACATGATGACATGTGGATTCTTCTTATTGGTTGAAGATTAGTCCCACATTCATCCTATCTTTCAATCTTCAACTCTTTCTTTCTATAAATAGAGAGCTCATCCTTCATTTTTAGCATCCACAACTTGAGTAAACTTACTATACTCAAATCTTTAGCAAATTTCATCCATGTCATTGAGTTTATAGCTAGGTTATGCAGATTTTCATCTTAGAGCACTCATCACTCTTCATCAAAGTGGATCAACTTTCAGCACCAAATCACCATTACATCATTGGAGTTGGGAAAGGGCCAATTTTCACATCAAATTGGCACCAATTTCCTCAAGAGACTAAGAGTTCACCTTGCATTAGAATAGGATTTGATACGTTTTAAGTTTCTTGTGTTCTTCATTTCATTTCCTTTCCCTTTTGCAATCTAAATGAATTTCTTGAGGAATCTATATTCTAGCTTGCATTTGATCTAATTTGTTGTTTGTTTCTTGTGCTATTGCAGGTTTAAGATCTAGGTTCACAGGATTCATATAGGTAGAACACTATAGAGAGAAAAGAAGGGATATAATAGATAGCTTGTTTTTGAGCTTCTGGAAGGACAAATGTAATTGTCTTAAACTGTTCTACATATATGACTGATAAATACAAGTAAACGTATAATTCTAATATATTTTCCTTCGTTATGTGAATTTGTGTGGATTTTGAGTGAAATGTTAATGATATTTTCATTCTTCTTCGAACATATGTTTGAATGTATGTCTCCTTTTTTGCTTTGAGTCAAGCAAATCAATTAAAATTCTTAAATGGGGTCATAAATTTACATTTATTTGCAAGGGATTTGATAAGTAGTTATGTATCAGAAAGAGTGAGCTCCATGATGCAAAGTTATTGTGAGAGTAGTCCATTCCATCAAATTCTATGGTCACTTTTGTGTTACTGGTTCTTGTGTATGGGACTCCATTTCCCAATGTGACAAGGCACTGGTCTATTCCTCAATGACTCACCTAAAGGGTTAATCAAACAGTTGTCTAATGACCGACTCAAAGTCAGGATTCAAATTCACTTTAAAATTCATTTATCTTAACACATGTATGTGTGAATTATTATGAAGGATGTCTTTGTTTTGATGAATGGGTAAGCGATTTACTTAAAGATTAGCCAATCTTGTGGTAATTGTTGCATAATTATCCTTCATTCAAACTGATATGTGAAAATGATGTGTTCTATAAAGCATATTCCCAAATGAATGTACAATAGTACCACCCTCCTTGGCCCCATAGAGCCTAAAGTGCAGAAGATCTCAGTCATTGACTGAATCTTGTTAGTTGGCTAGTCATTTTAGGGGTCTTGAATATAGGAGTTGGCTACCCCTTAGAGATTCCTTAGGTGCACTGGAAAAAACACCAACACATAGTCTCAAGTACAATATCAAATCTAGGTTGCTTATACGATTGCAACATGATTATCATCCATCTTCCCTCTCCATCAATCATTTTCCTCTATATTCTTATCCTTCATCCTCTAGTCCTCTCATCTATTTTAGGAGCACACTCGTGTTCTTTGAACCCTCATGTCCTCTCAAGGGGTAATGTCACTACCTCCTCATCATCCTTCCTCATCCTCGCTAGTGACTAGGGAATCATGCCACTAGTCCTTATCCCTTGCCTACCCACTATGTTTTATTCTTTTTTGAAATGATGTTACTTCTCTTAGTCACAACATCATCTCAAAGAGGGGAAAAATATAAACACCTAAAATGTAGCCTTAACCTAACCACACTTGACTTTACCTATCCTAATATTTAATTAAATAAATATTTATTATAAATTTAATTAATTCAACCTTTCCCCCATCCTAATATTTAATTAAATAAATATTATTTATTTAATTAATTAATTTAACCATTTCCCCTATCTTAATATTCAATTAAATAAATAATTTAACCTTTTCCCCTATCTTATTATTTATTTAATTAATTTAACCTTTTTCCTTATCCTAATATTTAATTAAATAAATATTATTATTTATTTAATTAATCTATCCATTACCCTCATCCACCATCTTTAATTAAATAAATTATATATATTTAATTAATTATATCCTTTGGGGTGGGGATCCTAGCTCGATTGGCTAAAGCATCATGTTGCAAGCAAGAGGTCACGAGGTCTAGTCTCCCCCCAAACCTGTGGTATCGGAGGGCATGTTGCGCCAGTGCCACCAGTTACTTGAAAAAAGTTTACCAGGCACACTGTAGTTTATAGGGGGATGGATACCCAATCGATTCTTGTAGTCTAAAAATAAAATAAAATAATGTCCTTATTCCAAAATCCTCCAACTAAATTAATAATTAATTGAGAATCCCCACCACCTTTTCCTCCAATATTTAATTCTTATTTATCCCTCAATCTTTGTCCACTTGATCCTAGCTCTTGAATCCATCTACATGGATCAAGAAATAAACTTATCACCATGAGACAAGTTCCCTAACCTACCTATCCCACTCCTTGCTCACACATGTGAAGCCACCCTACTTCTTACACATGTCATAGACATGTCACTTTCCCAAGCCACCCTACCTTTCACACATGTCATAGGCATTTCTCTTTCATGTTCTTTCCAATGTGTGTTCACACATGTGTGAGCACTTCTTGATCTTACACATTCTTTCCTCTTATGACACTTGTCACAAGGCTAAGCCTCCATCATCTCATTCAATATTGACCCTCCATTTAGTCAATGCATCTTGGTCATTGATTTCACTATAAAAAATCTATAAATTGAGGTATGTGCTCACTTTAATCAATCATCATTCATCATACCTTTATGCTATAAAAATCATGAGCAACCACATCCAAACTATCAATCTATCAACATATTACATTTAATTATTTTGAGTTTTGCATGTATTTGGTTTGATTTAGGCTATATTTGATGCATATTTCATTTATATCACTTGCATGCAATATAGTTAAAAAATAGTTCTTATTCCATGTACACATATCCATATGTTTAGTTAAGTTCTTTAGGTTATTGGTCTAGTTTACTTTATATTTAAACTCATAAAATATTCCTCATAACAATTAAGACATCACAATACATTACGAACACTCATAGCAAAAATTAAATCATGCTTATTGCATCTAAATCAATTACACACAACCATCTAAGACTATATCACACCTACTAAATGAATGACACATGAATCTCATACTACATAAGTATTCAGTTTTTAATATATATTTATCTATTATTTCACTATACTCTAGGTAGAATATCATGCAACCCATACTACAAGATTTATATACACTATCACACAAGTCCATGTACCTCCACATAAGACAACTCAAGCATATATATATACTAAACATTATTGTTGGCATCATAATGTGTATTTATCATAGTGTTTGTGGTATTTATATTTAACTAAAAATAATATACGCATATCTCATTGTTAACTAAGCATGCAATATATTTAACTAAAGTGTGTGTGTGAGGTGAAAGTACAAAGATGTGTCTCACTTTTATAAAGGAAGTGACCAACATTGATCTAACTTCTTAACTTGAATCACTCAAAAGTGACATATGATGGGTCAAAGAATTGTTGCTTTAATTAGATTTTTTTTCCTTTATTCTACTAATACTTTCCTAATATTTCCAAAGACTATGATTAATTATAAAGAAATTAAAGTAATTATTGGCAAGTTAATATATATTTGCATATATGCATGTGATTAATAATGACATATGATGAAATTTTATGATGAATTATGTTGATTATGATGAATAAGTACCTTGTTTAGAAACTAATTTGATATGTAGAAAAAAGGATGTAGTAAACCGAAATCAATAGACTATTGTTGACCTACAACCACAAGAGTTGGTGAAGCACAGCCAAAAGACTATGAACCTACAATGAAGGGAGCGACACTTGAAGCCAAGTTAACCATGAACCATTTGGAAATTTAAGCCATTCCACTAGCTAATATGGGACTTTTCTATGAGGTTGCAGACTCTTCTGCTTGTTACCAACACCACTGCCATTTTTTGTGCATGCCTATGAAACTAAATTCCTCAATCTTTGATAGTAGAATCAAATTAGGAATTTATTTCTAAATATTTCTTTCGTGTCTTTGTTGCAAAATTATCATCTTCCTACTTCGAAGGAATGAGTTGACAAGTAGTATATAGAGTCCTATTTATTTAGAGCTAAGTTTATTATATATTTCATAACTCTACAAACTGAAGTAACTGTAATCTTTCCTTAAATAATTATATTTTCTCTTTTGATTAGAAAGCAAGTATAAATATCTTATTTGAATTATTGAATCAAACTATGCATGAATAAATGATTAGATTATAAATATGTAAATTAAGAGAGTGTTGATACCCAAGCAAGGGTCCACTTGAGGTATGATGCTACTCTATTCTTAATATTAGTAGTTAGTGTTTTCTCATTCTGCATTATATTAACAATTGATAAAATTTATTACTTGTAGCTATAGATAATCAACATTCATTAATTTGTAGATATAGTACTCACCTGTAGCAATCACCTATAGCAACAATTGTTATTTAGTGAATAAAAATTATGTATGTTTTCTTAAAATATGTTCCCTTTCAGTTTAGTAAAAATTGATTATTAGACTCAACTTCATAAAATCCCCTATAACTTTTCACCCATACATACAGTATTGGCATCATCTTAAGAAACACGTCCCTAGTTGAAATTTAAATGTAAACTCTTATTTCTTATGGTTGATTAGGTAATAAGGGATATCATACATTTTTGGCATCATTGTTGGGGATGGTTTCAAGCTATGAGAGTTTCTAGGTTTTTAAAAGCTATATTTTGTTTTTCTAGGTATAAAAAATTTCATTCGAGCAACATTTAGGATTATTAGAAACTATATCAAATACTAAAATTTCCACTAATAATACATAAAGAAGGAGAAGAGTGAAACATAACTATTACATGAAGAGAAGAAGAGATCCCCAAGGGATATTTCTTCCATTCCATAGTTCAAATAAAATTATACTAGTGGTAAAAATATAGGAAGAGCTCATAAGTGAACCATTGATTCTTGAATTATAATCTACTAAATAAAATCCAATAGTTCTTCAAGACAAGAGTCTAATGAATCTCCTCACAATACTGCTTTGAATCACAATAAGGATTACTTCTTCATAATGGGAAATATACCAACACAACCACCTAAAAAAATAACTTTTTAATTATCTATTCCTACTTAGGCAAATAATGCTGCTATGAAAAATATCCCTCCATCAACTCTTCACAATTTTCATGGACTTACTATGGAAGACCTAGATATTTTCCCATTTGAATTTGGTGTCCTTTGCTAGAGCTATGACTATACCACATATTCACATTAGTTGAAATTGTTTCCAACCACTCTAATGGGTTCATCCTTAAGATGATTGATGGGACTCGAAAGAGACACAATAGAAAATTAGTGAAATATGAAGGATAAATTCCTTAAAAATTATAAAGATTATTACAGAGGATGACATATGAGGGACTCAAAAAGAGGACGAGCCTCTAGAAGATTATGTAAAAAGGTTTTGTTTTCCTATAAAATTCCTAGTAGAATAATCTATCCTAGGATTGTCTTTAAATAATATTTTTAAGGAGTCAATAAAGAGTTTATTGATGCTTTGGATTTGATGGGAGGAGGAAATATATCTCAGGTTCCATCATATGACCTCTATTAGATATGTAGGATTTTTTCACATTCCACAATGAAGAAGCTAAGAGGCATGAGTCCATTGAATACCAACGTAGTTGCAAGTGTATCATGAATGGAGCTCATTAATCTACTAAAAAATATGAAGAAGGATATAATACAACACATAGCTACTCAATTGGATACTTTGTATGCCAAGAGAAAACATGAGGAGGTGAAAGCAACTCTAGAAAAATATTGCCACCATTTCCACCAAAAGAAGAGATACTGCAAATACAAAAGGATGTCTACCATTAAAGATAAACATAATCGACCAAAATTCAAAGCATTAGAGGATGAATATTTCCAAGTATTCTACCTAGTGCAATGAAAACCATGGAGTCAACAACAAGGTACCTATAAGGATCCATTGGTTTATAATATGTTGTGTTTAAATTATTTTACAAATAATCCTCCATTGTATAATAAACCTCCTCCATAATGGTCAAATTATATGCCATGTGGATGGGAATATTCACAAGGGGGTGGCATCAACAACCATACCAACCACAAGCCCAAAACCAATTTCAACGACCACCATAATTTGTATGACAATAACAATGGTGGGGAAATCAACCCTAATAAAATCCTAATCTAGGTTACTTGCACGAATCACAAGCATTACCACCACAAGCTATTTTTCCAAACTTGGCCACTTTTATCCCTACTATGCCATGGTCCACTCATTTTCCAACTCAACCTATTCCCAATCCTAACAATAAGACTAAATTCAACAGGATTACACTAATGAAAACCTATAGTATCTAGCTTTTGTTGTGCATCTCTTCTTAGGAAAAAAATTACTCACCACTACATTTGCACTAATCATGGAAATTCCTTTTAAGGAAATTCCTATCAAAGCTAACCCATAGTAAAGGGATCCACACCACCATCCTGAGCAGGAAAGAGTAGTTAATAAGTAACCTCCTTTTCAAGAAAGATTCAATACTAAAAAGTTTGAATCTCTAACTGGATTTAAATTTCTAGATCAATTAAAAAATATTTGTATAAATATTCCCTTGTTTCAAGCCATAAAATATATACCAATATATAGTAAAACAGTGAGGGATTTGTGTTTGAATAAACTAGGTTGTAAAAGAAAAGATCCACAAATAGTTCAAGTAGTTGGGAAACTTGTGGATATCATGCTAGGTAAGGTAATTGTTCCCAAATATGTATACCCTGATAGTCTAGTGGTAGATATGTATCTTAATGTTTTCCTCATACACAACACCTTAGTCGATTTAGAAGCAACCATTAAGTTATGACTAAACAAACCATGTAAAACCTCCAATTGATAGCCCTTCAACCAACCCCAATAGTACTACAGTTAGCAGATAGTTCAACTGCCAAACCTAAAGGAGTATTAGAAGATCTAGTCGTAACACTTGATTCTTGGCCCGAGTACCCTATAAACTTCATGGTCCTGTAGCTAAAAGATAATTTGGGAGTTTATCCTCTAATATTAGGATGACCATGGTTGGAAACAACTGATGCTTTTATAGGTTGTAGGTAAGGTGACATAATCATCTATAATGGAAATATAACAAAGAAACTTATCTTGTACCCTCTATCACAACCATCACCTAAAATGGAGCAACCGGTTTGGCTTGATTTGAGGGATACTTATTTGAATTCACTACAAACACTCATGATAATTGAAAGAAATCTAATGCTTAATTCATAGGATGAGGATATTATGCATAATAGCTTTGGAAGAGACCCTCAACAATATTATTGTCCTCCAACATACTCAACTAAATACACTTTTGTTTAATGAATACTCCATGATTTGTCACCCCATAACTATAGCCTTGATATATTTCATTTAGATGTTATTTACGTGAAAAAATGGCTAAATAAGTTAAAATTTGAACAGGTAGATTGCTCAACATTAATGATCAATTAAACACGTAACAATAGACTGATCTGGTTTCTATGTTCCAAGCCCATAAAACAACATTTTATTGGGACTCTCATGATATGAAAGGTATTGCTTCTAACTTTTTCACTCAATAATCTATATTAAGGAAGGATGTAGACCTATTAGACAACCCCAATGAAGAATGAACCCTAATGTCCAAGACATTGTAAAAATTTAATTACAAAAGTTTCTCCACATCATTAAGTAATAAGGGATAACATACATTTTTGGATATTGAAATCATTTATCCTATATCAGATGGTCAGTGGGTCTCACCTTTACTGATAGTACCTAAAAAGGGGGTAAAATGACATGTATGTGTGGATTATAGGGAGCTAAACTCAACTATTAGAAAATATCACTGTTGACGTGTCTTAATGGCACAACAACGCACAAACAGAATATTGCTATTTTGTTTCTCCTGAAAGAGAAAGACAACACATGGTTATCTTAGCTCCCAAGGTCTTGGTAGTTTGTTCTCAACTGTGCTGATGTTGCTCAATGGTCAATGTAACAGTAATGTTCAAGGGGCCTACTGGTGTTGAGCTTCTAGATTGTTCTGAGATCAAATATAAACTTAAACCTACTCTAGCTAGGGTTTTTAAAGAAACATAGAAAGATAGATCAGAGCTTTGGAACAGAAAAGAATGTTAATTCATCCAATTTAACCAGAATTGTTACCTTTCAAGGAATTCCTAACTAAAACTGCAGAACAAAATTAACTTGTAATTAACACACAGTTTCATTCATGCACAGTGCTGACGTCAATAACAGATTGCAAGTCACCATTTAAACAAAATATAAAATCAAACTTCATTCCTTGAAAGCTTCTCAAATCAAATGATTAACTCCAGACAAACACCATTCAGGAACACAATCTAAAGTAGGTTTAAGTCTGGTTGCTTCTACTGTTAGTGAAACAAATAAACAACATTTACAAATCTAGCACAATCACCAGTGTATAGAAAATCCATGACTCCAAATTGTTTCCATCTATACTAAGAAAATTGGAAAGATACATTACTATCTATGCTGGATCTAACTCCTACTCTAATAAGACAAAAGAAGCTCCCATTACCAAGAATCAAGATGCAGCTCTGTCTCCCCTATCTTTTCTAAAACTCCTACTTCTTAGAAAATTTATCTCTAGACTTGTCTCCTCTATTCTCTTCCCCCTTTACAAAGAGGAAAAAATGCCATATATACATAATGTACCAAAAAGAATGCATTGGCCCCTGCTTTAGGGTTCACAAAATATCTCCCTCCAGAAAGGTCGGCCCTCAAATCTTTTGAATAAAGTTGGTTATGCCTTAAATGTGTATCCTCTGTGTCCACGTTGGTGAAAGATTGCTTCAGGGGTGATCTCAGATCTTTTGCAGCAACAACATTAACTTCATGCCTCTGTGTCCATCTTCAAACTCCCTTGCATAGCTGCCTTGAATGCTCCAAAGTATCACCATTAATAACAATCTGCCCCTTTTTTGCCAGTAAACTCTAGCTGTTCCTAAGACTTGTAGTTGTTTCTTTCCTTCGGCTTCCTTCCTGCTCTAGACGCTTCTACACGTTGACCATCTCTGGAAGCAGCATCAGGCCTCCCTTTAGATCTGAACACCAATGTTCTTGAGTTGATCCATTGCCTTTGATCTTAGAATGAGTCCATGTCGTTTGCATTCTATTGATCCTCTTCACAGGGGTAGTCAGTCAGTCAAAGGACCAATGGGCCACTCCTTTAGCTTCTTCTGATTGGTGGGACACAGGCCACGCAAGATTCCTAGGTAGTCAAAGGTCATTCGAATGGAATCGTATGTCGGTGAGACACTAATCATGTCTCCCCGATGTGATTATACCTCTCTTAGCCACTATTGGCATGACACAAGATGGTTGGCGAGACCTCATGTCGGGCTGCACAAGCTATATCGATATCTCAAAAACCATCGGTAAGACAGTCATTATCAGTCAGAAGTCACAGCGAGCCTCTATTGGTCATATCGACATCCCATTCCTATTTACATATCCATCGCCATCGGCAAGACTGTACTCCCTCGACAAGACCTCACAGCGAGCCTTTCTTTCTTTGGCGAGCACATCCATGTCGGGGAGACTTTTTTGTGTCGGGAAGACCTCACCCCGAACTCACGCCCTATCACTGAGACATCCATGGGTCGGCAAGACCTTTCATTGAGTGCATTCCATTCCACTGAAGGGAGAAAACATGTCGGTGAGACCACCGCAAGTCGGTGAGACATCTTGCCGAGCCCTAGATCTTTCAGCAAGCTCATCTCACCTCGGTGAGATTCCATCCTGTCGACAAGAGGTCGTAGTGATATCGTGCCATGTTGGCAAGACTCTCCGTGGTCAGGGAGACCTTTCATTGAGGACATTCCACTCTCCCCGAACTCAAAGTTGTTCCACTTCGGTAAGATTCCACCAGGTCGATGAGACATCTTGCTGAAGCCACCCCGCTGTCGCCGAGACTTCCATTTGTCTGGAAGACTTCTCCCCGAACCCAAATCCTTTTGCCGAGACCAGCAACCATCGGCAAGACCTTTCACCGAAGACACTCTGTTTCGCTGAGACATCTCACAGTCGCCCAAACATCACACCAAAGGGAGAATCCCTTCAGCGAGAGCTTTACCATTCGGCCAAACTTCATGGTGACGATACCTCCTTTCACTGAGACCTCACCCCGTCAGTGAGACCTCTCAACGAATGCAAACCACTCTCCTCGATGTTGTTTCATTTTGCTGAGACTCCAATGGATTGACGAGACCTTACACCGATAATATCTCATGTCGGCGAGACTTCCTTCTTTCGGCCAGACCTTATAGCGACTGTAAAACCTTCTCCGAGAGCCCTTGTGAATGATTGTCGGCAAGAGTTTCATTTGTCGGTATGACTTCTCAGCAATGCAAACCTCCCTTCGCCAAGACATTAGTCCAATCGGCGAGACACACAAAAACTCAAAGCAACCGAAAATGTCTCGGTGACCCTTTGGATTTCAAATGAACAGAACTAAACTGCCAGTCAGCAAGACAATAGGAGGGTCTCAACGAATTTTTCCCTGAGGAGTTTTATGCTGAATGGGACTGAGGCATGCTTTCCAGCTGACTTCCTTGAGAGATATCTTCAGATGAATAATTCAATCCTGCAAAACAATTGCCTCCATTAGTTCTCAAAGGAAAATAAAATACATTATAATAAAATACACTATTGCTTATGATTATTCCATTCAATTTTTTGCAAGAAGAAAACCAACTTTAGCTGAGACAAAACCAAAATCCGATAGAACAAAATATAGAACCAGGAGGAAAACAAGAGGATTCCAAAGGTCAAAGCAAATAACTAAAGCAAAGAAGACAAGAGAAAAGGGGGGACCCATTTTGTTCCAGAATAAAATGGGGTGGTTATGCAAGGCATAACAAATGGCGACTCTGCTAGGAAAATGGTTTAACCATTTTCAAGAAACTGAAGGATTCAACTACCCAGAACTCCTGGTTTATGAATATCACAACTCCAGTTGGGTCAATTTTAGCAACCAAGGCTGAGCTAGGATCTCAAATGTAAACCAACACTGGCTATCCCTGAATCTATGTGTGTGCTTGATGGTGCATCATCCTTTTATAAAGTTTTCCTCATCCTAGGAACAATAATGTGCAAGATTTAAACTACATGAGTTTATTTCCTTTAGCTGTTGTGCAATGATATCCTCGACATTGCTCTGCTACCAGTCAGGCATCCATAGCCCCGATGGAGATACCTCTAGTTTTCTCACAGCATTGCTCTACTTCCAGCCAGGCATCCATAGCCCCGGTAGAGATACTGGAATCACCCATTCATATTGAGTCCCATTTTCTTTTAGATCATTCTTTTTCTTTTTTTTCTTTTTCTCTTGGAGTTTCAGATATTTCATTCAATTTTCTCTCAATATGTCAGATGTTTAACATCTGTTCTGGGTTGAAAACTACCATAGACCTCATAATAGCACTTGGGAGATCAGATTTTTCAGTCAAATCTTACAACACCATAGTCCTAGGACAAATATACCATTATAAAGGGAGATGGTCTTAACGATTTGTGACAGATTCAGAGGAGCTAATGAAGGTTGTTTACTTCGCACCTTGTTTTCAAGACTTTCCACAACTCTTATTGAAAATGAGGACAAAACAATGAGCTTAGGACAAAATCACCCAATCAGCAAACCTGAAAATATCTAAACCACTTCTCCCCTAATAACCAAAGTACACTTCAGATAACAACCCACCATTTCAAGATGGAAATAACAAAGAAACCCTTAACAACAAACACTATAAAAACCAAACAACAAAGGAAATGAAAGGAGAGAAAGAAAGAACAAAAAAATAAACAATAGAGCTATTTACATGTAGAAAAGCAAACTATTTACAAACAAAAAAACAAACAAACTACTTACAAACAGAAAATAAGAGGACATGGGAAAAAGAAAACAACATAACAAAAGAAAACTAACCAAACCAAAAACCAACACTAGATAATCCTAATCCTAAACTAACTCCAAAGCTAAGCTTTACAAACACAAAACTGTAAAAATTTGTACATTGACTTGATTGATTTTTCATTATGTGCAGCAATCTTAACTTACTAGGCACAGTTCTAAACCTAGCAAATTTATCTTTATACTCAGAAATATGAAGTTTATAGGCAATAAGTTCGTTCTAAGGGCATAAAGCTTGAAATATTATCAGTTGTGGGTTCTCAGTTTTGTCATGATTTACCCACAAATAGGTTTTACTATCCCCAATGCCATAATCAAATTGGAAATTATTAAAACATAGAGGATAATGAAAGGACACCACCTGGTTCAGAAGATTCCCAGTTACCGATGTGGACTTGTGTTGTATGAACTCCCTCTCTTGGGGTCTTAGCTCATGGAACATCACCGAAGCAAGGTCTGTCTCGGAGCTGTGATATTCACTAACCAACATCTATGTATTCATCTCGGGTATAGAGTCAAAAATTTTCTAGATTTCTTGAGATGAAGTCTTACTTTCAACACTCTCTTGAAACATGTCACCCTCAAAGGTTTGAGAATCTGCGTCCAGCTTATCACCATTGATGTCAGGGATTTTGATACATGGAGAAAAAGGATTTTCTTTGAACTCATTTGAATGTATGGAGTCAAAGCCAGGAAAACACTTTCTCAGTTCATAGTCATGCACATCGTCAACAAAAACATGCCTTTCAGCATCAAATTTATCAGTATTAAGATCAAATTCATTAATGGGTGCTAAGCAAGGACCTTCTTCAACCAACACATTTGAGTAAACATAATCAAAATCAAGGAAGTACTCCCTTGTCTCATTCTCTTTGTCATGTTGAAGGGATTCAACTTCTGAGATAACCTCTTGGTCCTTTTCTTGGCATTCCTCTGCTTCATCCAAATGTACCCTGTCGTGAATTTCTTCAGGGAACACTTGACTGATCTGCACGTCTACTCAAACTTCTTCCCTTAATATTTCATTTTAGAATTTAAGTCTTTGTCTTTGACCATAAGATTCATTGGCAATCTCATCTTGAAGTGTGTTATTTGTTTCAATTTGTTCACTACTTAAATTAGCAGAGTCATCTTCTTGTGTTAACCCATCAAGGTGTGTTTCTTCCTCATTCACCATCATGAAAGAATCTATGAATGCATCAGTGAATCCATTCTCCACTTCTATCAAGTCTACACTAGGTAGAGGAGTTTCATCAGTTGTTGAATCCATCTCAATGCAAGGATCAAGGTCATCAAAAGATAGGGAAGAATTAAACCACTTCACACAGTTAGTCTCATCATTTTGGATGGACTGATTATCATTTTCATGTGTGCTAGTTGTTTCATTCTCCTCATTGAGGGGATACGTACTCCAAGGATCTTCCATAAGTATTCTTTCAATAGTGATCAGTTGCTTGAAATATAACTCCATCCTTCCTAGGAAGACATGGCAGTCCATCTGAGAGTGTTGATTAGTTCGATGTATCCTACATCCACTTGGCCCAACAAGTTCTGATAGTTTCAGATCTCCCATCGCTTCTAACTTCTCCCTTATTTGATTTTGCATACGAGGGATATCAATCCAACATGAACCATGTTCCTTTATCCATTCCTCATCACCCTAATTCTCATCTTGATCAGAAGAGTTGTTCAAATCGTTGGAAGATATTGTTGATTTCTCATGATAGCAATCCCGTATTAATACCTCATCTCCTTCAAAGCTATCGTTAGTACTAACATTCTCAACAAAGCTAGATTCTATCTTGAGATTTCCATTATGCTCTAAATTTACATCCATTTCATGCTTTTTACCAAACAAGTCATCAAAATTATATTCTGTCTCATCAAATGTTTCATCTACAACTTCATTGTGATGTAATGGACTATGCTTTGGAATATGACCGAAAAGAGATGATATGGTCACAACTTCATTGACAAGTGGAGTACTTAACTCTCTGATTGGATTTTGCAGAGATGAGTTCTCCCAGTGGTCTTGTGTGTGATTGACCTGGTTTGGGGTGTTGGAAAATGTGGTGCTTGGAACCTTAGGAAGGTTGTAGCTGCCTGGTGAGAATGGTCGCACCTGGGCAGGGACAGTGGGCGAAGTGACATAAGGCTGTAGATGATGGTAGTTTGCAAGCACAAGAGGATTATAACCCTGAGTTTGGTTAGCTAAATTTCTAGTGTCACCTCCAAATTGTGCCAATAAGAGAGCTTTGTTCAATGCATCATGCAAGGATGTAGCCTCACCACAATGTCTGACTTTGGTTGCAAATGAGGGCTTTAAACCCCAATAATAATGTTCTATCAGTACATGATCATCATCAACCAAATCTAAAGATTGAACCCTTTGATACATAAACAAAAATCTATGATTAAATTGATAAATGTGTCTAATGGTATCCTTTTCGTAGCTGCAAATTCATGTAATGGGTGTAGAGCATGAGGATCAAACTAATCTAAGAATAAGATTTCTAATTATATCCATGAATAAAGAGATTTTGATGGCAGATTATCATACCATTGCCTGGTTGTACCCTGAAACGTTTTGATGAACAATTGACAGACGACATCCTCATGCTGAACCTGGAGAAAAGTGAATACACACCTACAAATTTCAACATGTTCAGAAGCATTTTTCCCACTATTAGGGAAAAATAAAGGAATCCTATCATATAGGTGACCAGAGATTTCATGGACAAATCCTGGTATATACAAAGGGCTAACCATCGGAGCTGGGTTTTCCAAGATCTAACCCACTCCAACTCACAACAATCCAAAGTTGCTCAAGCCGACCCTCCTTCTAGTGCCAGTTCTGTTGACGTGTCTTAATGGCACAACAACGCACAAACAAAATATTGCTATTCTGTTTCTCTTGAAAGAGAAAGACAACACATGGATATCTTAGCTCCCAAGGTCTTGGTAGTTGGTTCTCAACTGTGCTGATGTTTCTCAATGGTCAATGTAACAGTAATGTTCAAGGGGCTTGCTGGTGTTGAGCTTTTGGATTGTTTTGAGATCAAATATAAACTTAAACCTACTCTAACTAGGGTTTTTAAAGAAATAGAAAAAGATAGATCAGAGCTTTGGAACAAAAAATAATGTTAATTCATCCAATTTAACTAGACTTATTACCTTTCAAGGAATTCCTAACTAAAACTACATAACAAAATTAACTTGTGATTAACACAAAGTTTCATTCATTCACAGTGCTGACGTCAATAACAGATTGCAAGTCACCATTTAAACAAAATATAAAATCAAACTTCATTCCTTGAAAGCTTCTCAAATCAAATGATTAACTCCAGAAAAACACCATTCAGGAACACAATCTGAAGTAGGTTTAAGTCTAGTTGCTTCTACTGTTAGTGAAACAGATAAACAACATTTACAAATCTGGCACAATCACCAGTGTACAGAAAATCTATGACTCCAAATTGTTTCCATCTATACTAAGAAAACTAGAAAGATACATTACTATCTATGCTAGATCTAACTCCTCTAAGAAGACAAAAGAAGCTCCCATTACCAAGAATCAAGATGCAGCTCTGTCTCCCCTATCTTTTCTAAAACTCCTACTTCTTAGAAAATTTATCTCTAGACTTGTCTCCTCTATTCTCTTCCCCCTTTACAAAGAGGAAAAAATGTCGTATATACAAAATGTACCAAAAATAATGTGTTGGCCTCTGCTTTAGGGTTCACAAAATATCTCCCTCCAGAAAGGTTGGCCCTTAGATCTTTTGAATAAAGTTGGTTCTGCCTTAAATGTGTATCCTCTGTGTCCACATTGGTGAAGGATTGCTCTGGGGGTGATCTCAGATCTTTTGCAGCTACAACATTAACTTCATGCCTCCGTGTCCATCTTCGAACTCCCTTGCATAATTGCCTTGAATGCTCCAAAGTATCACCATTAATAGCGATTTGCCCCTTTTTTGCTAGTAAACTCTAGCTGTTCCTGAGACTTGTGGTTGTTTCTTTCCTTCGACTTCCTTCCTACTCTAGACCCTTCTACACGTTGACCATCTCGAGAAGTAACATCAGGCCTCCCTTTAGATCCGAACACCAACATTCTCAAGTCGATCCATTGCCTTTGATCTCGGAATGAGTCCATGTTGTTTGCATTCTATTGATCCTCTTCACAGGGGTAGTCAGTCAATCAAAGGACCAATGGGCCACTCCTTTAGCTTCTTCTAATTGGTGGGACATAGGCCACACAAGATTCCCAGGTGGTCAAAGATCATTCAAATGGAATCGCATGTTGATGAGACACTAATCATGTCTCCCTAATGTGATTATACCTCTCTTAGCCGTTATCAGCATGACACAAGATGGTCGGTGAGACCTCATGTCGGGCTGCACAAGCTATATCAATATCTCAAAAACCATCAGCAAGACAGTTGTTATCAGTCAGAAGTCACAGCGAGCCTCTATTGGTCATACCGACATCCCATTCCTATTTACAAATCCATCACCATTGGAAAGATTGTACTCCCTCGGCAAGACATCACAGCGAGCCTCTCTTTCTTTGGCGAGCACATCCATGTCGGGGAGACTTTTTCATGTCAGGAAGACCTCACCTCGAACTCGCGCCCTGTCGCCAGACATCCATAGGTGGGCGATACCTTTCATAGAGCGCATTCCATTACACCGAAGGGAGGAAACATGTCAGCGAGACATCTTGTCGAGCCCTAGATCTTTCAGAAAGCTCATCTCACGTCGGTGATATTCCATCATGTAGGCAAGAGATCGTAGCGATATCGTGCCGTGTTGGCAAGACTCTCCGTGGTTGGGGAGACCTTTCATTGAGGGCATTCCACTCTCCTCGAACTCAAAGTTGTTCCACTTCGACAAGAGTCCACCGGGTCGGTGAGACATCTTGCTGAAGCCACCCCGCTGTTGCCAAGACTTCCATTTGTTGGGAAGACTTCTCCCCGAACCCAAATCCTTTCGCTAAGACCAACAACCATCGGCAAGACCTTTCGCTGAAGACACTCCATTTCGCCGAGACATCTCACAGTCACCCAGACATCACACCGAAGGGAGAATCCCTTCAGCGAGACCTTTACCATTCATGCAGACTTCATGGCGACGATACCTCCTTTTGTTGAGACCTCACCCCATCGATGAGACCTCTCAGTGAACGCAAACCACTCTCCCCGATGTCGTTTCATTTTGTTGAGACTTTGATGGATTGGCGAGACCTTACGCCAATAATATCTCATGTCGGCAAGACTTCCTTCTTTTGGACAGACCTTATAGCGATTGTAAAACCTTCTCCGAGAGCCCCTGTGAATGATTGTCGGCAAGAGTTTCATTTGTTGGTATGACTTCTCAGTGATGTAAACCTCCCTTCACCGAGACATTAGTCCGATCGGCGAGACACACAAAGACTCAAAGCGACCGAAAATGTCTCGGTGACCCTTTGGATTTCAAATGAACAAAACTAAATTTCCAGTCGGCAAGACAACAGGAGGGTCTCAACGACTTTTTCCCTGAGGAGTTTTATGCTGAATGGGACTGAGGCATGCTTTCCAGCTGACTTCCTTGAGAGATATCTTTAGATGAATAATTCAATCCTGCAAAACAATTGCCTCCATTAGTTGTCAAAGGCAAATAAAATACATTATAATAAAATACACTATTGCTTGTGATTATTCCATTTGATTTTTAGCAAGAAGAAAACCAACTCAAGCTGAGACATAACCAAAATCCGATAGAACAAAATACAGACCCAAGAGGAAAACAAAAGGATTCCAAAGGTCAAAGCAAATAACTAAAGGCAAAGAAGACAAGAGAAAAGGGGGGACCCATTTTGTTCCAGAATAAAATGGGGTGGTTATGCAAGGCATAACAATCACTTCCCTCTATGTTTCATTGATCAGGTCCTGGATTCCTTACCAAAGAAGAAATACTTTTCCTTCTTTAGTGGTTATAATCATATTGAAATAACACTAGAGGATCAAGATAAAACAACTTTCACCTATTCCTATAGCACTTATGCTTTCTTATTCCTTCCATTTGGGCTATGTAATGCCCCGCTACATTCCAACAAGTTATATTAAGTATTTTCTTTGATCTAGCCCACGAATGCATGAAAGTGTATATGAATGATTTTACCACATATAGAGATACTTATGAAGAGGCATTGAAAAATCTTGAGAAATTATTACAAAGATGTCAAGAACACAATATATCCCTCATCAATAAAAAGTGTTATATGATGATGAAAGAAAGTGTAGTCTTAGGAATTTATGTTTCACTTGAAGGTATACAAGTGGATCCCTATAAAGTAAAATTAATCATAGCCCTAACAATTCCTTAGAAGAAAAAAGATGTACATAGTTTCCTAGTCCATGCTAGATACTACAAAAGGTTCATCAAGGACTTTAGTAACCCCTTTATTTGTCCTCCTTACCAAGAATTTGAATTTCAGTGGATAACAACCTACCAAGATACTTTTCAGATCCTTAAAGTTTCTTTAACTTAGGATTTTGTGTTGAGACAACCCAATTGGACTATACCTTTCCATATTCATACAAATGCCTCTGACTTTGCAGTAGGAGTTGCTCTAGGTAAAAAAATGAACACTAGAATATACAATCTATTACATTAGTAAGAATCTTTAGGCAATTGAATTAAACTACAATGTTATAGAGAAAGAGATGTTGGTGCAATATATGATATCAAAATGTTTCACCATTACATTGTAGGGTACCCAATTTTTGTACATATTGATCACGTAGTCATTAAGTATCTAATAAACAAACTAGTTGTCAGTAGCAGGCTAGTTTGGTGGTGGTTGTTGTTGTTGCAAGCATTCGATAGATCACAATAGTGGGTAATCCTGGTAAATCCAATTTAGTAGTTGATTTTATCTCTAGGTTAACTACTCTTAAAGTCAATTCCATTATTAATTACTCCTTTCTTGATGAGCACCTGTTTGAATTAACTGCACAAACCTTGTGGCATGTTGACATTTCCAATTATTTAGTCACACACATAACACCTCCCCACCTATCACCAAGATAAAAACATCATTTGGTGAAAAAGAGCATCCCATTCTCATGGATAGTTGGGTACCTTTTCTATATTGGGCCAGGCATGTGATGTGTAGGTGTATTAGAGAAGATAAAGTGTCTAATATTCTACATGTATTCCATGACGAGCCTTGCAGTGGAGATTTTTCTACTAAAAGAACAAACTTGAAGATATTAACCATTGGTTATTACTAGCCCACCCTGTACAAGGATGCAATAAAAAATACACAAAGATATGACAAATACTAGAGGATGGGTTGTCCTACTCACAACAATGAGACGCCCTTGCAACCACAATTGGTCATAACACCTTTTGAAAAATGGGGAATTGAATTTATAGGCCTAATTGATCCTCCTAATCAACATAAATATATACATGTATTCACTGATTATTTAACAAAGTGGGTGGAGGTACGAGCTATGAAACATGCTAGAGATAAAAAGGTGGTTGCAATATTATATGAAGAAATATTTACTCTATATGGAGTACGCACATAAATTGTTACAAATCAGAGACCTTTGTTCACTTCAGAATTGATTAAAGCATTGATTAGTGAATACAAATTAGGCATAGGAATTCCACACCATACCATCCACAATCTAATGGGCAAGTTGAGGTCATGAATAGAGAAATATAAGAAATATTGACTAAGCTAGTTACATTGCACATAAAATATTGGGTGGCTCACATGCCTGGGGAATTTTAGGCATAGAAACAACCTAGAAGACCATGATGAGTTATAATCCCTATGAAATGGTTTATGGCATGAAATTTGTACTTCCAATTGAATTTTTATACAAGACCTTACACACAACACTCTAGTTGGGTATGGAATTATCTTCAACACAACAAGAAAGGATAATGCAACTTAACACCCTTGATAAACTAAGGAGAGAGGCCATTCACCATACTAAAATAATACAAATTCAAAGAATAAAGTGGCATGACCAATTTATCAAATCTAAAACATTCCAAAAGGGTTAATAGGCACTCCTATATGACTCAAGATATAAGGACCTGTTGTACCCTTAGCACACACGCCCCATTTAGAACGGGGACGCTCTTTTCCTTTGCCTTGTTGGGTCATTCTGTCGCTACCTCATTTTGTGTACCCCTATTTTGGTGTCCTTGATGGTCAACATACCTTTGAACTCTCACCTCAAGCTGACCATGTTTCATCCCCTCCATTTTGGCTAAGTCCTGGAGCCTTCCGAGTCTTGTCTGGCAGTTTGCTTCTGCGAGTAGCCTTGGGGCCTGGCAGGCCCACGTTGTCGGGTTCCCCCAGGGCATTCACCGTTTCGAACGGCGGAAGGCTCCCGCCTTCCCGAACCCCAGGCCCTGGTTCCTTGTTGTCTGCCGGTCTAAACCTGCAAGTTTCAGACTGCCTTTGCTCGCGCTGGGTCCAATCCACCGGACTTCCCTCACCGGAACTCCATTCCATCTTCACCGCTTCCGATGACTGACCTGAGGCATCTTTCTGCCCTTCCGACTCTGGGTTCCCTTTCGCCAATGGTTTGGAAATAAAGTTTTTGACGACCGATTTGTGATGTTTTTCTGGGCCCCAGGTCTCAGACCTCTTGCCGCTGTCCGTGAATTTTAATTCCACCAACCCAACGGCTAGCCATACGATCATTAAATGAGGGCATTAAATGCATGTTTGGGTATAAATATAGGGGTTGACCTATCATTTTCATTTGTCAGGTTTTCCAAAATAGATCAAAGTTCTTGCCAGAGGAGATCAGTGCATCCGTTGCTTGCTGCTCTTGTGTCCGGGATCACCATTGGACCTTCCTTAGTCTATTTCACACCTTCTCTCATCGGACTTTCGAGGTAGGTTCACCGTCCATTCCACCGAGAGGTTTTTTATGATTTTACACTTAAAATAACGAATAAAATGGGCTAAAAATGCACTTAATTCATAAAACACAACAAAAACCACATAACCCATATTTTCAAAATTCAAAGAACCTCCAAAATGACCTCCTAGGATCAAACCAAAGCTAAACCAAGCTGTCACCATTCTTCGTGCAGGGAATTCCTACCCTCTGGGCCTGTGTCTTCCTACCACCATTTAAAACTTAGAAAACAAAAAACTTTTCAAACGGCAGAATACCTTGTCAGGCCCGCCACCCCGGACATCCATCGGCCGATCACCATCAAAACACTCAAAATTCGGCCTCTATTTCAACCTCCCAGGCCCACCTCATCAGGTCTCCCTTGCTGGGTTTCCCTGGCTTGTTGACCGTTTCAAAAGGCGGAAGGCTCCCACCTTCCCAAACCCCGGGCCCTGGATCCTTAAATTCCTCTTGTTGAAAATTGTAACTTAGACTACCTTTTGTCTACTCTGGGTCTGCTCCACCGGACTTCTGTCCTTGGGACTTTTCCTTGCCCTTGCCGATCCCAAACAATGGAGAGAGTGCACCTTTCCACCCTCTGAGGTTTTTATTGCCTTTCACCGTCAGGAGAATTCAAACTTAAGTTGCTAAGCCTTCGTAATGCTGGGTCCCGGTCCATGAGGTTCTGTTCACGGGCCGCCGTGGAGTCTTCACCATTTAAAATGGCCGTGTGGTGACGTCTCCCCGCCTCCCAGGTCTCGGCCCGCCATTGGACATCCCTTCCTCCACCGAGCTCTTCCCACCGGGGTTTTGTTCCCCTTCATCCATTGCAAAAGGGAAAAACAAACCCATCTTCTTGAGTTTCGGGCTCCGCCCCCTCGATCGCCTAGAGAAATTTCACTATGAAGACCAACGACCAAGGTTGATGCTAGGTCCGGTCTGCCGGGCCACTCCCACCAAGTTTTCAAGCCACAATTGTCGTTCCAAACAATGAAACCCTGACGACCTTCCGCTCCTCTAGGCCCGAGCACCTTTAATTCCAAAGTAAACCATCAGCCATCTTTTAGCCCTCTGGGTCTTGGACCCCATAATTCTGATCCCGGAACTCCATTTATTCCAGGCTGTTTCAAACAACAAAGTCTTAACAACTTTCTGCCCTTGAACCTCCAGGAGCTCCAAGATTGATCGAAATGACCTCAAATTTTAAAACCAACCTCGACCCACATGCTCAAATTTGACCCTCTTCAACACGATCCTTTCAAACCATGAAAAAGTGAGGACGAGAGAAATCACCTGGATTGCCTCAGTTTGTTCACCCTTTCAAAACAACATTCCTGCTAGGGAAGTCCAGCCCCTTAGGCTCGATTTGTCCAAAATCCCCTAAGAAAATGACTAACGACATCTAAAAGTAAAGATTTAACTTCATTAATCATATGATGTCTAATTGGATTTTGTCCATAGGATTTTGACTAATGATAATGCTTCATAATTGGTTGTACTCATTATGTCTATGTTGCAGGATATATTGAATCAGGTGCGGGTCCCTTGGGGGCAGCTGCAGAGAAAGACAAGGGAAAGAAAGCAGGCAAGACTCCTCGTGGAAAATAGGATAAAGACTAGATGAAGTTTTAGTTTTAGGGTGAGCCTCTACGTTCAAGAATCATCACGGACTAGAAGGAAATCACAAACACCAATATCGGCCACGTCGATATTGATGAATTCAAACAAAGGGTCAAGGTTCACCTAAAGACTAACAATGCAAGATTGATCAGATAGTGGGATTGCAAAAGCAACAGGCTTTCCCCCATCTCTCATAGCCCTTGAATTGGTCATGGCTTGCTCGTAGGCCTACCTACCACAAACATGAACCATTGTCGATAGAGATAGGAACATCCTCGCTGATATGTCGGCTGAGGGAATTACTAGAACTTTTCACATTCCTACCTTTGAGGAGATGGAGATGCCCACCATGGAGGAAGGAAAGGAAACTTGGGATGAAAACCTGATGGGCTACAAGAAATTAATAAATCAGTACTAGATCAAGGAGAAAAAAGGCAGTGCTACAAAGGTTCCTTAAGAGCTCTTTCACAGCAATTTCTATGAGGACTACCACGACCTAGTAACCATGTTAAGCAGGGTGATGGGCCTCCCCACTACTACATTTTTCCAAGAATGGATGGTATATTTTGTTGAACAAATCCTCTCTGGGAATGAGGATGTCACCACGAAAGCCTCATTCTACTGGGGAGGCATCATAAGCGATTGCCTCCATGAGTAGTTTATGAATGTGAAGAAGAGCACTAAGTTCTACATTACCTCCTATCTGGTCTATTCACTAGCTGAGTAGAGGCAATATAGCGGGTTATTTGTGGCACCCGATGAGGAGCCAGGCCAAAGATTGAAGGTTTATGATAGATATCCCCAGCTACAATTCAGAAACTTCAAAAAGGAGTAGTATAGGGTGAATGATGCCTTCATCGGCCACATCTTCAGGCTGCTTGGAGGAGATTTTGAGAGAAGGGTCTCACATAATGCATGAGCATTCTTGAAACAATATGCCTTCCTATTCATATAGTTCCCCAAGTTTACGTACATTCATGCCCTGGGTTTCACAGAAAGGCCAAATAAGCTGCCCCGATACCCCAATGACTAGATTATACAATTAGAATTCTCCTGGTAGTTGCAACATGTTCATACAATCCTCAGAGGTAAGCATTTGGTAGGGATCCCTTATCCCTTAGCCTTCGGTCAGGGGATGTATAAATTACAAACTTTCTAGTGTGCGGGGAATTCTAAAAAGGAATTGGTGGAGTACCATTTCTTCCTACACACTACTCGCCCATGGGTGGACCCATATGGGCATGTAAGAAAGGCACTGGGACTAGAGTATGCCCACCTACATCACGTTCACTATTTATGGGTAGACTGCCAGGATGACAAAGAGGTGCATGCAAGACATTACATGAGGATGACTGCGCACTTTGTAAGAAGGGTGCAACTATTTCCCATACCAGATCAGGTCGAGGAGGATGAAAGCACCATCATGGATCCCAAATATAACGCAGTCACTAACTTGTCGCTGCCTACAATAGATTGGGATGAGCAGGAGGTCAATGACCTCAATATTGTAACTAAACCTATCATGGCCCATACCAAAGAATGGATTGATGGACAAGTAGCCTGATTGAAACAACAAGGGGTTGTCCTGACATATGAAGGGCTCAAGAGTGAGCCTAGTGCCACGGAGGATGTTGCCGCTACAACTTCAACATGCGGGACATCCAAATCTGCTCCGCTCACAATATCAAAAAGGAGGAAAGGGATTGAAATAGAGCAGTCCCCTGATCCCAATGTGTATACAAGGAAAGATTCAGGGGGTTCACCCTCTAAGAGGAACAAACATATAGGAAGCATTGCAGAGTAGTTAGCAGTTCAAGAGGATGAGGAAGAGAAGGTGGATTAGCCAAAAATTCCTCCGGCTCCCCTTGTTTCGACCACCCTGACATCTTTCTCCCAAGCCATGGCCACCAAATCCCCACCTATAATGGACATCTCGGTCCATCTCGCCTCCTCACCCCTGACCGAGCCCATAATAATGATTGACTCTTCCTCTGCCGTGACTACTTCGCTTTCCTCCACCGCCATGTCACCTACTACATCACTCCCATTGGCAGCAGTGACAACACCAATGCTCTCACTAGCATTACTGGAGGATTTTTCGTGGCACATGCAAAATGTCCCCTCTGAAATTTCTCAAATCCTTTTGGATCCCACCATCTAAGCTGTCATAGCGCAGGTCCTCGCCAATGCTATGCCTTCACAACCTCCAATGGGACCGCCAACAATGGAATCCACAATGTTAATTTTTGAAGAATGGGAGAGGTGGGAGAAAGAAGCCTCGAAGGCAATGGATGAGGTAGCTAAAAAATACCACAAACACTCAGAGTATGAACACCAGAAAATTGACAGGGTGGTCTACGAAGAAGAAGGAACAAGGTCTTCTGAAAGTGGAGAAAAAGAGGAGGGTACAGGTGGTAGAACTATTGTACAAACCTTTGATGATGATCTCAAAGAGGAAATGGCCAGACAATTAAAGCATGATGAAGAAGAGATAGAAAGGTCACCTCCTAGAGAAGGGAAAGAAGGTGGTGGTACAATGAAAAATGTAGAAATCCCTACAGGGGAACAACTGGAAGATGTGCCACCTCCCTATAGAGAAGAAGTAGATATAGAAGAGGACAAGCCTGAGGATCCTGAGCATGAGGACAAACAAGTCGAAGAAAGAAAAGAGAAGGAAATCGAGATAGAAGAAATCCCTCAGGAGCAATTGCCTACTAAGCCTCCCATCAAACACCTCACATTCACTCAAGACTCCGATGAGGAAGAAGGAGACAACACAAAAATGAAAGAAAATGCTCCCATAGGTGAACAAACAAAAATCCAAACAAGGGAAGGTGAGGGTGATCGAGAATTTCCCAAGGGAAAATCCACTATGCCTAAATGGCTGGAGAAGCAGCTTGAAAAGAAGACTCCTACCCTAAAGGATCCAAGAGCAAGGCTAGAGGCTATCCTGGCCTGAGCGCAGATCTCAACCAAGAAGGAGAAGAAGCCCAAAGTTAGATCCAAGGTAACGATGGATGCTTCCGGGTCCCGAACTGTGCAAATAGCAACACCAGTGGTAGGTCAAGAGGGAGTAAGCTATAATGTCTCCACCATTAATTTGGGAATTGCTACTATAGAGTAGAAGGTGGAGCATCTCGAGGAGTCGATGGCTATGGTGGTGCACCTAATACAACAAGATAAAGTCTCAAAGGATGAGCTTAAAGTACAGGTAGCTGCCTTAACAGATTACATCCAATAATGGTCTTTGGTTGAAGACATGCCTACCACATCCGTGGCTCCACCCCAACTGTTGTCCAAGGAATAGATTGACAAGCTTGAAAAAAGAAAGAACTTGGATAAAACTACAGAAAGCTGGTTCCGACAGGTCCTATATGTCGGGAACATGGGTATCAGTCAAGTTGTTCGAACAACCAACAAGTTCCTAGACTTACAACAGTCTATGGAGGGCACAAATAAGCTTTGTACCGACTTCCTTGCAATGTATAAGTCCACCTATCCAAAGATCGAGGCTATCCTTCGGCTACCCAAAGCCACATGGGAAAACAAGCTCGCACTAAAAGGAGATGATCATTGGCTAGTGGATGTGTGGAAGCAGGACTTTGATAACTAGATAGAAAGGTTGGAGTAGATAATGGATAAAGTGAATCCAGATATTGAATGGGTCAAGGAAATTAGGGTGGATTGTGCCCGGTATCTGAGGCTAATGACAGGATATGACATGCCCGCGGTGCAAATTGATCTGGAGAAAATAAAACCTCATTTCCAGAAGAAGATGGAGGATGGGATGTCAGATGAGATAACAAAAAATTTCATGAGTTTGGCTGCCCACGCCTTCCCTTAGTCGGAGTTTTTCAGAGATCGCGCCGCTAAGTATGATGAAGACTGGAAGAGGCTTGAGGACAACTCTAAGGAATGGAGTTATCAAGTGTTGCAGTCTAAAATCATGGAGGTCAAAAAATTGCAACCGGTAATTCTAAGATTCATGGAGTATGCAGCTTTGAAGAAGTAGGAGGGCGACCCTATTTTTAGTGAAGATCTTCTAAAGGAATAGTTACAACAGAAAGAGCAATCAGCAAAAGACAAAATGCTACAGTGTTGTCACTAGAAGACAAAATAGGGATATGGACAAGATTGTATTTTTAAATTGTAATATATTGGGGGGGGGGGAAGGTAGAACCCTAGTTTGTAGTAAATCTTGGCCACAAAAAAATATTAAATCTTGGCCATTCGTTCTACTTTTTGGGCACTATAAATAGGGGGTCTCCTCTCATTGTCAAAGAGAGTTGAGTTGTTGTAAAGACATGCTGCAGAAATTTACAATGAAAATACATTGACTTGGTGCATTTTCTGAGTTCTTCACATGTTTCATGATTCAATCTCCACTGTTAGATGCTTTATTTAGATTTACATTGTTGTTTTAAGTTAGAATTAAACTGTTTGGATAGATTTTAGTAATGTTGTTCCGTGATTATAGAAATTTCTGCTATGTAGATGCCTTCCTAGTCCATACTTTTTGTTGTTTGCTATTGGTAAATAGCTATGCAAAGTTAGTTTGGGATTGAATTCAAAGCTGCTCCACACTTTTATCTTTGTTCATGCATGTATATGGTGAATGAATGATGAAATATCCGTAGGCCTTAAAAGATAGCACAAATTTCATGAGATTGTGAATTTTCTAGTTAAGTGAAATTTTGTTTGAAGGAAGTTGTCCACGGCAGGAACTCCATGATTAATATTCATAGTGAGTTGCAGATCCAGGAACCTTCCCTCTTCCCTACTCTTTTTCCCCTTTTTTTTAGAAACAACCTAAGCTAAGGTTCATTGCACATGTAAAGCCAAAACTTGAAGAAAACATTGAAGTTTTAGACTATTGTCCGAACCTACAACAAAATGCACCTTGACTCCCATCTCAAAAACTTTAGATTTTAAGACCCACTCCACATCCAACTACGTAACTTTGCCCTATGATTACCAGCAAAATCACATCAAACATCAACTGAGGAGTTCCATGCAAGTCATGACCTGACACCCGAGAGAGCTTGGGGAGATTTTCAACAACTTGTTGTTGGAGATTTCCTTTCAAGAGAGGTAGTGCACATACACATTGTCTGTGTTGAGAAAGTGTGCAAAACACCCATCAACAGGACCATAAAGGGAAACTATAGACTAGATGGTTGAGCCCTTATAAGATTGAAGAAGTCTATAAAAATGGTTTTATTCAATTAACAACCATTGATCTAGTAAGATTCTCTCTAATGGTTAATGGATACCACCTTAGGTTCTATAGAAGCTAGTAGATAAGGAGACTTTCCTACAACATTTTTAATTTTTCGCAACACATAGTCCTACAAAATCTATAATTCAACTACACATAACATCTTGGGTAGAGCCTCTTTGCTCTAACCTCAATCCCAAATAGGTATGATCTCTAATATCTTATCTAAAAAACCTATAGAAAAAAACTTCAGGTTTTGTCGGTCATATTCTTTCAATCAAACATGCAACTAATAAACACAAGAATTTTAACCACTTCTACAACCAATGCACACAGGACTTGTAGAAACTTACCCTGCAACCAATGCACATCCAGGGCATGTAGCACTACATGTTTCCTTATTCATACTCCAACATGAAACCACATGCCCATGCCACTACCATCCATACACATATCATTAAACATGTTGATATCATTACCATTCATTGAGCATGTAGCCAATGCATGCGGCCAAATTAGTTCGCATGCAACATACTATCAATTTTTTTGATCATCATTTAATTCTCTAACATATATAATAAATTTTTGTTGCCTTTCTGTGTTTTCAACTTGTTGCACTCATCTCAACAGTCATATCAACTTGTTGTGTTGGGAACTTCTCTTTATGACTTCATAATTTATATTAATACTTCTCATATTTCTAGTAATTAACTCATTATGTTTAGTTGTCATAAATGTTATTATTATTTCCAATGCTTTAATTCATCACCATATCCTCACCTATTTTTTGGCCCCACTTGATCTTTGAGGATAAATGTATAAATATAGTTGGGGGAGGGAATGCAAAAGTGTGCCATTGTGTCATCAATTTAGAAATTGTGTTAATTCATTAATTGCAAAATTTAATTTGAACTACCTTTCCAACTTAGTACTTATCAAAAGATAATAAAAAGTTATGGCTGCTCCATTTTTTAAAACCATACCAACAACCATTTCAAAAATGTAATTCTTATCAAACCGATAGTAAAGAATATTGAGCCAACAATCAAAGGGAGAGTGTGTACTAGAAGTGTTAAGAATTTGTAGCTACAACAAATATACATTGAGTTTTTGAATTTAGCAAAATGGGGGGCAATCCAATTCACTGAGAGTTGGTTGATCATAACCTCATTCTTGATGACTAGGACTGCCTTCTCATATTCCAACATGCGGGTTGGCTAGAATATTTTTAGAGACTAACATGGTGTGATGAACAAGTAGCCAAACAATTTGAGGAGACCCTGACATACAACATTACAATCATGAGAGGATTACATGTAGACACTTTAAAAGAAACCATTGTAGATGTATCAAGGTTACTTGTAGTAGGAGAAGCCTACAAGTTGATGTTGCTACCACCAAGAATGAATTGAATGTGCCAGAAGAACAATTGGACTCCTCTTCACAAGCTACTAAACACCTTTCTCTACCTTGGTGTTGGGCATGCATAACTATTTATATAATAATTATTTTGACTTGTGAGGGTAGGCATTCTCTTTTATATATTATGCATTTTAAGTTTCTTAGTCATTTGCATCACAACAAACAAATAAATGTGCCAAATTTTCTCTACCACATGCTATAAAAATGATAATTGAATTAAATAAGGGTATGCCTTCAACATTATCTCACCACTATTTGATTCGGTTACTGGTTAAAAAGTCTAAGCATTGAATTCCCATACTTGTCTTTACATGAATTTTTGGTTTTGGATGATGTAAGACATAAAGAACATTAGCTCTGGAGCCCACTTCCAAGGACTAATATGGTTTACAAGAATCAAATTCCAAGAGCCATGAAGATGAAATGAAGAAGGAAGAGAGGAACCTGCAACCTCTTTGGCGTATCTAGCCTCCCCCAGTATGGATTCTCCACCTAGAAGCCCTAGTCTTGTGCATGTGCCATCAATTTATCATCATAGGGCATTCACGTCTCCAACTCAAGATAATTATCCTGAGAAGGTGCCTTCAAAAAGTGTATCTCACCAACTTGTAGACACAAAGACACATGCAACTAAAAGGAAATGAACAATCCCTCATCCCAAAGAACTACTAAAAAGTAGGGGGTCCCATCAAAACCCCTTAGGCAATCACATCATCTCAAGAGGAAAGGTCCAACCTCAACAATAACTTATAAGAAGTTAAATTTGGTTTTTATTGACTCATAAACAAGTTATGAGTGTGAGGAGTTGTTCTTTACTAGAAAATGCCCAAGTCCACCCATCATTTCTCTAGATTGGAGTGATAGTGAGGAATCTACTAGATCATTGTAGTTAGCTATGCAAAGGATACATGAATTAGAGGAAAAAAACCAATTATTCCAAACACATGAAGGAGGTTTAGATTAGCTAGCACAATTGGCAACAATAGAAATGGGAGGAGAGGAAAATCAACCAAAATAGCAAGGATATTAGATGCCTATGTAGACATCCAAATTTGACCACTTCCACATGGTTAAACTCGTCTACTTTATTCATCTATTTCGTCAATATTAATTAAATGATTTATTTAATTAATATTTCATCTTTCTGCCTAAAGTCTCTAAAGTATTTAATTCAACAATTAAATACTTTACCTTACACCTTTTCCTCTCTAAATTAAGTAAACATATCAATTTATTTAATCTAGTCTTTTAACATTTTTAAAATTAATTTTAAATACTTCATTTTTCTCTCTCTTTGTCACATCCTCCATAATCCTCTTCTAATCTGGATTAATTTAATTAAATCATGATTAGAATGTGCATACCCTTAATTTGGGATTAATGTCACATCCTCCAACTTTTTCCACTTACTTCTAATCCCTTATTATTTTGCTTAATCATGTATTTGCACAACCTTAATCTAATTCCCTTGCTATATTTAGCATACCTTTTTTGGGTCAACCTTCACATTTTCCACATTTGTCATTGACCCTCTTCCCCATGTGAAATTTTAATTCACATTTATTCATCCAAGACTCCTCTCTTTCCCATGTGAATTTTTAATTCACATTTATCCTTCCAAGACTCTCCTTATTCCCATGCAAGTTCTAGAACCTTTGACTTGTCACATCACTCACATGTGCCAAAGTCTTCTAGAATATTTGACTTGTCACATCACTCACATGTGTCAAAATCCTACCTTTTTGGGAACCTTGTCTTATCCACAAGATTCTTCCAATCATGTTAATTTTTAATTCACATTTATTTCTCCAACTACTTTCCTCTTCCCCATGGTGATTTTTGAAGAATACTAAAATCTCTCAAATGTCACTTTCATTCTCACTTGGGGACAAGAAGTTCCTTTTTGAGGGAATCTTCTCATCTCCCAAAGTTCTTTCAAAATACTTGTCTTATTCCACATCATTTGTCCTTCTTCCACCTCACTTGTACCTCTTTCCATCTCACCATGTCCATTAGACACGCCATCCTCCACATGTCAAGATGTGAGGGCTTGTGAGTCCTCAACTCACCATAGCCATTCATCTTGGCCATGGTGGTTCAATCTTGACCGTTGAATTCTCTAGAGAATTAAATTTTCTCTATAAATACCCCCCCCATTTTTCATTCATTCATACAACTTAGGCATTCGAGCACCCTTATGCTCTTGAATTGTCAAGCCAATTTTTAAGCCATCATATCCTTTTACATTTGCACTAGCTTTTATCTTCATTGCACCCACTTTAGTCATTGTATCCCCCATCTTTCATACATCATTTTGAATCCATTTGCATCATAACTTGCCATCCAAGGAGCACATATTTCCAGCTACATCAAGGGCCAACCAAGGAGATTAACACCAACAAGGAAGGTATAATAACTCATATCTCACTTTTCTTTTGTTTGTGCTTTTACTTAGGCTAATCATTGAGGTGGTTTTGTGTTTCTGCATTTTGCATTTCTAGCTTAGTTTTGCACATTTAGAATAGAAAAAAAACTTGCACACATTTCTGGCACGCCTGGTGGGACCCACAAATGGGTTCCTATCCTTTCACATTTATTGTTGTTTCATTTTTGTAGGTTCAGGTTGTAGAGGGGTATACCTGCCCTTGATAGACACAAAGGGGTGTACCTACCCTTGATAGACATAGAGGGGCGTACCTACCCTTGAAAACTTCATGTTTTAGCTTTTAAGTTTATGTTTCTAACTATTTTTCTACAGAGGGGTGTACCTTCCCTCCCAAAAGGGCATACCTGCCCTAGACAAAGACTGTTTCAAGGTAAAAATAGGGGGTAAACTTCATTTTTTATTTCTATTTTTTATTGTTTTTGGATTAGTACTGACCCTAACCTATCTTGTAGGTGTTTGTGTGAGTTTTTCTAATGTTTTTGCAACTCCAAACACTTATTGAAGACCAAAATATAAAACTCCTAACACATTTCTTGTAGGGCAGATGATTTCAATTCCTAGTTAGTTGTTTATTTTGTCATTTTCTTTAATATCTAGGCACATAGTTTAAGTAGGGGAGTCAATAAATTGTATGTTGTTTTTGTAGGTAAGCTATTGATGTATCCAACCCCCTTGTACCATTTGGCAATCCTGGGTGAAGAAAAATTGTAGCTTACCTAAGTCCTTTGTGTTACTCAAGGGGGTGTTATACCGTTTAAGCTTTCCCCTTGCACTTCGTGTGAGCCTGGGGAGTAGCCAAAAATGGTTAACATTCTCTTCTTAGTGGGACCTCCTTGGGAATTTCATCACCCCAAGGGATGAACCTGACCACGTGTATTGATGAGGTATATAAAGGGGGGAGATCCAAGGTTGTACCCCAATCTAGTTTGACGGAGTGCCAAAGCTAGGGTGATACCTAGATAGATGCGAAGAGTTGGTCCAAGCCTTTCAGTATCTCGCTGGGGTTCCCGACTCACACTTGTGATAGGTTGGTGTTCACAGTTGTGCCTCACATACCGAACGTATATTGAGGACTCCCTAGATCGCTTTGTTTAGCCTATATTAGAGAACTGTGTCAACCATACCTTTAACACTAATCATAAGATTGTGCTATCTAAAGTGTCTTCTTATGTAAAACCAGTGAATTTTTGTTAAGTTAGCCTTATTGCTTGATGTTTGCTATGTTTTGAGTCCTTTCCATAAACAGTTTCACTTAGGTCAAGTCCAAGTTTCCTACAGCGAGGCGTACCTATCATCCAAAAGGGCGTACATGCCCTCCAAATGACCATTTCACCTTGGGTTTAGTTGTTCCAAACCTCCATTCACCTGTTCCAAACCTCTGTTCACCCATTTTGAACACTCATTCATCCATTCCAAGCATTCATTTTCCTATTCCAAGTATCTATTTCATCGTTCAAGGAACCTGTTTCATCATTCGGGGAACTTGTTTCATCGTACGGGGAACCCGTTTCATCGTTCAGTGAATTTGTTTCATCATTCGGGGAACCTGTTTCGTCGTTCAAACCAGTTGGGGACCTAAAACCTTGTTATCTACTATGATCTAAACACTCTCATCCCCTTTCATTCGCTCGTAATTCATCTTTTAGTTCATTTGCACTTTCCAATGATCATCCATTCATCATCCACACTCTTAGGGTATCTCTAGGTTGCATCATTCATCATCGTTCTTTCGATCCAAATCCCCTAAACCTTGTTTTAGAGGGTATTATCTGAATTAACCTAGGTATTTGAATCCGATCATCATCCTACACATCAGTCATTGTATTTGGCCCAATCAATCCACTTCTATTGTGAGGAGGATTCGGTGCTATAATTCATCATCCTTGGCCCAATCAATCCACTTCTATCATGAGGTGGATTCAGTGCCGTGATCCTCTATATGTCCTTTAATCTGATCAACCAATGCCTTAAGTCACCTAGGGTGATTTTCAAACTGGGTTTAGAATCCCTTACATCATCCATCATCTAATCCTACCCCATCATCCAACCAATCCTTATCCAATCATCCAAATCTTAATCCTATCTAATCATCAATCTTATCCAATTATCCAATCAATCCTATCTAATCATCATCCTATCAATCAATCCTCTATCCAATCCAATCAATCTTCTAACTATCATTTAGGTCATCCTTGCATCTAATAGTTTTGTATTTTTATGCCCATACATATTAGATCACAAACCAAGAAGCAAATGGCACAACAACAAGGTCAAGGTTCCCAGTTGAACATCCCTCAAGATCCCAACAATGGGGCAAACATCCCTCAAGATCCCAACAATGGTGTGAGTGCCTCTTAGGATCCTAACAACGGTGTAACATCCCTCAAGACCCTCATAATGGTGCTTCATCACAATCTAACATCGACGATCAAAATACTTCACTACGCAATGATGAAAACATGATCAATCAGCCTAAAGTCACCGTCGATGAATACCTAAGCAATCCCACTAATGTCTAGATGATCTCCTCACCACTCTAATCATGAATGGATTCAAACCACCATCTGGTTTTGACATGTCACAGTACACCAACACCCAACCCCCTCCAGCATATCAAGACCCACAGAATGTTCCCAAAAATTCCTATGTTCATGAGGGTACACCCATAGATAATTGGTATCATCGTAAGTTTGGGAATGTTGTGATACATCAAGTTGCCAATTATCCTCCCATTTCATCTGCTGCTCCTACTACACCATCCGATCCTTATGATCCCTATGCCTATGGTATGCCACAAAGTGTCCCATCTACTCTGCCACTCCCACCTCATTATTCTGATCAACCACCAGTTAACACCTGGGGCAATCCTTTTCTCGCACTAACACTATCGGGACCTGTACACACAAATCTCTTACCGCCCCCTCAAAATCAATCCATTGCTTCACAGGCACCGCCACAACATGCAACTATCCCCTCACAAGCAACACCATAGCATATCGTTGTAGTTTCAGTCCCCATACAACAACATAATCAACAACCTTAGCAACAGAACATTTTGATTCCACAACAGAACATGCCACAACAAAATATTTCAAACCCATAGTAGCATACTATTGCTCATGTACAACCTCCTCATCAGGAAACCCAAACTGCATCACACCCTCAACAACCACCTCATGGTGCTTTTACAGTAGTTCCGCAACAATAGCACATCCCATCTTGCCCTCCTTATCAACAATCACATTCACATGTTCCCACACAAACATAGCATAATCCTCTTGCTCAATATCTCTACCATCCATCCAACACATACATTGCTTATGCTAAACCGAATATTCATGTGGCCTCTCAGAATCCACCACAAACACAACCACCTCCTTACATAAATCCCCTACAATTGCACATCAACCCATACTAGCAGCAACCTTTACACCAACAAAGTGCCCAATCCATATCTTATACACAAAAACAACCACCTTACCAAAAAAGAGCATCCATGCCATCATATTACCAAGCTCCACACCATACCCCATCCACTTCATATTATTAGTAGCCGCCACCTCAACAATAGGCACCCTCTGCCTCTTATTATCAAAATCTGTCATCATCCTATCCGCCTTATGTCAATCCACAACCCGCTTATACTAATCAGTATCAACCTACACCCTCATATGATCCTAATGCTTTCATCCCATCTTCATCACATCAATATCCACCCAATATGTCTAATCCAAATCCACCTACCAATAAAGAGTTGGAAGAGCTTAAAGCTGCATTGAAAGACCTCCAAGTAGGCACATCCAAGAAATCCTTCAAGTTTGAGGAGATTTGCCCCTATCCATTTGATTCTTTGACTTCACTCGTTCCCTTTCCAAAGCATTTCGAGATACCCAAGTTTGACAAGTATATGAGAACTAAAGATCCAAAGGCCCATCTACAAGAGTTCTATGCACAATGTCAGGATGTCCAACATAATGACAATTATCTCCTGCACCTATTCCCCATAAGCTTAGGAGGGTCGGCCTTTAGATTGGTTCATGGGTCTCAAGAAGGGAATAGTTTCTTCCTTTGCTGATATTTCTAAACAATTTTTCAAACAATTATCCTTTAATTTGGAGGACATTGACACTCTAGACCTCTTTAAGGAGAAGCAACGTGATGGAGAAACTTTTGCTAAATACCTGCAACAATAGCGAGCCATAGCTAGTTGTATGAAGTCCCCTCCCAACGAGAAAGAAATGGTCACCCTTTTTGTGGCTAATGCCCATCCTGAACTACCACATGCTCTTAATCTTCATTTTGTCACTACCTTCATAGAGGTTATCAAAAAGGGCCCCATCATTGAGAGAGCGCATGTTACAAAAGGGAAAATAAAATTGTACAAATTAGATAAGGACAAGTCATCCAATGACATTTCTCGTTATTGGAATAAGAACAAGAATGCAGTCAATGATGGCGTCACTAATACTAAACATGTTTAGGTGGCCAATACCTCCCAGAGGAAACAACCATCCATATCTATGCCACAGGGGGTACCTTGACCCCCTCAACAATCCAATCAAGGGAACGGTAAACGTCAATACACTCAATTAGGAGAACCCTTGAGTGTTGTCTTCAATAGGTTGTTATAGGTCAATTACCCGATTACCTATCTTGTGACCAAGCCACACGATGAATCCAAGCCTAAACCAACCTGGTTTAAAGAGAATGAGTATTGTGAGTTTCACAAAATTAAAGGGCATACCTTAAATAAGTGTCAGAGTCTGAAAACATACATCCAAGATCTTATAGATTGAGGAGATATTCATGTGGATGCCAACCAGGCCTCATCGTCTGATGCTCAGTTACAAATATATCAAAATGCTTTCCCCAAGCATAACTAAGGTCCTAGCACATCCAACACAAATCCTAGATCTAATAACAATCAAGATAACAACACTAATAATATCACCTACAAGAATGTCCCACTTAACTATGAGACTCTCATCACGCATATTGGGAAAGTAGAACCACATGTGTCTATGATACATGTCAAAGGCAAGGAGCCTCAGTGTGTTGTTACCACTCGCCGCACTTGCATTACTATCCATGGAGCCTCCATGTCAACCCCATCACCTCCTGTGAGCTCTCATTATAACATCCTTGACCATCTAGGAAAAACCACATCACAAATATCTATCCTAGATTTGCTAAAGTCTTCTCCTGTATACCAGGACATCTTGATGAAAGATTTATAGGATACCCGTGTCCCCAACGGCATTGATCCTACACAGTTCCAAGCTATAGTAGGACACCTTTCATCAACATACCAACTAGATTTCAGTCAAAATGACATGCCTATCATCAATTCCAATCACAACCGGCCCCTCCATATAGAGGTTCTAGTCGCTTGACATAAAGTAAATAGGGTCTTGATAGATAATGGTTCTACTCTCAATCTTTGTACATTAAAGTTCATAAAGCAGGTAGGATATACCCACACTGATTTAAGCAAACAAATCATCACTATAAAGGCTTATGATAATGCAAAAAGGGATTCTAAGGGGGTTATTGAGCTTCCAATTCAAGTTAGCCCAGTTATACAATACACCACTTGTCATGTCCTTGATTTGGACCTCCCTTACAATCTTCTTCTTAGCCGACCATGGATCCATGCCATGCAAGCCATTCCATCTACCTATCACTGATACATTTTGATCAATTTTTCGACGACGGCCCATCAGAATTTCGACGGTTGTTTGTCGCTGTTATTGCGTCAGAATTTCGACGACATTTGAAACATCAAAATTTTGGCCCTCAAAATTCTGATGGGCCGTCATCGAAAAATTGATCAAAATGTATCAGTGTATCATCAATGCTTGAAGTTCCTGTTTAATGGAATGGAAGTTATGATACAAGCTGATCCCCAACCATTTGAATACTGTCGATCACTCAAAGCTTATTTACCACATTCCCATTATTTTCAAGGGGTAGAAATGGGACCACCACCAACATCCTCATCTAATCTATCACCCACCACCTCATCTATTCTGTCTTCTACATCTGATTCTACTATCACCAAGGTCCAAATCATCAACAAGGGATGTGGTGAGTATAAGATGCGTACTGCTTTGAATGTGGCAACCATGCCACCCTCACCACACACATATGGTCAACCCTCCAAACCTACACCAAAAGAAGCTCAAAAGGTCACCTTGAGCTCCAAAAATGTGGGAACCAACACTTATGTATCTTCCATGTTACCACAATATACGCCTGAAGATGATATAAGTCAGTGGATATATCGTGAAGAACCTGAACCTACTCTCCCTTTAAAGGAATATTTTCAAGAATATTTTTAGAAGATATACCAGAGGAAGAGTGTATCATACATGTGTATAATGATGTAGATCACGTAGACCTATCCTCCATGTTCGAATGCCTATCCGTTTGCACCATCAACCTTTCCCTTTGCCATCCCGAACTCATAGATTGTGACCTATGTGAAAGCACACCTATCAACTCACTTACCTCAATGGATACCTATGTACACCTCATGGGATTGGGGGAAGATGAACTCCCTAGTCACAAAAATAAGAAAAAATGAAATCCAAAAGGGTCACCTAATGAAAACCTCCTTGAGGCACTTCTTGACTCAGAAAAAGTAAAAAAAAGGACATATCTAATGGTGAAAACCTTAGTGAGGCACCAGAAGATGGGGATGTTCATCTTCCCCTTGTGGGAACATAGTGGTTAGAATGATCATCTATCCTAATAGAGGAAATGTGAGAAGTCAATTTGGGAACTGAAGAGGATCCCAAAATTACCTATGTAGCCAAAGCATTGTCAGAAGAAGAGTATTCTACTATCTTTAGGCTCCTTAAAGAAAGTAAGATCAATTTTGCATGGGTGTATTCAGACATGCCTAGGTTAGACCCTACCTTGGTAGTACACCATTTAGATGTGCATGCTAATGCAAAACTAGTTAAGCAGAAACTTTGCAAAATGCACCCACAAGTTGCCCTATTGGTCAAGAAAGAATTGGAAAAGTTATTGGAAGCCAAATTTATAAGACCCATTGATTACTTTGAGTGGATTTTCAACATCATGTTGGTAGCTAAACCTAATGGGGATGTCAGAATATGTACAGACCTCCGTGATCTCAACAAGGCTTATCCTAAAGATGAATTTCCTTTTTCGAACATAGATATGTTGGTTGATTTAACTGTAGGACACGAGATGTTGTCCCTCATGGACAGATTTTATGGATACAATTAGATCAAGATTGCACCTGAGGACCAACATAAGACAACCTTCACTACACCTTGGGGTACATTTTGCTATAATGTCATGCCTTTTGGTCTTAAGAATGCAGGGGCAACCTACCAACATGCAATAACCGTCATCTTTCATGATCTTATTCACCTCATCATGGAAGACTATGTTGATGATCTGTTAGGAAAATCAAGAACCAGAGCAGAACACCCTACAATTCTAAGAAAGATCTTTGAGCATCTAGAGCACTACGAGTTGCGCCTCAATCTGAAAAAGTGTGTGCTCGGGGTTACATCAAGAAATTTGTTAGGCTTCATTGTCTCTAAGAGAGGTATAGAAGTGGATCCAACCAAAGTAAAAGAAATCATGGGCATGCCTCCACCTCGTAACCTAAAGCAGTTAAGGAGTCTCCAGGGTAAGCTACAATCCATCAAAAGATTCATAATATAGTTAGTTGACAAGTGTCAACCATTCACTCACCTCCTAAAAAATAATACACCTTCAAGTGGGATCCTATGTGTTAGTAAGGTTTTGAAAAGATTAAGGAGTATTTGGCTCATCCTCCCATCCTTATGCCCCCAATCCTGGGGAAACCACTCTTATTGTATATCTCAGCTACCTCAGTGGCACTGGGGGCACTACTAGAACATCATGATGAACCATCCAAAGAATGAGAAATCTACTATATCAGTCGAACCTTAGTTGGCTATGAGCTCAACTACTCTTCAATAGAGAAGGCTTGCCTAGCTGTAGTTTTTTGTTCAAAAGCTTAGACATTACATGCTTAGTAATCTAGTCAAGTTAATATCAAAAGTTGACCTGCTTAAGTATTTGCTATCCAAAACAAGTTTGATTGGCCGAATGGATAAATGGGTCATGTTGCTGAGCGATTTTGACATAGAATATGTGGACCACAAAGCTATTAAGGGCCAGGTGATAGTGGACCAATTAGCCGATGCTCCCCTAGTTGAGGAACATCCTTTGGTGATGGAATTTCCTGATGAAGAAGTCTTTATAGTAGCAGAAGCCACCACATGGACACTATATTTTGATAGATCATACACACATAATGGATCAAGGGTAGGCATCCTGTTTGTCACCCCCCAAGGTGATTACATCCTGAAGTCATTCAGACTAGCCTTTCCATGCACAAATAATATAGCAGAATATGAAGCTCTCCTCATCGGCCTTAGAATCACAATAAAATGGAATATCACTTACTTAAGGGTCTTTGGTGATTCACAACTAGTCATCAAACAGGTCAATGATGAGTTTTTAACAAAAGATTAGAATTTTTTACCTTATAAATGCATGGTCGATGATTTCAAGAAGTCTTTCACCTCTATTTAGTTTGATCAGATCCCCAGAATATAGAACAAAGTGTTGATGTGATGGCCACAATTGGTTCCTTAATTGACATGCCCAAGGATCAAACAGAGTGTGAATTCCTGGTTGAACAAATTTTAATCCCTGCATATGATGTCCCTGAGACTGAGATGGTGTGCGAAATCGTAGGTCCTGCCTTCCCATGGTATCATGAGATCTATGCTTATCTTCACGACAACATCTTACCTATTGACCTTAACCACAATTAATGCAAATAATTCATCTAATGTACATCCCATTACACCATTATAGGTGATACTCTTTATCGTCGTGGATATGATGGAACTCTTCTTCTGTGTTTGAATGAGGCTGAAGCTCACACTGCGTTAACAAAAGTACATAGTGGTGTTTGTGGTGCCCATTCAACAAAATGGCTTTAGCTAAGAAGATTCTTAGCGCTGGTTACTATTGGCCTACATTGGAGCATGAATCTTGTGACTTTGTGAAGAAATGCTTATCTTTCCAGCAACATGCGGACCTGATACATGCTCCTGCTCAAGATCTGCAACCTATCATATCACCGTGGCCTTTTTCTCAATGGGGTTTCAATTTAGTCAGAAAGATATATCCTCCATCCTTCGATGGCCACACCTTCATTATCGCTGCCACTAAGTACTTCACTAAGTGGGTGGAAGCCATACCACTCTCCTAGCTAATAGGCACTCAGATATCCAAATTCATCCTTTACTATATTATCTGTAGATATGGCATCCCCTCCACCATCATTTCCGACAATGGTAAACCATTCAAAAACAAGGTTGTAAAAGAGTTATGTGACACCTTTCATATCTAAAATCTGTGGTCCATGCCCTATTACCCTCAAGGTAATGGATAGGCTGAAGCCACTAACAAAACATTGATCAAAAATCTTGAAAAAGGTTGTCAACAGTACTGGTTGAGATTGGAACTTCCACATCCAACCCGCCCTTTGGGCTTATCACACATCCATCCACACTCCCACTGGCACCACTCCATATTCCATTGTTTACAGTGTTGAAGCTATCTTGCTGATTGAAGTTGAGATCCCATCTCTGAGAATATCTTTGAAGAATCTGATCACTGAAGAAGACTCACGGGTTGCTCACCTCGCTCAATTGGAGCTCCTAGATGAAAAGAGGATCAAATCATACAATCACCTTTAGGTGTATCAGAATCATCTCAAGAGAAGTTACAATAAAAAAGTATATCCCCACCAATTTAACATTGGAGATCTAGTTCTTAAAGAGAATCAGCATACCCAACAGGACCAAGACAAGAAGGGAAAGTTTGAACCTAATTGGTTGGGTCCTTATGTTATTACAACAAAGTATGGATTAGGGGTGTATCACCTTGCCACACCTGAAGGGGAGCTCCTCACAGAGCTTATCAACATCATGCACTTGAAGAGGTTTTATACCTAAATTAGCTAGGGTATCATATCTTGCAAAAATTAGAAAAAATACAAAAAAATTAAAAAATTAGAAAAATCCAAAAAAATAAAATAGTAAAGAGAAATAAATTCATCCTATGGTGAAAACCACTCTTGGTGGCGCCTTGGATAAGTACGGTTGGTGAAAACTTGGTAATAGGCGTCATTCGTAGAGAGCTTAATCCTTATCTACCTTGTGTCCTGGTTGTGCATGTCTTCATCCATCCTATCCTCACGTCCAATTCTTAACATCCTATCCTATCCCATCACTTCATTAACATCTCATCCTTGTCTAGTTGGTATGTTTTGATCGAGCATTGGATGATTATCAGCTATCCATGATCTTGAGCTTTTCCATCCTAATCTAAGCTTATCTCAGTTTCATGTCATCATCTAGGGTCCTTCACCATGTCGGTTTCATCTAGCTCCCATCTTGTCCTGGAAATCCTTTTGGTCTTTGTTGAACTACGTTGCCCTTGCGCTTTCACGTAGGCAAGGCTGATCGTTTGATCTACCCCTGGGGAATTTTGACCGTCTTGTCTCAGTCATCCATCATCTATATCCATTGTCCCCTTTTCACCCTTATCCATGGTCAATCATCATTTTTCTTTTCCAAACTATGTTTCCCCTGCGCTTTCACGTAAGCAAGGTTGATCATTTGATCCTCCCTTGGGGAATTTGTCAGTCAAGTCTTTCATCATCGATCTCCATTGTCCTCTTTTCAATTTTATCCATGGTATTTTCTTGAACTACGAGGGCTCTGCACTTTCACGTAGGCAAGGCTAATCTATGATCAGCCCCTGAGCCCCTAGGTTTGTAGGGTGTGTCAGTCTTTTGTCTTGTCTCTTGTGTTATGTTGTCAAGTGTGTCCCTAACTAGCTGGTCCTTCACAAATAGGATCCTCTAGTATTGAAAGATCTAATTAGTGTCAAAATATGGCATCATATGGGTCATCTTAGTTAGTTTCCATCATCAGTCTCAATAGGATGCATCCTTCCTAACAGACCTTATCAATCCCATCCATCCCCTCTGACCCTATGGCAAAGGACGTTTGAAATTGATTGTGATCTTTTGATGCTTTTGACTTTTCTTTATTGTTCAAGCTCCCTATTACAACTAGTCAAGGTTGCCATAATCTATCATATTATGGTGTGTTTTGATTGGTTAACATAGGGGAATATCTTGATCGTTTATTGTTGATGTCTTTTGGATTGTCCCACATAGTACCCACCGAGATCTCCAAGATCTTGTGTTACGTTGGGACATCCCTTTGTGCTTGTGGTTATCCCAATACCTGGCCCGACCAAAGTCTTTGTCACTTTGGGGTGTTGGGATAACCTTGTTTGCTATGTTTGTTTTATGCATTAGATGCTAACTTGCCTTGGTTTTATATACCCTGGCACCTGGTGTCTTATGCTATAGCAAAATTCAGTGCTTTGAAGATGGAAAATTAAATATTGTGTTTCATAATCATTTCCATTGCATTCATCCCTATCCATTATCCTATGATTTGGTTGTGCAAATATTTACCTTCTCTCTCCCATTCTTCTTAGGATATCAATGGTTTTTGACAGGTGCAATTTCACACCATCTACCCACATTCCTGTGCAAGTCCTTATTGACACTTATGTTCATTGCATGTTGTACTATAGGTTCATCACATTTGCATTATAGGTTCATTGCATTTGCATTATTATCTTATATTAAGTTGTTAGGTTAATCATATTTGGTTATTCTAAGCATCTTAGATTCATTTTCACATCCATACATATTAGTTTATATCATTAACATATCACATGCATCACCACCTGCATCACAAAATGTTAAAGTCCATCATACATAGAATCATAAAGCATACATCACATCTTGCATTACACACGTTAGTTGCATCCATATAAGTATCAATATATAACATCATAAACATAATTACATCATCATAATCATCCATCATAAAATCATAAACATACACATATGCATCATCCATCACATACATAACATGATGTCAATAAGAACTGTCACACATCATATAAATATAAAAATCAAATGTCCATCACATAGTCCATAATAATGTCCATTAATATCATCAAAATACATATCCATCATATACATCATAATCACAAAATAAAGTAAAAGTACAAGGATCTAAGTCAAATACTTTGTACTGTCCACCCTGCACTTGTCAAAATCTGGTATCCTATCATCTACCAAATGAGCTTCCTACATTCGACCTCTATGGAGAGTCGGGTACTGACCCTCTACGAGGGAGGGTCCCCTGTGACTCACTGTATCCTTGGGTCTGTGTCCCTAATGTCTGTGATGGCGCGAGCATCTAAGGAGCTTGTTGGATGTAATGAAACATGCACTGTGTCAGATCTGGAACCACATGTTGATAAGCAATCATCCAGTAGGTTGCCTCCCTCATGTACTCAAAACTTTCTGCAGCTTGATATCTGGTGGCATTACGTTATTCCTATATTTATCTTGATCTCTGATAATGACTCCCCTCTCCTGTGTCCATGCATCATGTGCCAACCTCAGCTGATCTCTCTCTACTCCCAGTCATGACACCTACTTTGTGGCCCTATCCCTCTCATTCTGCATATGTGCCTACATAGCCTGCATCTGTGCCTGCATAGCCTATATCTGTGCCTGCAATCTCTATACCTCTAGCCCTATCTCGCCCCCCTCACCCTATACTGCATGTACCCCACCCTATGCCACATCACTCTCTGCAATCTTTTCCTGAGCCACTACTGCATCCCTCTCCCCCTATAGGGTCTGCATCTGTCTCTATACAAAATCCCTCTCCTCGTGCATCACCTATACCTATGTCTGTGCTCTGTCTCTCTCACCCCGGAGGGCCTACACCTCTGCATGTATCATGTCCCTCTCTCTCTGCACACTCTCTAATCGGGCCTCTACTTCCTCCGCTCTTTCCCTCACATCCCCAAGTGTTGTTTCTGTCATGGATACCTTGTCCTAGAGCTCTGTCCTCTCCCTTAGTAGTCATATCACCTATTCCCTCAACTCCTCCATCCCCCTCTCAGCCTATTGCTGACCCCTTGCTAGGATCTGATCTACTGCCCCTCTGGGCTCCTGCTATCCCTTGGCTTGTGCTATAGTCATAGTTGCCTATAGTCTATCCTAATCCCAAGTCACCCTGGATATCTCACCACATACTAGCTACGCCACCTCTGCTCATAGATCATCTCTCTCCCTCTCTGCATCCTATACCAATGAGGTAAGGTGATCAACAATGAAACCATAATCCCTTTGTCCCTTTGCCTGCAATCTGCACACCTCAGCCTTTGCAATCCTCTGCCTCTACTCTGTCATCCGTAGCCTCGCCTGGGCCCCCTCAACAATATGATAAGGTCCTCAGCTAGTACACCTAATCCCATCACCAACAACTCCACCATGTGAATGTCAACATCCATAGCATCCGACCCTGCCTCATCATCCCCCTGCTCAACCCTGCTCGCCACTTGAACTCTCCTTGGCTGTCCCCTCCAACCAACCCTCATATTTTGTCCTACAAATCTCACCTCCCCCTCAGGATCCTCTCTCTCTTCACTCATCCCCATCTCTGGCTCATGGGGCTCCTGCTTAGCTCTGATCTCCACCTGGGCCCTCCTCCATTGTCTACTCCTCCTCACTACCCTCCCTAGTTGTCCTATGGCCCTAGTCTCACCTTGTCCTCCCTCCTACTATCCTACAACCCTCACATCCTCCTCAGCTCTGATCTCAACCTGATACCTCCTCTGTTGTCTACTCCTCCTTGTTTCCCTCCCTAGTTGTCCTACGGCCCTAGTCTCACCCTGTTCTCCATCCTGTTGTCCTACAACCCTCACATCCTCCTACTTAGCCCTACTCTCCACCCAAGCTCTCCTTAGCTATCCTCTGCTCCCAACAATTGTCTGCTATCCCACAGCTCTTGCCTCCACCTTAGGAACATCCAACATCTCATCCTCCAACCCTCTCCCATCACCTTGTCATGCTGCATCCATCTCCTCCTCTCCATCCATCCTCATTCTATGCTTCCTCCGTTGTCTCCTCCTCCTCATCCTCTTCGGCTGTCCTACGACCTTGATCTCACCGTGTCCTCCAGCTTGTTGTCCTACAGCCCTTGCATCCTCTTGCTACCTCGCTGCCCCAGCTGCCCCCTATCCTCCACCCTATTGTCCTACAACCCCTGCATCCTCCTATTGCCCCGCTGCCCTAGATGCCTCATGTCCTCTCTGCCCTCACTGGCCAATTGTTGCTCATCCTCTGATCCAAACCCTAAGGCCCCCACAATGGGCTCCTCCGATGTAATCCTCTCCCACTAGTGGTTGCGGAACCACCTGGCATATCAATTTGTCACCCTCGCCTCTCTCCCCCCCTGATCCTCCCCAGGTAGAGGAATAGCTACAATGTCTCCTATTGCTCTTTGGAAAACCTCAGCAAAATCGGGTCTCCCCATGGCTTCTCTCGAGTGAGCTATCGAAATATGTCTTGACCTTGCATAATATCTTGTAAAATCTCTGTCTGGCCACCCTATCTAGCATGTGCGCCTCCACTATGTGGGGCTCCCTCTCGACTAAAAAAATTTTGGTGCTGAAGTAGTCTCGGTGTTTCCTCTCATCCTCCCTCTAGCTCGTAAATCGCTAAAACATGTATGGCCAACACACTATGTGATCCTCCCGTAGGTCATCAAAGGCCCTCCTCCATCCGTCTACATCCCCCTGCCCCTCATAATGCCAAACCTAGCCCTCATTTTGATCATACCACCAGGCTACAAGTGTTGTCTCATCTACCCGTCCTCTCCTCATCACTCCTAGCCTGGTGATACTAATGTGTTCCCAAGACCATACTTGCAATAATGTCACATGTGTCACGCTAAGCACCTCCCGGTAATAGATGACATGCATATATTTGTAAATATGTGCCAGTACACATGCCCCATGAAAACTGCCCCTCTCTCCCCCTGAAAATATGTCAAATCACCTCCATAAACCTTAGATTGTAGAAGTGCCTACTCCGGTTTGGCAACAGTAATCCACTGATTAGTCCACATAGATAAAGTGGTAATGGTGGCACCCTTAATGATAGACATTGATCCACATCCAACTTCCCTCTCTGCACAAGTAGGTCATCTCGCCCAAACAACACCCATACGGTGTGATCCAACTCTGCCCATGTCGATATGACCTCACTCACTAGACGCCATGCCATGGGTAGCCTAAGAATGCGCCACACATCCTCCAGTGTCATTGTCATCTCCCCCATCGAAAGATGGAATGTCGATGTCTCTTAGCTCCATTGCTCTATAGCATTGTTAGCATAGCTTGATGCACTTTAATCATCAGGTAGCCTAATAAGTGCAACAATCTTGCCTGCTCCAAAGCATGATGATCTACTCCCATCATGGCCACAGTAGTTGCTGCCAACACCTTTGAGTGTCTCTCATGGGTCCGCAGTGAGTCAAAACTCTGCATCCATAATAACCCGCATGTTAGTCGACTTACCTTTTTCTTTTTTCTTTTTCCTCTCCCAATCTAGGGAAATTGTTTTCCTAATCTTTTTTCTTCTAGCCTGTCTTTCATTTCTTCTAGTTTCTTCCCTCTCCTTGGGTCCCCCTTGGTTTTGGGCACAATCACCCCGTTCCAGGGTGGACTCGCCCTGGTCAGTGGGCAGACCTGCCCCAGGCCTAGGGTGGACTCGCCCCAACTCAATGGGCGGATCCGCCTTGAGCTCGAGGTGGATACGCCCCGAGCTCAGGGCCGACCCGCCTTGGCGCGAGGCAGACCCACCTCAGCACGAGGTGGACACTCCCCCATCTTGGGTGGACCCACCCTGGTGTGGGGTGAACCCACCCCCATTTGGGGTGGATCTTCCCTTGTCTGGGGTAGACCCGCCCTATCCTGAGGTAGATACACCCCGAACAACATAACCTGGGGACGTGCCTCCTCTCTCTTGTATCCCCTTTTCCCATCCTGGGCATTCTTTTTTATTTCTGGGGTGTATTTATCCTTTGATTGGAAAAATTAACCCCCCCTCACCCCCCTTCCCATGACTCTAACTACCTGTTCTTCCCACCCATTCAGCGAAATCAAAATTTTTCCCCCAACCCATTTTTCTAAACTACCCCAAAAGTAAAACCCATCTTTTCAAATAAGCATAAAAAATAAAAAATACATTAAAAATGCTTAAAATCACTAGATATGGTTTTGACTCTAACATGGTGTGGAACCGTGTGCTCATGGTAAAATCACCACACCTTATCCCCGTGGTGGATGATATCCAAGTCGTAATCCTCTGACATCTTGTCTCCTCATCTCCTTCTTCTCCTCTTCTCTCTCTCTCACTCAACTGTCACTGTGCGAATGAGAAGTGGTAATATCTCAAAGTAACTTATATAACTTTTCCCTCGCTTTTACCCCTTTTAAGTGAAGGGTAGTTTTTCCCCTTTATTTAAAATTCTTTTAGCTCAACTAATTCCCTAACTTCTTGGGGCCGCCATTTTCAAATCGTATCTCTGTTTGACTTCATTCAAAAGCCAAACCTGCCTGATTTTTTGAGCTCTATCCAACCGTGCCCTTCATTTCTTCCTATCGAGAAGTTGTTTGGGGCCCCTTTTTCTTCCCCAAACCACCCTCTAGAGGGGGCATACCCTACCATTTTTCTCATTCCTCTGTTGTGGTCATTCCCTCGCAAGATTGGGGCATCTCCCTTCATTTCCCTCTTTTTGGGTAGCTCACGCATCTCCTCTCATGTTGGGGCATCATTTTCTAGTCGCTTCCTCTTTAGGGTTATCTGCATTTTCTTTTCTTTGAAACACTATTATTCTAACAATATTTCAAAGAGGGGAAAAATGTAGACATCCAAATTTGACCACTTCCACATGGTTAAACTCATCTACTTTATTCATCTATTTCGTCAATATTAATTAAATGATTTATTTAATTAATATTTCATGTTTCTACCTAAAGTATCTAAAGTATTTAATTCAACAATTAAATACTTTACCTTACACCTTTTCCTCTCTAAATTAAGTAAACATATCAATTTATTTAATCTAGTCATTTGACCTTTTTAAAATCAATTTTAAATTCTTCTTTTTTCTCTCTTTGTCACATCCTCCATAATCCTCTTCTAATCTGGATTAATTTAATTAATTCATGATTAAGATGTGCACACCCTTAATCTAGGATTAATGTTACATCCTCCAACTTTTTCCACTTTCTTCTAATCCCTTATTATTTTTCTTAATCATGTATTTTCACAACCTTAATCTAACCCCCTTGCTACATTTAGCATACCTTTTTTGGGTCAACCTTCATATTTTCCACATTTGGCATTAACCCTCTTCCCCATGTGAATTTTTAATTCACATTTATTCATCCAAGATTCCTCTCTTCCCCATGTGAATTTTTAATTCACATTTATCCTTCCAAGACTCTTCTTATTCCCATGCAAGTTCTAGAACCTTTGACTTGTCACATCACTCACATGTGCCAAAGTCTTCTAGAATATTTCACTTGTCACATCACTCACATGTGTCAAAATCCTACTTTTTTGGGAACCTTGTCTTATCCACCATCAAGAGTGTTACAAGCCAACAAGATGGAGGGAATTCTTATATAAGGATAATTTTCAATGTTGCAGGTACCAGCTTTAATGCCAACTACAATGGCAACATTGAAATTCCCTAGCATTATTTATGTTAAGGAAATTTCATTTAGATGCAAGGATTCAAAGCATATCAACCATGTGGTACAAATCATTAAATCCCAAAGACGATCTGTAGCAATGAAAGAGTTTGAAAAGGAAGTGAGCTACATTGGTGACTCAGGAGAAACTTCAACTTTCAAAAACAAAGCCAATTATGTTGGCAAACATGTGGATCAAGCCAACATTTGGTGAAAGAGAATGAAAGATGTTTGGAACTCTAGAGGTCCATCATAATGGATTTCAGTATTCAACCATGAGAGTAGAAGAGAGAGCTGGTATCATGTATCAAAACATTAAGAATGCATTCTTCCAACCAATGGAGAAGGAGATGATTACTTTGCTTCATTTTCATTTGCATAACCATATCATGGTGTGGGAACCAAGAAGACCAAGGATGTCCAGTTTTATGTGGAGGTAATGGATGTGGTCCAAACTTTAGGAGGGGAGATCCTGATGTCTTCCAAGAGGCATAAAGTCAGATGAATTAAGTTCACCTACATGTCTGCCAAAGTTTACTTCCAATTTTTATGACTGCTTTTCTTGACTGTCAGAGTTTACTTACAAATTTGAAATTTCTTTCTGGTCATTTTGATGAGGATATATTTAGCCAATGTGTAAGCACCTTTTGTTTGTATCACAAGCATCTGTGCATTGCAAGAATTTTGATTATCTGTGGTCTACAACTATGTTGTCTCACTTATTGGATCTTCTATTTCAATGTTTTCTATGGCCTTCTCCATCTGAGGTAGCACTTGACAATCCTACCTCCTTTCCTTAGCTAAGAAGTGGATTTGAATTTGGAAATACTACACTTTAAAACTAGCTATGGTTTAAGGAGAGCTATTCTAGCTTTGTTGTTGACACCCTCAATCTTCAACAAGGAATTAGATGCATGGACTGAAATGAAAGCTTTCAAACTTAGATTTGAATGTGCATAATTTGATTGATTATGGTTTTCACAGGTAGTTGTCTTTACATGACTATTCTAGATTGTCAATACATGTAATAGTGACTACATCCTTATCAAGTTTGGCTACTCTTATTCAGAATGCCTTGGCCTTTGGACTCGATACAAAGTTGTGCATTGTTATTCCATATTTGTAACATGTAGGGCATTTAAGGGGTACAACATATAGAAATTTAGTAATGTCATCCAAGAAAAACTTATAGATGGTGTATCAAGAACAACAAAAAATGCTTTTATTAGGGTTAATGCTTTCTTCCCCCACGCTGCTGATATTTTCCCAAAACATTTTATTTTAATTATTTCAACGCATCTCAAAATTCAATGTATTAATTAACATTTGTTACGCATTTTAGGTCTTTATGCAAATGATGCATATATGGTAACTCGATCATTGTTGTTACTTTATTAGTTTGACTTCTATGACAACCAACCATTAGGCCATTGTGTGCGGGAACATGTCTGTGTTTTTAGTTAGCTTTTTTGGATAGCTCTACTAGGTGTTGAGGACATTCCATTTATCTTTTGAATGTTAAGAAGTCAAAGTTTCAAGGATTTGTCAAGCGAGTAAGAGAGCTATGGGAGCAACCTCATCTAAAATATTTTGAACTAGAGCTTGATATACCATTTAGAGAGCTTGGTTTTCATGGATTTTCTTTCAAAGCCTCTTCTTATATTGTTCCTATGGTAAACTATTTGGTAGAGTTGGTGGAATTACCTTTCTTAGTAATCACTATTAGTGAGATTGAGAATTGTTAACCTTGAGAGAGTAGGACTTGGGAAAAAGGAATTTGATATGGCTATTGTTTTCAAAGACTTCAAGCGGGATGTACTCTGCATGTACGCCATTCCTCAATCTTCGCTTGATGGTATGAAGGAATGGTTGAACTCCATGGATATAAAGTATTATGAAAACAGAATGAACTTGAACTGGCATCCAATTTTGAAGACTATTACTGATGATCCAGATAAATTTATTGAAGATGATGGTTGGGAATTTTTGAATATGGAAGCTAGTGATTCTGATTTTGATAATTCAGAAGAGTCGGATCAAGGATATGAACCCTCTAATGTACAAGAGGAATCATAATCAGATGAGGAAGGTTCATAAGATGAATCTCTTATGGAGTCAGAGGAGGATGAAGAAGAAGAAGAAGATTCTGAAGAGGAGGAAGGTAAACATGGGATGAATTAGAAGCCAAAGCCAAAAATGTAGATAAGGAAAAAGGAGACGAGTCTGACAGTGAAGAGGAAAGGTGGAAACGAAAGGTAAAAGCTACACGAAAGTCTCTGGCACCTGATATTAGAGATTCAAGAGGAATTCCTTCAAAGAGGCATAAAGTCAGATGAATTAAGTTCATCTACCTTCTACTATTTATTCATGCACATAAACGGTCATCTTGTAATCATAAGATTTGAGCTCTATTTACTCATCCTACACATCAATAAACAACTCAACACAAGATATGAAAATTGACATATTAACACAACAATATCAAACTAAGTTATTGAAACTCAACAATTGATACCTCGTTCTCCATCCAGATTACAAAATCGTTCCACTTTTTGTTTTGTAACATATTCTTTTCAAATTGCTTTGGATGGCGGCCATATTTCTCCTCCTGTCAAAACGTGGCACATGGACTAGCTAAAACCAATTAATATACAATCATTTACTTTTTCCAAGGAAAAAAAATATATCATTTAACATATTGAATCTGAGGATGAAACAGATGGGCGCTGGCTCATGGAGAGTGATCCTCTCTCTCCAACGCTGGGTTTGGTTGGTGGGGACTTGCTTGTTCCTATTTGCTTGGGTTTTTCCTCTTGGTGGAGGCCTATTGCTTCTCTTGCAGAGCTTGGGGAAGTTGTTTGGCTTTCTTCTAGGCTCGTGTGGGAATTTCCTATTGCTGTTGTGAGTGGTTTGGGTAGAGAAAGCATCAATCTCCTCTGCATTGATGCTTGCTTCATGGTGGCCCCTTAAGGGGGCAATTTTTTATCTTCTTTGGTGCCCTTCATGGGGTTTCTTCCTATGCTCTCTGTTGGCATTTTTTGCTTTTTCTCTCTTGCTCCCTGCAAAGGCATATCTTAGTTGGCATTCCCCTTGGTTTGTTTGTTCAACCTTGGGTCCTTTTCGCTGATGGGGGAAGCGGTTGTTTCCACATCGTGGCTGCTAATGGACTCGTGCTTTGGTGTTGGCATATGGTGTGCTTTCTTGGGTGTCAGGGGATTGTGCACTGGGAGTTGCAGGTGGCTTCTTCATGTCTATTCTTGGGCCTTTGTTCTCTAGTTTGTGGTGGTTCTTTCAGTGGCGAGCTCCTCTCTTGGAGTTGCATTGTGGTCTTCCTGTAGGTACCGTCCTTGGCTCCTATTGAATTTTTGGCTTTGTTTTGGATGGGGTTTCTCTTGTGGGTAGTGGTTTGTTATGGCCCATATCTTTGCTTCTAGGGGTGTTGTGTTCCCCTCTATTTTTTCAATGTTCTGTTGGAGCTTTTTTTTTGGCTTCATATCTCTTGGGGTGCTCAACCTTTTTTGAGTTGGAGGTATGGACTATTTCCTTCCAGTTTCTGCTCCATGCTATGTTCTACCCCGCTTGAGGAGGCTAGTTTGTTCTCGAAGGGGTTTATCCTTTGCTCTTGGCTTCAAGATTTCTTTTGGAGGAGTCCTCTATTTTTGGGTATGACTTGGAAGTTGGGTGGTTTTTTAAGATGGTGGAGTGGAATGTTGTTCCCTCTTGCTCACTAGGTTATTCTTGTTGGTCTTGTTGTGGTCACCCTCTTGGAGCCCCTGCATGCTCAACTAAAGGATGGTGTGGTTTCCTAGACTTTTGGAGCTCTGATTTTCTTCCATTTCCTATGCACTATGTCTTCTGTTGAGGAGAAGATAACTCTTGATGGTTAGGAGTCATTTCCTATTGAGTTGGAGGTGGGTGTGGTGGATGTGGATGGAATTCCTATTTTCTGGTTCCCTTTGGATGTGTTCCTATTAAGGTGGAAGTTTCTCCTATTGAGGTGGAGCCCAAGGTTGCTGGAGAGGTGTGCTTTTGGTGGTTTGGGTTTTCACAACATCCTCTCCAATAGAGGGGAGCTCAGTCCTCTTGAGGTAGACTTGGAGTTGGTCTGTGGTGCGATTGGGTGATTCAAGGGGTGGTTCTCCTCTTGTGTGCCAATATTTTTGATTAGGAGGTTGGGTTTAATGGTGGTATTTACCATTAAATTTCCTTTTCTTATGTTGGGTTTTGTTCTGCTATTTCTGAGTAGAAGTTGGCTGCTACTTTGCGGCTTTGTTGCCTAAGTGTTTCAGGTGGTTTTTACAGTCAAAATTTGGGTGGGGTTTCTAGTCCCAGATAAAACCTAGTTGTATCTGGGCTTTGGGCCCATGCTTGTGTGTCTTTTGTAGCCTATGTCGTCGTTAATATTTGTTAAGTGGTTGTTGTTGGGTTGCTAGTGGTATGTGAGTTATCTTTTGTAGTAGCTTGTTGTTGTTGGGCTGATTTATGCTTACTGGTGATCTCTTGTGTATAAGTTGTCTTCTTTTGTATAGGGTTTCGAGCCCCTTCAAAACCCATTTTTTTTACCTCTAATCAAAACATATTAAATATACTTACAAATGTACATATCAAGGCCTATAAACCTTTCTGGCCACTACGATGCGTGGCATGAAGTTTCTCAAGCCTAGCCTTGGAGGCCTTGTCCTGAAGCATATACTAATTCAATTTAACTATGGGGTAAGTGCACCAAGATGGTCACACTTTTGTGGCCACAAAAGTGAAAAATGAGCCAAAACGCGTTCGCGTTATAACGCGAACGCATTTTGGCTTTTTAAAAGCAAAAAAAAAAGTGAACATTCTTCATTTGTTTTTCCGCTTTCATTTCTGCCAGCGACCAAAAACCCTGCACTACGTGCTTTCGTTGTTGAGGAGGTGACTTCTTCACATTTTATCAACTTGAGTTCAATTTTCTTCACAAATATGGCACCGATGACGAAGAGATGCAAGAGGTAAGTTTTGTTTGGTATTTGTAATGAATTTTTTTGTTTTAAATTGATTTTGTTTGTTTTAGTTTAGAAATGAATGATTTTTTTTTAATTTGTAGGAAATCCTCAACCAAATCAACCTCAACAACAAAATCAACCTGCCCCACCATTCTCTCAATACCCTCCTGGCACTCAAAAAAATTTGAGGAGTGAAATTAAAAACAATAAAAAAGAAGTTGAGGATCTTATTAGTAGGTTGAGTGATCAAAATTCTTCAACCACAAAAAGGATACATCTAGCAGATTCATTGAAGGATTTGTTAAAAAATGTGGATGCAATTACCCAACAAATATCTGGATGGCAAAATAGGAGGCAAACATCAAGGGCATATTATGCAGATAAATTATTATATAAACAAGTTAAAGATTTAAAGATTACTAAAGGCGATTTGTGCTCTCTATTCATTGACCCTAGAACAAATCAAAATCTCACCCTCAATGCAAAGAGGTTTTCTATCCATTGGTGCCACCACATAGAGATTAGGAACCATTTTTATGACAGATGGTATATGGTCTTTGATTACCCACCGTGCAATAACTGTGAAGTCCCCCAATATTTTCTTAGGAAATTATACTGTGAGTTTGTATTGAACCAAATCCCGAATTATTTTGATATGAAGGAGTTTCAGGGGAGAGGTGGGGGGTCAGCATAGGATAGGCCTGGTGCACAGCCGAATCCTACATGACAGGGGAGATGACCTCTCGCTTGGCCGCCTCGTGAACATATTGCGATGCCGGTAGTTGCAAAGGAGAGTGCTGATGTAGAGACTTTGCAGGTGATCACATCCTTGACTCGGAGTGTCATCCACCACACTAGCCCCATTGTACAACACAATCTAGGGGAGTCTTCAGGTGGTGGCCTTCGAGGCCATGTGTGTCGATCTTGCGGAGCCACTTGTTCGTATGACCCTACCGGCCCTTAGGAGGGTGCTACACAGGATCCATATACTTCTATGCAGCCTGATCCGTATGCATCTACGGGGATGGAGAGGGCGGTTGACATTCTGCATGATGCATATGGTATTGATAGTCAGGTAAAATTGAACATGTTCATTGAATTTAGTTTATTAAATTTTAATTGTCAAATGCAAGATTAACTAATTTAGTTTTATTATTTTAATAAAATTGTAGGGTTACAGTGTTGACCCTGGGTACACCAATCAATCTACTTATTTATGCGGTACACCTATGGAGTGGGGTATGTAAAGTTAGTAAACAATTATAAATTGATTACATATGTTAATAGCATTTTTTCACGAATGGTATTTTAATATGTGATTTTGGATGTTGAACAGGGTGTTGTTGGAGGTTTCAAGGAAACACCTCTGAGTGCAAGTAGATTTGATCAAACTTTCACTGAGGTAATATAGAATAAATAGAACTTAAAGTTAATGAATTCTAAGTTTAATATAAATTTGTGTATATATAGTCATAAAATTATATGGGTTCACTAGGTTTATTATTTGAAATCTTTTAAGAATGGTCCTACCATGATTGTTTGTCTTAGAATTCCTACTGCTTAAAGCTATATATAATAAAATTTAACATGGGCCGACAAAGTAGGGAGGCTACATTCTACTCCATCCTATATAATTTTTTGTGATGTCAACGTAACCAAGAATAAGACGATGGATGTCCTACATGATGTCAATGTAACCAAAAATAAAATTTCTATCCTCGACCCTATCTATCAGACAAGACTCCTTCAATATCTCCTAGACACTTGGAGATGCTTAAGACTAGGTCAAAATACCCTATATTCTCTTCATTTGTTGCATAGCTCATCAAGTTTCCCTATGTGTTCTCTAACTAATCATGATTGCATGGAAAGAAGTTATAATTACTCATTAAACTCTCAACTATTGGAGCCTCCTCAAACTTTCCCATAGGACATGGAAAATGCTTAGAAATGATTAAATTCCCTAATAGGGTGTGGGAGATCTTTTAGAAAAACATTTGACACTAATTTGATCCATTGAACTCTTCTTCATTCTTATATATTCCTCAAATATACCTTGCAATACCCCTATCATACCTAAATCTACTACATTCATGTCCTTGTTAGCTAGCATGTAGGTGATATAGTATGGTCCACAATTTTATGTGTCTTCTTTTCATTTTTCTATACAGTCCTCTTTTTATCTCTTTCTCGTCCTCACACTTAAAAATAAAAGAAAGCTTATTACTTCTTTTTCATCTAAGGCCCCTAAGGTTTTAAACCCCTTAGATGCAAGGTTAAGCTTACATCAACCATGTGGTACAAATGACTAAATCCCAAAGACAATTTGTAGCAATGAAAGAGTTTGGAAAGGTAGAGAGAGCTACACTGGTGACTCAAGAGAAACTTCAGCTTTCAAAAACAAAGCCAATTAGGCTAGCAGACATGTGGATCGGGACAACATTTGGTGGAAGAGGAAGAAAGATGACTAGAACTCTGGAGGCTCACCATACTAGATTTTGATATTCAACCATGAGAGAAAAAGAGAGAGTTGATATCATGTATCAAAACATTAAGCATGCATTCTTCCAGCCAATGGATAAGGGAGATGATTACTTTTTCTTCATTTTCATTTTATAACCATATCCGCAGTATTAGGAACCATGAAGACCAAGGATGTCCAGTTTTATGTGGAGGTAATGGATGTGGTCCAAACTTTAGGAGGGGCAAGAAGGTCAATGTATGATCTTGATGAATGATAGAAGAGGGGTTGGTCAGACAAACCAAGGGCACCTAATCATGAGTGGGGACCTATAGGTTAGATTGGTGAAGCAAAGCACCAAGGAGGTCTTACAAGGAAAGGCCTAGAGCAGGTACATACAAGGAAAGGCTCCTGCCTGCCTGCTCCTCTTCCTCTATTTGAACCTCCTTGAGGTCCTCTACCTCGGTTATGTCCACCTCTTGTAGATGTTTCACCTCCATGCTCTATGAGTTTTGACTCTCCTTGGTTTCTTTGGTCATTGCCTCTACCTTGGTAGCCACCATGCTGTCCTCTTTGATCTCTTCCTTTGCCTTAGCCCTTAGAAGTCTGATCTTGCTTCCTCTTACTCCTCTCTTCAATCTTTAATGCCAATTGATAACATTGGTGCACTGTTTTGGGGCTTAAGAGAACCATCTCCTCTTGAATGTTCCACTTGAAACCATTGAGATACCTTGCCACCTTGATGCTTTCATCCTCTATGACATTGGACCTCATGCAAAGTCTTTGAAACTCCTTAGTATAAGAACTCATCTCCTGATCTCTTTGCTTCAAACTCTGTCTCCTCTTATGCAACTGAATTTCCTGTAGTCTTTAGGTAGGTATGCTTCTTTCACCTTGAAAACCATTCCTTCCAAGTAGAATGGAGTTGCTTGCCTTCCTTCTCCTCTCTATCTAAATGAATTTCACAAGGGAGTTAAAGGTAGACCTCTTAGTCTTGATTTAGCCACCTTTACCTTTTGTGCTTAGTGGCTCCATCACTCAAAAATGGTTTTTCCATTCCCCTCTGTCCAATCCATAACTTCAGTAGAGTCTCCATCTTTCCACTAAACAATGGGTATACTTCAAGTGTTTTTCCACTCAAAGCCTTCAATGCTTTCAGAAGGGATCCTCCTTCAATATAGGGTCAGTTCGGGGGATTCTATCCTTTGCAACCTCTTCTTCTTTTTGCTATTCTTCCATCAAACCATAAAATTGATTGCTTGCTCCAGGATTGGTCTAACTTTTCTCTCAATGCCAGCCAATGTGCGTCTATTTCTTCCAACCCTCTTGGCCAACTCAACATTTGTCACCATGATGCTAGAACCACTAGACTCTTTCTCTGACATACAAGATCAATCCCAAATCTTTTTCTTGCTCTGATACCAATCTGATAGGGAGAGGGGTTGGAGGAATCAATCACTAATTCCTGCTCTAGGCCTTTCCTTGTAAGACCTCCTTGGTGCTTTGCTTCACCATTCTAACCTATAGGTCCCTACTCATGACTAGGTGCCCCTGGTTTGTCTAACCAACCCCTCTTCTATCACAAACTCCAACCACCAAGTCCACCTTGGTTCATTGCCACAACTCTTCCTTAGCCTTTACACTATACTAAAGACCAATCTTCCTCAACACTCCATAAACTCTTGCAGGGGTAGTGATAAGTCTTAAAGGCTTCAAA
>VDFB02075321.1:119801931-119835848 GCA_007258455.2 Sequoia sempervirens
GCCCATGTGGCTGACGACTTTATTTTTAGCCAAAATTGATAAAATGAAAAGGGTTTGTAGAGGAGATTCTCAGCTTTTTGCCAATATAAATTATGTTTTATTTTGAATTTAATAGATTATTATTATTTATTTTCTACTATAATTATGACAAAAGTCCTGATTGATAGGCTGATTGTAAAACATTTATAACTTTCAAACGGTATCATATTTTTTGAATCCAAAACATGTTTTATTCTATACTTTACATATAGGATTAAAAATTAATTCATGAAATTTTGAAATAGGATTAAAGATGGTCGGACATCTGAGTTTTATATTTTAAAAAAGTTGTAATAAAAATTCCTCAAATTAATTATTTACATGGAAAAAAATTACAAAAATATCGTCACATCAGGACAGCAGGTCCTCTACTTATATAAAATCATAAAAAATATTATCCACATTTTATTATGGTTAGGGTGGTCGGACAAACACCTACTTCTGAATTTTTCCACAAAATTTAGAAGCCTATCTTGCATTGAAATTTTGCAGGAATTTTCACAAAACCGTTTTGTTTAAAAAAATAAACTCTAGTAGTTTAGAAACTACATTCAATTTCCCACAGAATCTATTCTTACATGTTTTTGAAATAATATAGATAACTTATTCAAATTTTTACATCAAGTTGCCTAACTCTAATTGTTCTGAATTTTCATTGCCACTTAAGGGCTTGTTTGGCATACCATGATCCTGCACATACCCATATTAAAGATGTCATGTTGGATAAAAAACTAGATAAGTAGATTTATGATTTTATCTTTAGAATCTATGAACTTCCTTTGTCAGATATTTGGAAATTCCTACACACAATTTCTGCTTTGGAGCAAAAACATCCGAAAGTGTTTCAAACCAGCTCAAGGTACAATCCAACCTGGTTGTGACACCGATAGCAATCCAATTTTTCTTGAACCATCCATACTCGAATGTTGCATCACAATCTATTCTTCCTACACATAAAAATGCCAAATATTAACCCCTTCTAAATAAAACTCAAAATATCATGAAACAATGAGTCCCCTGTATTAGTAAGTAGGCAGTCTATAGGGCATAGTTTAATTTTATACAAGTATTCTCATGAAAGGAATCTTCAAGTGATAGTGAGTGAGTTGTTTGAGATTGCAATTGGTGGTGCAATATCCAGTCTTAAAGGTAGTTAGCAAAGCAGTAAATGTGCAAGAAAATCAAATTGTACACAACAAACAATTCACAATGTTATCTTGCATAATGCCTTAAGTTTGAAGACAAAAATCTCATTGTATCTTGATGAAATTAGTGACCTTAATGGTCAATCACTAACAACCATGATTTTAAAACATGCTATTGTGCTCATGGAGGCAACATTTTAAGCAAGGCGGTGAGTGGTGGTTTGGAACAATGGCAGGTATGAAGGACTTTCTTTATATGCATACTATGCAGTCTAGCTTAAGACAATGTTCTTAGAAGAGATTGAAGGTGGATTATGGAACTCAAGGGTTGCCATGATAAAGATTAAAGAAAAGATTGAGATCTATTTAAAAGCCACTACCATGAAGATATTAAAGATGTCAAATGCAAAACCCTAGCAACTGGAGTAATGAACACAGTGCGAAAGAGGACAGTGTGCTAGGGAAGATTTACGAGATCTCCACAAATTATCTAATCACAAGAAAATACATCATTTATTTATTTGTTTAAATTAAAAGAAATTATTCTAAACCATATATAGGACACATTGATACTTCAAAAGCATCTGATTTATTTTTTTAAATTAAAAGAAGTCATTCTAAACCCTATATAGGATACATTGATACTTCAAAAGCATCTGAAGGAATTTGAGATTATGCAAACATATGCCAATTAAATACCTGGATTACAAATAGTAGCACAAACATTGTAACCCTTGTTGATCAGAGTAGGAATGAGATAAACAATAATGAATCCTATGCCTCCTATCACACACATCTCCTTACCATTCTCTGTTATTCTTTATTGAAACACTTCTCTATTTTGGCGGGCTACGCCTAAAAATAAGGTTTCAACAAAGGTTTTATTGTATGTTTATTAAAATGAAAACTCCATTTTAGCTGGCTATGCCTGAAAATAAGATTTTGATGAAATTTTTAGAGTATGTTTATTAGAGTTTTAGAGTATTTTGGCGGGCTATATTCAAATGGATTGTGACTAACGTGATTTGCTACATTTAGTGTTGTAAATTGTAATGATGCCACGATTACCGTACTAACGCCGCCTCTTATTATACCCGTTGTGGTATGGCGGTGTTTTTCCCTTCCCTTCTGTTGTTTACCGCACTACCGCCTTGCTCAAGGCTTCTTGTTGCAGGGTTGTGGTGTACACTGCTCTACCATACATGTTGCTCATCTTCCCGATGGTATAGCAGTGTATGCTTTTGATCATTACTTGAAGAGTGTCGATGAGACAATCTTCTTTGTCTTATCAATATCTCAATGCCTCATCAACATTAGATCTTATGTTCCTTTGATGTTGGTTTCCAGTGTTGATGATACAAGTTAATATCTCTTGCTGATATGGCACTGTCTCATCGATATTTTCCTTCGGTCATATTTCTTTATATATCGGTGTAACTCTGCCATGTCGGGGAGACTCGTGACTATCACTATGGTATGGCAGTATTTTTCCCTTCCCTTTGGTTGTTTACTGCACTACCGCCTTGCTCAAGGCTTCTTTGTTAGGGTTAGAGATGGCAGATATCTAACAATTAAATGCAGATTTAAATAATAAACGGAGAAACTAAAATATGCACAAAATAAATCATAACACAGAGAATTTAACGTGGTTCACCCAATCTGGGCTACATCCACCAAACCGCAGCCATCCAATCCTTTTATTATCCAGTGCAAAACCTATTACAATCTTGCGAATAATCGTGTTTTTCATCATACTGTAACCCCCATCCCAACCCCTTTTAACAAGATTTTAGAAGCTTCCAGAATTAGGGTTTTACAAAGTCATTTTTCTTTCTTTTTCGGAGATTTTTCCTTTTTCGCTGACGACGTGAAAAAAATGGCAAAATTTTCTGGCGCACCACCCCCGCCCGCCGCCCCCAAACCCCCCCGAGGCCCCAACCCCGGACCCCGGCGAGGACGAGGGGCCAGGGTGTACAGTATACCATGGGCTATACAGTATAGCATGATCAGTCGCCACATACCAACATTCTTGCTACGGGGTTGCGGTGTATACCGCTCTACTGCATATGTTGCTCACCTTCCCGACGGTCTAGCGGTGTATGCTTTTGATCATTACTTGAAGAGTGTCGATGAGACAATCTTATTTGTCTTATCGATATCTCAATGTCTCATCGACATTACTTCATTATATCTAAGAGTTGTGTTTCGCCGAGCACTTGTAGATATACCTTGTCAATGTGACGTAAGTGATTCTCTCCTCGATATGCTCATATTTTGTTGACATTTTACTATTTTACATCATCGATGAGACATAAATAAGTCTCTTTGACATAGGGGTGTCTAGACTAGTGCTAAACCCAAAGCTAAACTCAAAGCTAAAATTGGAGCTAAAAGTGGCGCTAAAATCAAAGCTAAACTCAGAGCCAAAGGTGACACTAACGGCGATGCCACACTCGAAGCCAATATCGACACTAATTTTGGCACACATTAACGCCTAAATTAGCGTCGACTTATCCTGATTGACACAAATAAACACCAAAAATAGAACCATCCCGATAAATAGCGTCGACATTTTCATAAAATTGGCAAAAAATACATTAAAATAGTGGGTGGAAGCAAAAAATGGAGCAAAAGATGGAGCAAATCATAGGGATTTGTTGTAGTGGTGAAAGGACAGTCCTGTGTCCTTTGATGGGAAAAAGGTTAGAGGGAAGTTGAATGATGTTATAACAGTGGTTTGAAATAAGATAATACAAAGGTTATTAGGTAGAGAATCTGATGATAAGGATGAGAAACAAATATGAAGTGATTGAAGGTGTTTGACAAAAACAAGTGAAGACAGAATTGAAGGCAAAAGTTGGAATCAAGACAAAGGCAAGAGAAAGTTTCAAGAAAAAGGAAAGAAGTAGTCCAAGACAAAGGTATGCAGGTGTGAAGAATCAAGGTTGATGCAATACATTTCCAAAGGGACTTGGAAACTTTTTGGGCCGCTTGTTTGGTGCAGGAGCACCTTATGCATTTTATGCCTAAAATAGGCAATTATGTAAAATTTGAAGTTTCATCATGAAAATCATGTAAAAAGGTGGTGTGGACCCATTTAAATGTATTTAAGTCATCTTTAGGTTTCTAGGGGGGTCAAAGTTGCAAAAAGTTGTCTTTTGTTGCAAAAAATGCAAAAAAATGCAAAATTGCAAGAAGAAGTTGAAGAGTCATGTGGGAAAGTGGAAGGTTTGATCATTGAAGACAAAGGGGAATTTTTCATAACTGATGGAAACATATTTATAAAGCATTTTTAAGGGCGAACAAAGCATTGTAGATTGTATTCTTGAAACAAATTAATAAATAAAAGTACCCTGTTCAATATTTGCAACATTTTCCTCTGTTGTTTACTAGTTTGTACGATCTGTTCAACAAGCTTAGGCTATAATATCAGTTTGGTTTCATAGTGTAGTGTGTTAGTTTTCACTTGGAGAAAGTTTGAAGATCTTTCATCAAGTTTAGTGGTTTTGAGAGAAATTTTATAGAGTATTGCCTGAAAACCCTTAAATCAAGGGTTTTGAGAGTCTAGGTTGTATTTAGCAACCATTCCACCGATGTTGGCTTAGGAAATTAGTGGAGTGGATTAATATAGGATATTTTTAATGTTGTTTGTATTGGCAGGTGTAGGGGAAGGCAATAATACATAATTTTGTTGTTGCTCCAAGGAAATTTCAATGATTCTATGCATTAGTTGATGCCTACAAACTAGTGTTTGGTGAAATAACAGTGGTAAAGGTTGGAGAATGGTTTCCAGAGTTTGTGCAAACTTATTTAAGCATGTTGGAAGCTGTGGCAAGGTATTTTGAGGTTTGGAATGCATTAAACCAATAAACCCCTGTCAAATTAAGACATAACTGACCTAGATTGAGAGTTTGTATTTTGTAGCATTTATGAGTCTTTCAAACTCCAAGAGTTGATTATTTTGAAGTTTTATCACCTATTAAAGGTCTATTTTCAGTTATTTGGTGTTGTGGAGTTGATTAGCTAGCACTTGCTTTGATAAAAAGGCCTAATTGAGCCTACTTGCTGCAGACAGTCTATTATTTCTTATACACCTTTCAAAACAAGTATACTTGCCTTTGAAGTATGTTAATATATGCAATAAAGGGTTCCTAAAAATGTTCTTTGTCTTAGGAGATTCAACTTGGTGTTGAATTTATACCCATTTTTGACATGATGGACTACCACTAGGGTTTGGTGTCATGGGTGTGAATGTTGGATGAGTTGATTGATTCGGAGTTTTCTAAGAGTGTTTTTGCTTTGATTTAGTCAAAATAATGATGTTTAAGGTGTACAAGGGTTTGTTGTGAGTTTGGAAAACCTAATTGGGTGTTTTGGTGCTTTGTTCACCTCTTGGAAACAAGTGTAAATGAAGGAGATTTTGTTGATGATTTAGTTGATCTTCTCAAGTTAGTGTTTTGGGTTTTTAGAACCCTTGAAGTTGCAGATGCTCTACATCAAAAAGTGCATAACTTGCAAGATTAGATCCATGACCATTTAATTGTTTCAGAACTATAGACTTAACTCAAACAAAGACACAATTTTTTAACAAAATTTATAGTGAAATAATAATAGAGGGGATCCACTTCTAATCTTATGATATAGATCAAATTCAATACCAAATTAGAATTATTCTCCTTCATCAAACACATAACTAAATACACATATATATTACATTTAATTTCCCCACCCTTTAATATTTTATATTTCAATTATCATACACACAATAGATAGTCTAAGTTAATTGATGTTTATGTTTATGCATCTTATTGGATTAACTAAGATTAACATTATTAGAACTTAACTAAGATTAACATTATTAGAACTTTCCCTCAGGCATAGTACTATTGTAATCATATTGTAATAAGTTCTTCAACTCATTTTGTTAATTATTTATTAATAAGTTGGTTTTAAACCAATTAAAAACTAGAACTTTATGCTCTTCAAATATAATTTAATTTTTTAAAAGTGAACAAGTTAAATACTTAACTTTAAAAATTGTAAAAAATATTATTTTTGAACATAATTGGCTAAGAAGTTTGGGGTGTTATGAGAAAACAATGTTTATTTTTTATTAAAGAAAATCTCACAAAAATCAATTAACTATTTTATAGAGATTTGGATTCACACTATTAAAATAATAATAAAATAAAACTTCAATTAAAGCACATAAATTAACATATAAAATCTTCCATTTAATTTAACAATTAAAATAAAAATTAAATTAAAATAACTAAAATTATTATAATTAATAATTAAATTATAATTCTAATCCTATTATTATTAATTATTATAACCCTAAAAAAATTATAATTAGAATTATGATTATAATTAAGAATAAAGTAAAAATTAAAATAAATTAAAAATAAAATATTAATAGATGTAATGTTCCAAAAATTTATTTACCTAATATCTTTATTTTAAATCTTATTCTCATTATTAATTCATATTTTAGGATAATGATTTAAAATTTATTGTTAGCATTAGAATTAAGGTTAGAATTAGAGTTAGAATTATGAAAAGAACTAATTAACATTTAGTCCATTAATAAAACTTACATTTTTTTTTTCCAAATTAAAAAACAAGTGAAATTATTATTTTGAACTAAAAAGAAATATAGTGCCTTTATTTCTCTATATAAAGATTTCAGTTCGATAACTCCCTACGTAGGTTGCAAAACCACAATTATCCAGCACCCAAATCTAAAATGTTGTTTCTTCGCATTCATGGATTGAGTTGAGGATAACAGGCGAAGGCAATGGCGGCATCACTTGCATTCACTGTTCCTTATTTCCCAAATCATCTCCACGCCCTAAAAATCAGAGCCTCCTTTCAATCCACGTTCATTTCTCCTACCAAATTCCTCAACGTAAAATTGAACATCCGATATTCACCACGTCGCAGGTTCGATTCGTTGTTACAGGAAAAACCTCGAAAAATTATTTGTGCAAATAAAAACAACAAGAATTCAATAGCCATCCCAGATCGACTACTCGCAGCAGTTGGCTACTTTCTGCCTTTCTTCGACGGAGTACAATACGGCCGTTTTTTCTTGAGAGATTTCCCTTCTGCACAGCTTCTTCTCCAACCCCTTTCCCCAGCCATTAGGGTGTACAAAAGCTACCCCTATGCAAGCATTCTCGTGCTTATTATACTCTATTTTTATGTTGTGCCAAACCCTAACATAAGGCGTTATGTTAGGTTTAATGTCATGCAAGCAGTTGCTTTGGACGTTCTGCTCACTGTCGCTGATATTGTGGATCATGCTTTTGGGCCTCAGAACGGGATTGGTCTCAGCTTGTTGACGAGTTTTGATAATACTGTTTTCCTTTTCCTGCTAACTTGTTTTGTTTACGGTTCGACCTCTTGCCTTATGGGTCAGGTTGCTAGATTGCCTCTCGTTGCAGATGCAGCAGAGACACAGGTATTTTGAAATTTTATCGTAATAGATTTTTTTTGTTTTTTGTTTTAATCGTTTTTCTGGGAATAGAATGCATGTATTATGCTCGGCGGATATGCATAGCGTGAGGATGTTAGAGGTGTTGAAATGGTTTCTGGTTCAGTGGTAAATGAAGAATATTATTCAGAGTCTCTCTGAAATTCTGTTAATTTTGAATTTCCAATATGTGAAATAAAAATTTTTGGTGTCTTTACGGAAATTCAGTTGAATGGGTAATAATAATTTGGGGTCTTTGGCAAAAATGTTATTCTCTCTGAGGTGTCATCGAATTGTAATCAGGCATCCAATTTTATGCAGTGTTGTGTCAATGATTGGAACCTAATTGATTTGGATAGCTTTTGCCGATCATTTTTAGCTCTCTTACCCTGGAGCACATTTGTTTTGATCAGGGTAAAATGTATATTTGTTTTTTTAACTTTTGATAATTAGATGCACGTTCCACTGGGGCCTGCCCCGTGAATAAAATATGCATGGTGAGGTATTTGTAAATTCTAAAGCTCTGCTTAACAAAGGCCAGAACTCTAAATTTAAATTATGCCATTAGTTCCCTATCATCCAGTTACCCGAACACAGGTTCAACGATGAGGTATCTGCCTCATGCTCATAGTCATACCCACATCGTATCTTGCGGTGACTATATTAGAAGTTTAGATAGGTGCATCTTTATTCATGTGCTCATGTACGGTGTTGAAAATGAAATACCCATCCCTAACCGCATATACTTATGCTCCAAGTACATTAGCAGAGCCCTTCTCAGAAGGAGCTGCCAAAGTTTCCGGAATTTTTGGATGTTTGCTGTGGTGGCACGCAGATGTCCATGTTGACAGTGCTGGAGGGCATGCCTGAAATGATGATAGGCAGGCACATTTGTTTGAAGGCCGGTTTTCAAAAAACATGCTCATTGCCAACCACTCTGAGGGGCATTTTGAAGAGGCAGGAGGATCCTTCTCTTTGTTAACATTCTGTATAGGCTTTTTAAGAGGATGACTGTTGTCCCAGAGGGTCTATTCGAGATTGGTTTACTCTTGTGCTCATAAATCTAGTTTATGATAGATATTAGCCGGCTCTAGGAAAATTCACCACCAGCAATTCACCCATGGAAAATTCACCGTCAACAATTCACCACCACCAGTAATTCACCACCATGGAAAATTAACTGCCAAAAATTCATGCAATTAATTTTTCGTGTGGTGAATTGTTGGTGGTGAATTTACCCGTGGTGAATTGTTGGTGGTGAATTTTCCGTCAGTGAATTGCTGGCGGTGAATTTGCCGTATGCCATATTAGCCATTTGGACAGCATACTTGGAATTGACATCAGTATGGCCAAGTTGCCCGGATGTTGAGGAGGAAGAGTCCGCTGAAAATGTCTGGCTAAGGAAATATCAGTCTGTTCAAGAGTCACAGATGCAGGAAGATCGCAAAAATTGAGGAGTGGCTGCAAGATTGCATCACTGGAGAGATCAGACAATGGATAATTTGATGTTATTAAGACCAAATTAGTAAAAGCAGGGGAATTGCATTTTATTGAGACAAGTCGACGCTAATTTAGGCATTAATGTGCGCCGAAATTAATTTGATCTCACATTCTGCTGCGGGAAGAGGTGGTAACATCTATACCTATAGGGGCAGCCTGGATCTTTTCTTTGAATCTCATTCATGGGAAAGGCACTTTTGAGATGGCAGATAACCTCATGACTCAGATCAGCGAGGAATTTTGACTCATGGCAACCAGAGCAGCTAACAAAACCCTGTCTTCATATTAATCATACGTTTGAGTGTGCATGAGTTTGAATTTGGTATTGCTGTGGGGATATTTGTTTTCATGCTGAGTGGAAGGTATCATCTCTATTTTGCCTGTTCACCAGTAATTTTGGTTACTTCGTGTGTCTATATATTATTTGGTTGGTTAAGGCTGTTCGTTGTTTGTATTAGTTTTAGTTACCATCTGAGGTTTTATCTTGTTTTGGTCTATAAGGTGTTGCATGATGTCACCAAACTCTGGGCTGTTCTTTGTATTTTTTGAATTTTGGAATTATGATCAACATGAACTGAATAAACCTTCAACAGAACAATATATATCACTTAGATTTACTTTCACACAAGTAGGCTATATACACCGAGTTTACTGTGATTTATTTTCAATAGTTTTTAGTAAAGAAAAAGTGGTCGATTTCCCTAAAGTGATTCACTCCACAAGGGAATAAACGTTCTATGATGATATTAGATGGATTCTTTTCATTCATCAGAGTTTAATACCTAATTGCAGATTGATGCATTTAGTAGAGTTATCATTGATGTGAAGTTATTATAGGCTTCTGTTCACAATCTCATGTCTAATTTAATGCCCTCTGCATCTTGTTAAAGAATGAGTTTATCTACATAGTTGGGTCACAGATTTGAGCTTATGGAAATGTATGAATATTAATTTGCCTGATAAGATCGACTTTTGTATTTAATGACATAAGCTGTATGGTTTGGTCATACATTGAATATCTGGAATAGCGTGAAAGTATATCCTTTTATAAAGTCCCCTTTTGTACTTGATGATGTAAGAATTCACCAGTTAAGCCTTGTAAATTTCAGTCGATTCAATGGATTAGTCACAAAGGACAATGGGGAAGGTAATTTTGCATCCAATGGTATAAAGGTCAAGGCAGATTAGAAGATGGTTTGAGATTCCAAAAGTGCAGAATGGGATATGTCAACTGGAGCAATCTTTGGAGTTTTCATCCTCCATGGAAAGTGAATCTTACATTTGATTCCAAACAATAATTTTAATGTCAGACCGCACACTCTGCTTACATTTAATGTCAAGTGTATTGAACTTGAACAAAAAAATCTGGTAAACACATGGAGTTGGTATAAATTTGGACTCTTGTGCTAGGAATATACTGAGCCATACTTCAAATAATTACACCAACTTTGTTGTATCTCTCTAAACCAAGAGTTTCCTGACTAAGTGGATCCTAGATAGAGTTTTGTAGCTAAATATAAGTTCTTAGCCTTTTCCTACTTGTGATGAAAGTTGTCTGGGAACTAAGGCTATGACTGAATAAATTCGGTTAATCATTGCTACAAAGCTACTTCTGAGTCATCTCCCATAGCATAATGTCAGTAGAGATTTGTGATTCTCACATTTTAGACAGATGATGAATTCTTGTTTCACTTCTTGGACTGCAAATGTGTCAGTCTTACCAATCATTGTGTACTCTTTAAAGTTTAGGTCAAAACTTGAGAGGGATACAAAGAACTTTTCACAGGAGGTAGAAAGATCTATTTGTTCACACAAAAAGATTCCTTACTTAATACCCTGCGTGTTGTCAATGTCTGCTCTCCCCTGCAAAAAAATATCTCCTTTACCATTGAGATCAGTTGAAATCTGGGGAATATTTTTTCATAGCTTCATTTCTATTTTATATTTTGTTTTCTATTAAATAAATGTGTATTCTTTACGGACACAACAATTTTTAACAATCATTGTGATAAAGAGAAATGTTGCTGATATGTATTAGTGCATACTTAGGTTTATAGTTTCATCTATCTTGATCTCCTAGAAGCTTCCTCAAACATTTCCTAGCCACCCTACAGTAAAAGCTTCACGCCGAGTCTTATTTTTTTTTTAGTTTTATGACCTTTACATTTGATGGCTTGGCTGAATAGAAAAAGTTTCAAATATCTCCAACTTTATTGTCTGTCTTAAGATGGTTTTGAATTGCACATTGTTTTTGGAACTTATTTGTTTCTGAAACTTATGGTTGAATCTTACATGACATTTTTATAACAACTGTTAATTCTTTTTAGTGACAATCAAATTAGATACTCTCTGGATCCTTCTCACATTGTAAAGTGAATAGGATTTTATGTAGTATATCAAGTCAATGGTGCTTAAATGAGCTTCATTCACAATGGCCCAATATAAAGAAAAAGTCTTCAATTACAACTATGCTTTGTTTTATACCATTTCAAGAATGACTACTTGGCTTTTCATGTTTTTGTTTCTTAAATGTATTTTGCATGTGTATTTCGGTTCCATGCAAATGTTATTCTAGCCTGTTTGAAGTTTCTATTTGAGTTCATGCACTTGTGATGGTTTTCCACTATGGTTCATGCAGTCATCATCAAACATTGATCTATTTTCTATCCAATTGGAGGCCTTCTCCTAGGTTACCATAGTTTTGTATAGGAGAAAAGTGCATACTTAGCACTTCTCCTTAGCTGTTTTATACACAGTTTAGCCTTTTCCTCAAGTGTGCCATTCTATTATTTAATTCAATGGATTTTAGCACATAAGCTAATTGTATCTGACCTTTTCCTTAGCCTTTTATCTATTTTTCCACCTTGGCTGGAAGTGTGGATATGATTTTCTATGTTGTAGGTACAATTTCATCTACCTAATTCATATTCTTATTTCACTTTCTTTGAGCTGGCTATCATCCAAAATTGGACTGTTGCTTGTTGGCTTGCCTGCAAAATCATTTGTAGCCTTTTACCTGTTTTCCCACATGATTTTGTCCACCTAATTCATATTCTTTTTTCACTTCATTGAGCTGATTATCCTCCAAAATTGGGCCATTGCTCATTAACTTGCTGGCAAAATCTTTTGAATTGACACCTGGGATTGCATATTTAGAGGCAAGCCCTATGCATCTGTAAACCCATATGACAGCATCCATTGCAAGCATCCTTGAGCAATCTAAGAGCATCACGAGTATGCAAATGAGAGCAATCTGCGTTAGCAATAACAATTTCTGCAAATGTATCACACTTCAATTCTGGCAAAGCAAGCACCTTAAGGTGTAAACAATTTTTGCAAATGTATCACACTTCAATCCTAGCAAAGCAAGCTCCTAAAGGTGTATTTTAACAAGGCATTAGCCACAGTTCAACTATCTTTCAAACGTGGAAAGGTTTGGGAGCAGTTGGCCAATATACACAAGATTGCATCATATCAGATAGAATCATGGGCACGATTACATTCAAACTTAATATGATCTGCTTTGGAAATGGTAACTTCAGATCTGAAATTTATAGTTAGGGGAAGGTACCAAAGTGCATCTATAGTCTAAGTCAATCACGCTATCTCCCCTTGTCATCAAGGAGCTAAGCACTTCCTAACCTTTCTATTGGTTTGCTATATATTTGAGTATTGCTTACTCAACTCAATTATATATATTCAAAAATCAGATTAAATTCTTTTATTAATCTTCACCCCTAAATCCTTTTTTTTTCTAGAGGGGTGTTTTCTTCTCTACAAGTGTACATGTTTCTAATTGGTATTTTCTGGTATACAAAAGCAAAAACTAACCTTGATGCCAACATCATTAACATTGATTTTTAATATTTATCTTAAGTTTGCCATAGTCTATATGTTTCTAATGCCTTAATATTCGGTGGTTTACAACACCTACCTCAATGTGTTATATATTTAGAGGAGAGGATCAATCTTTTATTGCCTCAATGCTTCAATTTACAACCATTGTATCTAAAGGTTATGAAGAAACACACTAGTAAGATACTATCAGGACCTTGAAAATAGCAATATACTTGTTAATTGTTATAGTATAATAAATTTATAATTCAATTAAATCAATTATTATTTAAATGTTTCACCCTAATTGGTGGTATATTACTCCATTTTAAAATCATATCAATTGCCACAACATCCATTGAATAGTGAGATCTTTGATTTCAAGAATTTACATTCATGGAAATTTGATTTAATGAGAGATGCATTCCATCGGGTTTCTATTGTTGTTTTAGTTATTTAGGTTGTCTTTGGAGTTGGGATATATTATATAAAATAAAAACCTATAAAATGTATATAGTGGCAGTGTTATAAAATCATACCATTTGCCACAACATCCATTAAAAGATATTTGATTTCAAGAATTTACATTCATGGAAACTTGATTCAATGAGAGATGCATTGCATTGGGTTTCTATTGTTGTTTTAGTCATTTAGGTTGTCTTTAGAGTTGGGATATATTATATAAAATAAACAAGCTATAAAATGTATATGGTATTAGTGTTTTTGATAAAAGGAATAATAGATTTTGAAGGGATCCGGAACCCTTAAACAAAAAGAACAAGGCTGCAGCAAAAGACAGTAAGCAACCAACAAAAAAAGATCAGCTCCATAACAAGACCAATCAAGATTTGCACTTTACACTTTTCTTGTGGGAGTGGAGAATCATGTCGAAAGAGGGCTTAGAGGATTTAACTTTTTTTCCTTTAACTGTGATCCACCCATCTTCCACTTGCGCCGCTTTACCATCCCAAACCAACCCGCAACTTTCATGAGTATGAAAGCCAGTAGCAAATGATTTAAGAGAATCATCTTGATTCCTCTGCGCAGATAAAGACTTCACAGAAGAACCGCCAGAAGGGGAAGCCGAAGCACAACCACCTGAAGTGGCAGACTTAGACTCAATAGGGGAGGCCCTAGCGTCCCCGCCAGTTGAGACGATAGGAGGGGGCGTCCCAAGATCCAGTGGTTCAGAGGCAACCACATCTGAAAAACTATTATTCTGATAAGCTTTCTTCTCAACCGTATAATGTTGTTGAGAAGCACCTTTCCACCAAGTAGCTGTCTTAGTTTTTTTCTCAAATCGACAATGCACAACCGCATGTTCAGTATTGAAGCATCGTCTATACTGGAAGAGAATCCTTTCATAATCCAAAGATTGGACCCAAGAGCCTTTAGAAGATTTAAGGACTTCAGCAGGCAGCTTTTTTGAAACATTTATTTCAACCAGAATGCGAGCATAGGTGGAATGAAGAATGTCAGAAGATTCATCATCCACCATCAAGAAATCACCAAGGGCCTCACCCACTTCCTCCAGAAGAGAATCATGCCAAAGGTGAAGGGGGAGATTGGGCAATCTGACCCAAATTGGGAATTTATTAAAAGTTTCAGAAATAGGGTTGAAATCGGAATGCCAAGGTTTGATCATCAGCATATATTTGTCCTCCCAACTAAAATAAATTTCACATAAGATTACTTTTCTGTCCTGAGCATTATCAAATTTAGCAGCAAAAAATCCCTTAGCCAAGGGATAAATGTTAACTTTACCCGAAATTAAAGGCTCCCATTCGCTAGAAATCCAGGAGTGCAGCTGGGGGAGGTTAGGCCAAAAACCTTTGAACCGGTAGATCACCCCGCAAAGGGAAAGATCAGCAGGAACTTCCTCAATATCTTCAACTGTTTCATCTTTCAGCTTCATTGAAATAACACTCTTGACAGGGATAAATCCGCCAGAATGCCCAAACCTGGGTCCCGCAAAATTCGTGGCTTTTGCCTTAGGGCCGACCCCTGTGACAAGCCTTCCACCAGGCATCGAAGAGACAAGGCCAGCCCCTCCCTGACCACCACCAATGGCCGTTCCAAAATCCTGCAAAACGGCCCCCATAACACCACCATGCTGCACAGGAGGACGAAGGCCAATAGACATAGTTGATAGACCATCCGACGCCGCCGCCACCGCACCAAAAAGCACCTTAGGGTTTCCTTTACCTTCCGCAGACTCCGCCCACACAAAGGAAGCAAAAAACCGTTTCCCACTCGCGTCCATATTCAAACATGTCCACTGGTATTAGTGTTAATCAAACTAATTATTAAGAAATTGAATTATTTGATTCTTCAAAATTAATATGTAGGACATATAAGTGATGATATGTATTTTAAACTTGAGGACTTCAAAATTAAATTGTGATGTCACTTATTTAAATTATAGTTATGTTTACATTTGTAATCTAGACAAACTAAATATATTGTAATAAAGATACATGCATGAAATAGTTCTTGACTTTTGAAAGACTGTTTACAAAACTATGCCAGGTTAATACTTAGGTTACAAAGTGGAGAGGGATTGTAATAACAACATAAATCTTAGTTAAACCAACTAGAGTTTCTTGGTCACTAGTTGTGTCAACACAAATTTGGTTTATAGTTTGTCAAAACATAGAGAGGACAAGAAGATATGGCTAGGCAATGCTAGGTTGCCCTTTGTAGAGGTTCCAACTATTATTGGTTAATTATTATGTTTTTGGGCATCCCTTTTACATTTCAATTCTCCTCTTTAATTTTGTGGTGACCTATCATGGCCCACATTGGGAAGAAATTATATTTCTTCATTGCTAAGCCCATTTCCCTTTGAGGGAATTCTAGATTTGTTTTGAAGTGCTTATTTCCATGCATGTTTACTATTTTCCCTATCAAACTCCTTTGAAAGCCTCTTAATATTTTGGTTGGGAATTTTGTTGTCTTCCATATGATTGGTGATCTTGGCCTTATTTACACTCATGAACAATTTCTATCCTTGTGTGGCAAATGGATTATTAGGGCCCTTGAAGGTAAAAAGCCCCAAAAATTCTTCTTTGACATTGCATTAACTCTAGAACTATACATGGTAGATAGGATTGCAAACGTCTAGGCTTTCACTCCATTCTTATTATGGACTTGTGCAAATTCATTGCATTTTTGTTGCCAACATTATTTTGAAGGATTGGAAGCCATTAAGCCTTGGATTTTAAGGAATGAGAATAATTTTAGAACTATAAATTTCATCAACTGTGAATCTATTTGGTACTCTAATGATCACATGCTAGGATAAACATCTTTTTTAAGTTCCTTGGGTTCATGCTTTAAATTTTTTCAAGAGGGTTTTGCTATATCTTAGACCTTTTTTCCAATAAAACCAAGTTACTTTAGCTAGAATTTAAAGGTAAATACAACTTAGGGATTAAGAATATGAATAATTCCAAACCATTATGGATTTTTTTTCTCCAAAGATGCTCCATAAAGTAGGGAAGTGGTATCTAGATACTCCTTTCTAAAATTAAAATCATTTCAAAGGATATTCATCTCTCTTTCCTCACCTACCCATGGTTCCAAAAGTCAATGCTAAGTGCTGATTATAGTCTACTACCACTCAATGACACCATAGGTTTCAAACAATTAGACCTTCCATTCTAGAGCCCAAAATAGGTCATTTTATTTGGTGTCTCCTCTACCAAGTCTTCCTATTGGATCACAACTTATCCATTTGGGTGTTTCCAAACCCCTTCATCCTTTTTGTGGAAATTTGGACACTCAAGAATTTATTCTAGTTTTTTCCACATGCTCAAGCTACATGGATTTGGATACATGATTTTCAAGCTCTTCTACTTGAAGTTTTTCTCCTAGCATATAATTCTTTTAGGCAACGAGACTATTTTTTTTTTTGAGATTTACCTATATTTGGTATGCTTTTACAACAAAAATTGTATTTAGTATTTGAAAAGCTAAGAGTGTTTCTTTCTTTTGAGGTGATGTTGTGGATATTCATTTTTCCATGTGCGCTAAAGCCATTATATACTCTAATTCTATGCTATAGATTTAGGTCTAGGATAATAAAGTTGCTCTATAATTTTCCATTTATAGACTCTTATTAATCCTTGGGCTAATGTCCCTTGTACTATTGCTCATGTACTTCCTTCTCTTGCTAATAGGTATGCCTCACCTTTGTGTGGATTTCATCATGGTTGTAATCATAGTGTTCATTCTAGACATGGCTCCCATGGGCCTCCTTAGGAAAGACATTGAGCTAGTCTTCTTAGGTACATGGCCAATATTCTTCTTATCATGATAATGACATTCCTAGTTGGTATGATGGTGGAAAATTTCGCTAGTTGAACCTAACTATTTCTCTTGTTCAACTTGTTTGATCAAGAAGAATAAAAGTATAAAGAGGACACCATCATGAGTTGGGAGCCTATTTTTGATGACCAAGATCTCCTAGATGGATGGAGCAAACCCCCTAACCAGGAATATCCTTCTCCTACCATTGGGATTGAGTTATTTGCATAGTAGTGTGATCACTTTTCTTTTGTCTATGGACTTTTGCATCAATTTTTGGGATTGTGATTCCATTCCACTCATCTTTTATGTGAGCTAGTGTATTTTATTTAAAATTATTTAATATAGAATGTGCACTATTCATCATAAAAATAATACTAACACTATTGACACACCACTTTCTTCCAATACCATTTTTTTTTCTATCAACACCATTATAAAATCCCCTCAAGATATGACTCTTTTATTTGATGATATGATTGGCATGGCAGATAAACCCTTGATGTGGATTCTAATTCTTTTGCCCCTTCAATAGAGCCCCTTAGTATTACATTCACATAAGAAAAAATACATGATCAAAATTATGATGGCCCATTATAACTCAATATTGTTATTAGTGACAATTGTTTTGAAGTGATTTTGATTGATCCTACTTATCCCTTCAACTTTATCATTTATGAATACCTTTTCAACACAAGTACTAACCATGAACCCTACCCCACTATAGGGTAGCCTTGAAATCATATAATGAAATTTACACCGAGATCTTAGGTAGCATTATTCAACCCATTAAGATTAGATCTACAATTGCCAAAATTCTTGCACATGTTCTATGTCTTTCTAACTAGTTCTTTGTTCTTAACTTAAGACTTGGTTAGATAAATACAAATCTAGTCCTTCTATCCTTCAACAATGCTTAAATTTATCCATGAAGATTCTATCATCACCATCCCTTAGTCCATGATTAAACCAATGTGTACCTACAAATCATTTTTCTCCACGCTGTTTAGATAAATGGTCTCTCCATAGGATTTTTTGCATGCTCTGCATATAGGTGGCATCACTTCATGGAGTTCACTTGTTACATTTCCCTTTAGTGGAATTAATTTCATATTTTGTAAGTGATGAGCTCAATTACTCTTGCATAATATTATTTATTGCTAGGGGCTAAGTGCTTCCCCTATGGGGATTTTGATTTTTAACACACAAATTTTGAATTTATGGAGGTTTTTTCTTCATGAAATAAAAGAAAAAGATAAATCACTTTGAAACCATTTGATGTTTTCCTAGATTGAGCATCATTTGAACTTGTTAGTATAGAAACTTAAAATTAACGTGCCATTGGCTAAGAGCATCTACATTAACAAGGAATATCCCTTTGTTCGCAAACATAAAAGCCAAAGAACAAGTGGTATTGGCCTAGAAACATAACAAGTTTTTGCATTCCAAACAAGTTATTAGTATAATAATAAAATTTAATTGCACCATTGGTTGGCAATAAACACATTATCGATGGCTATCCCCCAACTACATAGCTTCATGCAATAAACTTACATAACAAAAGTAGATAAAAAAAATGCAATATTCTCCAAGATCAATGGTCAACACATGATATAAAAGTTGTTAGTCTAACAAATTAATATTTTCACACTATAATCTCTTGAGTTCACATAATGCTTTGGTGGTTGATACTACTCGTCTAGTATATAATTTGATCTAGTACAACAACTAGACATATGTCAACCTTGTGCATGTTGAAGAAAGTAGTGGTTTGATATCTCTCCTTTGTTGTGTCATTGGTCAAATCTACCTAGCATGGCATGTGTGTTGGCCCCCTTTTTGGTCACACAAAGAAACTATGAATTGATAAAAGAAGAAAAATGTACTAGGGAGAGACATGGTGAGATTTCATACATTTAAAATAGGACTAACATAAAAGCATTATTCCATTAGTGGAGAAAATATGAAGGACAAGTTTATTGGAAATATCCTACATCATCTAATCTTTCACAAGAGGCCTCCATCTAACAACCATTAATCCCAAAAGTAAAATCAACTCTATATCAGGATAAAAGCATAGCATTGGTCCAAAACTTTTACACACTATTTTGAGGAATACTACATCTAAGGAATACAAAACCACCCAAACAACATAAGATATGTCATGTCGAATTTCTAGCATGGTGATCATCAATTCTTCAAGAGGCCATCACTTTAAATTTGAATCTTGGTGCATCTATGTGGTAGTTATGCATGTGCAATAGTGAATGTTACTATTTCCTAGCATGGTGGTTCCATCTTTTTTTGAGCCTATTTTATAAATAATAGCTTTGTGCTCATGTAAAGAGAGGAGGTATTAGGGATAATCATGCCATAAGGGCTCTATGTGTATATTATTTTCTCAAATATTTGTTACTTTATTTTAGATGATTTATGAATTTATAAATGTGCATTGTTAGTAAATAAATATATGAAGTCATGATCTTGTTGTCCCCCTACTTTGTTCATTTGATAACCATTTATTGATTTAAAAAGTACTTAAAAAATGTTTTCTTTGATTATGATTGTGCAATATATATTGTTGATAAATGAAAAATCAATCCAATGGATAACTCATACTATTCATTTATATTAATTTTAGATTTCTAGTAATTTCTTTCTCCTTTCTCTTATTATGATCCGCGAAGAGCTCACTAAATATCCTATGAAGAGTTGGATTTTAAAATCCTAGAGGTTGTTTCTCAAATCAAGTTGTAATTTTGTGAAATTCCCATGTTCCCATAGGTTTGCATGAGAGTGTAAATTTGAACATTAATAGTTTTGGCATGGGTTGGACTTGAACTATCATATCTTGAATCTCACTTAAGGAACTATCATAGCTTGAGCCTCACCTAAGGAACTATCTTATAAAATATTGATCCTATTATATGAGAAAAAGGCCTCTGACTAGATCTATTATATCTGCCAACCCTCATATTCTAGACCCACCTCTTGATATCACTCTTAGAAGAAGAATTATTCATCAAAATACACTATCTCCTCCTCTGATGGTAGCCTAACAAATCCCCAATTTTTTTTGTGAATTAGAATAGTGGGATTCCATTAATTCCCATAGTTCCTTTGACTACTTGGAACCCTATTGCTACAAATTTCACTAAATCCCTTCCAAAGTTTACCAAGAAAGACTTAAAAACATAGGTGGAACATCTTCAAGATGTTGTAGATACATGCATAATACACTTTGTTTTAGAATAGAAAATTTCTCTGAGGTTGCTTGTATCCTCATTCAATGAAAAACCTTGCATTGGTATGAATTACTTGCCCTTATCTTATTGCATTATGGGACCAACTTAAAGATGCCTTCTTCAAAAGATTCAAGGAAAAAGGAGATATGTCCTCATTACTATATCAATTGATCACTATAGAAAGAGTACCATAGGAAGCTTAAAATGAATTTAATACCAAGTTCATGAAGACTTGGGAAAAAATACTTACTTATACATGACTATTAGCTTGTTGTGACCACTTTAATACAAACCTATCATTTCAAGATTGGGGATCGTTGTATTACATGCCTCATTTCTAACATTTCTATGTATGATTGTTTATGTCTCGAGCATGACTACTTAATAAAATATGAAAGGAAGTAATATAAATGAGTTAGTACTTTGAGTTGCATTGTTGTTGCACTATTCAATGCTAAGCCAATATTCCAATCCTTAGTTGAGTTGTCTTTTTGTTAGTTGTAATGATATCCTAAATCTCTTTCACTTTGGACCCTTTTTAATTTTTTAATTTTTAAGATCTTTGGTTTAAATTTCATTTAGGGTTTAGTGGTTTGGCTCATTTTTGCTACACATTATATTTGCATAATATCACATTCATTGATATGAGTTATATCCTTAGGTGTTCAATTAGTGTAGGATGCAATTTGTCATGCATGCCACATTGCCATAGGGGGTGCATGCTCATGTGATCAGGTTTGGTCACTACAATGGAGGTCTCATTTTGTGTGTGTACGAGTCCTATAAATTCATCATAGGTGTTTGCATGCTTATGGTTATCATCCTAAAGGTGTAGTTGTATTGGTTGTTATTTAACATCATATGTATAGGGGTGTCACATGGGCATAAAGGTGTGTGCACTAGTTTTGGCTACTAGTTCCCTTAATATTTTATTCCTTAAATGTTTTTATGTCTTACTATTCTCATTTGGGCTTATTCTTTTATGTAGTGCACTTAAAGTTAAAATTTACACTTTGTAATAAATGTTTAGACTATGCTTTGGCTTTAGTAGTACATTAGGTCATTTTAATTAATTTTGCACCTAAAAGTTTAAATATTCCTTCACTTTGTTTAAAAATGACATTGGATTTTCACTACAAACTCATTGGTCCTTCAAGCAAGGCTTTGAACCTAAAAAACAAATATGCAATTGTATTGAAAACTCTAAAAACTTAATATTACATTGAATCAGACTATTGAACTATTGTGGCAATTGTTAGTTGGTTATTAGGTTCCAAAGTTTGGAGAGTCATTAAATTGGATTTAATTAGCAAAATATTTAAATTGCCATCATTTTAGACTCCTGAATAATTTTTATAAATATGCAAATTTATCTAAAGACTTGAACAAGAGATTTTGGAACATTAAATAAGATTGTCTTAAAAAGAGGCAAGTTCGAGGACCTATAATAATATTATTCAAAATGAAATGACAATAGTTGAGCATTGGAGTCCTTGTTTCCATCATCTTAGACTTGTAAATTGAAACTATGAATCAGAATTATAGCGTACATGCAATAGATGATATGAATCCCAAATTGTTAATTTCTTATAATCCAACTACAAATTAATTGCACAATAAATTCATAGAATAGAATCAAAACAATTTATCTGATTTAAAACAATTAATACACTGGGTTATTTAACAACTAATAACAACAAAAGCAAAAAATAACAAGAATCCAATCACAAATAGACAATAACATAGATATACCTAGGAAACCTTAGTGTGGGGAAAAACTTGCAAATGTTGGATCTTCTATTTAGCCTAACAACAAACTTTTTTTTTCGAAAATACAATATTGATTTGCTACATCAATCTTACATATATAGCCTCAGTTTTTTTAAATCAACGTGCAAGAAATTTTTTTTCCTTACATTACTCAGCGTTAAATCACACATAAAATCACTCTCAGTCTTATCTCAACCTCATAAACCTGAAACATTCTATTAATGAATAAAAAATCTACTGTTGTTGGAAATCCAACTCGAGTTGCTTTAAAGCAACTCCACACTCCACCTTTTGAGCTATGGAGAAATCAACACTCCCTCTTAGCAAGGAAGGTGTTCTACACAACACCCAACTTATCCCTGAAGTATTCAACCTTACTCTTCATCAAGGCCTTGGTTAGGATATCTGCTATTTGTTCATCCGTAAGAATGTATTGGAGCTTCACTATCCCCTTCTCCACACAATCTATGATGAAGTGGTACTTGATCTCAATGTGCTTTGACTTGTCATACAACTTTGATTATCATAGTAAATGGCTGTCGGATCTAGCTCATGATCAAAGAGCCCAGCTAGAAGTTTTTGAAGCTAGATAGCCTCACATGTAGCCATATTGGCTGCCATATACTTGACCTCAATAGAACTCAATACAACCGACTTTTGTTTCCTACTGTACCAAGAGACTACTCCTGATCCCAAACTAAAACAACACCCTGAAGTGATCTTCTGATTAGTTGTACTACTTGCCCAATCTGCATTGGTAAACCCCTTGAGCTTCACTCCATCCTGTTGAACATACTTCAACCCATAATCAACTATGCCTCAAAGATACCTCAAAACATGCTTCACAATGATCCAGTGCACACGTTTAGGTTCCACCATATACTGACTAAGTGAGTTCACTGCAAAACAAATGTTTGGCCTAGTGTTGACTAGATACATAAGAGAGCCTATCAACTTTCTGTGTAAAGTCGGGTCCACTGCCTCTAATCTAGAAGCATCAATCTTCTTCCATTTGGTCATAAGTGACGTGGACATGGGTTTACAGTTCTCCATCATGAATCACTTCAGGATATCAATTACGTACTTCCATTGTCTAAGGAAGATCTCTCCCTCTTTCTACCACAACTCCAATCCCAGAAAGTAGTGCATCAACCCCAAGTTCTTCATCTCAAACTCACCTGTGAGATTCTGCTTGAAGTGTGCTATGAGCTCCTTTGACCTTGTGAGAGATAGGTCATCAACATACAACACCAATATGAGAAGTTTGTCCTTTACCTAAACATAGTACAAGTTTGGATCTTCCTCACTCTTGATGAATCCCATGCTCTACAAGTAACTGTCAATATGTGAATACCATGCCTTGGGAGCTTGCTTGAGCCCATACAATGCTCTTTTCAACCTGCATACATGATAATCCCTCCCATGTGCTTCAAATCCTTCTGGTTGTTCTATGTAAATATCTTCCTTAATCACTCCATTAAGGAAGGCCATCTTTACATCCATTTGGTGAATTCTCCAACCCATCTATGCTGCTACAAAAATGATAGCTCTTATGGATGAGTACTTGGAAACTGAAGCAAAAGTATCGATATAGTCAATCCCTTCCTTTTGAGAAAACCCCTTAGCCACAAACCGAGCATTGAACTTTTCCACACTACCATCTACAACATGCTTAATCTTATACAACCATCTCGAGCCCACCACAAACTTACCTTTTGGCCGTGGTACTACCTCCCACATGCTATTCTTCATGATGGAAGAATACTCTTCCACCATGGCATCCCTCCATACTTGGTGTTGGGAGGCCTCCTGAAAGTTGGAAGGCTCTACTTTAATTAATTCACTCATAAGTTCCACATACTCAGAATAACATTTGGGAGCCTTTCTTTGTTTGATTGAATCTTGTGGATCACCAACATATTCTTGGGCCTCTGTTAGTGTTTGCTCAACCACCCTATTTCTCCTCTTCTCGGTAATAGGAATATGAGGCTAAGGAATTATTTGTTCCTCCTTTTGATCAATTTTCTCAACTTGCTTGCTCTACTCTCTAGCTTGTATGACTAAAGTTTGAGGAATTTGTGCTACCTCAAGCGTGGGTGATTGCTCCTCCTCATTCTTCAAGTTGCTAGACTTCTGAAGAGCCCTCTCTTCCTTGAACTTCACATCTCTGTGAACAACTATTTTCCCGAGGGCAAGAATGTAAACCCGATAGGCCTTAGAAGTTTCACTATACCCAACAAGGATACCCTTCTCTACAATTGGTTCCAACTTGGTTCTCTTCTCCACAGGAATGTGACAATACACAAGGCATCCAAAGATTCGAATGTTCCTCAAATCAGGTTTCTTACTGGTGAATGCCTCTCCTAGAGTCAATTTTCCCAACACTTTGTGAGGGCTCCTATTCTGTAAATATAGAACTATATTGCAAGCTTCTTCCCATAAGAACCAAGACATATCTTGATCATGAAGCATGGCCTTGGCTACTCCAACTATAGCCCTATTTTTCTGTCCAACAACCCCCTCTACTGAGGGTTGTACATAACTATCAACTCTTTCTTGACACCTTCCTAAGTGCAAAAATATTTGAAGGAAGTCGAGGCATACTTGACTTCATTATCAGATCTCAGTATCTTGATCTTCTCCCAATTTGGTTCTCCATGAGAGCCTTAAACTCTTTGAACCTACTGAAGACCTCATCTTTATTCTTCAAAAAATATATCCACGTCTTCTCGTAGAAGTCATCAATGAAAGTAACATAATACTCGTAACCATTCAAGGATACTATTGTCATGGGTCCACACACATTTGAGTGTACAAGATCCAAAATCCATTTGGATCTAGTGTAGCTGCTTGGAAAACTGGTCTTGGCATATTTCCTAGGTGCATAGCCTTTGCACACCTCATGCTTTTCTATCTTGATCTCAGGAAGCCCTACCACTATTTTCTTGAGACTATTAAGTGCTCCATGGTGAAGGTGAGCCATCCCCCTATGCCACAATTCTCCTAGTGCTACAACTACTTACCAACGCATGTGCTAGCTCAAACTGTAACCAAAACAAGCTACCATGCTTGACTCCAATCACTTTTGCAACCTTGGAATCCTTGGGATGAATATAGACTTTTCCCCTCTCAAAGATCACGATGTAACCCTTGTCTTCCAAAGTAGAAACATAGATTAAATTCTTTGTCATTCCGAGGATATACAACACGTCCTCCACCAATAGAGGTTTTCTGGAATCCCTCTGAAACTTGACCGTGCCAACACCAGTTGCATGGTACTCGACATCGTCTCCAAGCTCAATATAGAAATCCAACTTCTCCTCCAACTTGGTGAAACATTATTTGATTCCCATCATGTGGCAAGAAGCCCCACTATAAATATACCATACCTTGTTGGTAATTGAACTTGAGAGACATGCAATGAGAGAAAAGTCATTCTCAAATTGTGATGCAAACTCATCCACCTCTACTATAGTAGCAACTTGCTTCTTCTGCTTGTCCTTATTTTTCTTATTCGAACATTGACTGACATAGTGACCCAACTGATGGTAGTAAATTTTTTTTATTTTGCTCAAATATTTCTTCTTCCCACTCTTGGAAGAAGAACCTTTTGTTTGCTCTTTATTGGACTTCTTCTTACTCTTGCTTGCAAGAGCAATATTTTCTTCATCTTGACCCTTCTTTGTCTGATATCCTCGATTAACACCTTCACAAATCTCCTCCTGAACAAAATCATCCCAAAGCCTTGCCTAGTCGGGTAGGCGATCTTTGCCGACAACACACTTGACAAACTTCCCAGTGCTTCAAGAAACCATTCAAGGCTATACACACCAAATCATCTTCAACAATCATCTCTCCAACAACAACCAGCTCATCTATGACCTGTGTTAGCTTGGACAAGTAAGAGGTCACACTCTTGCCTTTGGATATCTTGGTGTTATGTAATTTTTCCTTGAGCATCATCTTACAACTCTGATAGTCACTCTGATAAAGTTTTGTGAGTGTATCCCACATCTCCTTGGCAGTGTATTTCCCTGATAGATGAGGAATTAGATGATCTCTTACCCCATCAAGAATAATCCTTTGAGCCTTGGCCTCCTTCATGCGAATCTAGGGAAATAGGATCATTTATTGGTGGTGTCACCTCTATACTAGCATAGATCCACAACCTATTCTCTTTGAGAATAGATGTAATCCGAACCTTCCACTATAAGAAGTTAGATGCACCCTTAAGCCTCTCTTCATATCGAACACTGGTTGCCATAGTCACAGAAGAAACTAGAGATAATTTTTTTTTTTTTTAAATCTGTGTCACAAATCTTGGCTTCGTATTCAAATTTTAGAGCTTTGATACCATCTTAATTCCTTATAACCCAACTACAAATTAATTGCACAATAAATTCACAGAATAGAATCAAAACAATTTATCTATCTAATTTAAAACAATTAATACACTGGGTTATTTAACAACTAATAACAGTGAAAGCAAAAAATAACAAGAAGCCAATCACAAATAGATAATAATATAGATATACTCAGGAAACCTCAGTGTGAGGAAAAACCTACAAATGTTGGATCTTCTATTCAACCTAACAACAAACTTTTCTTTTGAAAATACAATATTGATTTGCTACAACAATCTTAGATATATAGCTTCAGCTGTTTTAAATCAACATGCAAGAAAATAAACTTTCTTTACATTACTCAGCTTTAAATTACACATAAAATCACTCTCGGTCTTATCTCAACGTCACAAACCCTAAACATTCTATTAATGAATAAAAAATCTATTGTTGCTGAAAATCCAACTCGAGTTGCTTTAAAGCAACTCCACACTCCACCTTTCAAGCTACAAAAAAATCAACACAAATGTCATAATCACACAATGTAGATCTAAACCAATACCAAAATTTGAATTTTAAATGAAATGTTATGAATTTTTAACTCAACTAGGGTATAGGTTGTGAAAGTTTCACTCCACCTTCCTAATCACATGACCTCCATATAAGTGGTTATTAAATCTCTGTTTTGGGTATTTGGTATTCATAAATGAACCGAGCACGAATCACATGACCTCCATATAAGTGGTTATTAAATCTCTGTTTTGGGTATTTGGTATTCATAAATGAACCGAGCACGAGTAGTATTACGAATATTTGGAAGTGGTCAAGGCTAAACTATGAAAATTTGGTGTTCCAAACTTTTAAAAGATAAAATACAAATTTTGAAAAAAGTAAATAGACTTAAGGTGAGGATAATTAGCGCAGACTTGCAAAATAAACTTATAATTGGGCCTATCTTTTGGGATTCTTTCCAATAAATTAAAGAGTTGCAAGGGAGTGTACATGATGGTATTGAGTTGACTTCTTTTTCACCATAGGAAAATCTAGAAGATTAAAGAACAATTCGAAATTTAAAGACAATTCTTTTAATAGATATCATTCTCACAATTGGAATAGTTTAGTCTCTGTGATGGCTTTACATGAAGAACAAGCTATTTTGTTTGTGGGTCATTACATGGTAGGTGTAGTTGCAACATTGGCGATGATTTGGTAAATCCCACCTTTTTGCATTACATTTGGTTCTCCATTGGTGGGGGATGTTAGAATTGGGGAAGAAATTGGCCATAAGGATTAGTAGGAAAAAAATTGTAATGAGCTCCTTGCACTATTTGAATCAATTTTTAAGCCTTAAAGTGTAATTTTATCTCACCCTACGAGCGTTAATATGAAATGCTTCCTTTTTTTTCCTTGTTAGTATTGCAAGATTTTTATTAACATTGTGTGGTATGTAGGGGATTTTGATCTTTGAAGTTTCTATAGATCTTTTGGTACTTATACTTTTTGTTCAAACTATAGTGTAGCTTGTATTGAGGATAGTAAAGTTGTATTGAAAATGTTCCATTTTACTATGCAAAATAAAGAAGATATATCTTTTTATGAATTTGCGAGTCCTTTTTTTAGAGCATATTAATTATGGCAATGTATTGGGATTTGACATTGAACACTTACTTAACATGATTAGGATTACAAACCCCATTAAAGAATCCTCCTTTTCTATGGTGATAACACCAAAATAAGAAGTGACAGGTATTAGGGCTAAGGTTAATCATGCATTCCTTTCCCTCAAAACAACTCGAGAGATGAAAAAAATCATGACATTAATAATGAGAAGATAAATGACATGTTAAGCAAAACCCAAAGTTCTCTACCAAAATTGGAGTGGTATAAAGTGTTAAGAAAATGGTGTTTCAACTTTAGGATTATAATAGGTTAATATGTATGAGCATGGGGTCCAAGGACAACACCACCAAAGCCAAATTTTATTAAATTTTGTTATTGTAAATCTAGACCATTCAATTAAGTCTCAGATCTGATGGTAAATATTTTGTTGACTTGTCTTGCCTTATAAGACAACCCTATTTTATGAGGGAAATGTATTACAACTATGTAAATATTTTGATAGATTTTGTAAAGATTGTGGCATTCATAGACAAAAGACAACTTTGTATTCTCCACAATATAATGGAATTGCAGAAAGAATGAATATAACACTGATGGAGAAGGCTAGGAGTATGCTAAGTGGTGTTGGTCTAGAACAAAGGTTTTGGGCCGTAGTTATTGCCACTGCTTGTTACTAGATTAATAGGTCTCCTACACCAGCTCTTGTTAATAAGACACCTATAAAGGAATGGTCGGGTCACAAACCTTCACTAAAACATCTTAGAGTTTTTGGTTGTGAGTCATATGCACATGTGCCAAAGAAAAAGTGAATAAATTTGGAGAACAAGGATGTGAAAATTATCTTCATCGAATGCAGTTATGGTGTGAAGGGATACAAGCTTTGGGATCTTGTGGCACAAAAAATTAATATATAGTAGAAGTGTTATTTTTAGAGAAACTAAGCCTTCTTTCGTTACATTACAACCATAACAAACTGAACATAAAATGTGATTCAACTTCTTTCTATGATTGAAAAAGTTGGATCGAGGCCCCTTGATGGAAAAGAAGTTGAGGAGAGCTTATCTAGATCTAAATATTCAAAAGAGGAAGAATCTCCAACTCAACTTTTTTTAAGGTCTACAAGGCATAGAAAACCACCTGAAAGGTATTAACCTAATGATTGAAGATGTATTTTTTCTTGCAATACTAACATTGGTGAACCCAAATCTATAGAAGAGGCATTAACTATGAATGATGCAAAATCTTGGAAGATTACTATGGATAAATAAATGACATCTTTGAAAAAGAATGATACATGGGATCTTGTACTGCTTAAAGGATGAAAAATTGTTGGATGCAAATGGATGTTTAAATAAAACATGGGTCTAGATAAAGGCATTGAAAAGTACAAAGCATAGTTGGTTGCAAAAGGTTACTCTTAGGTTGAGGGTGTTGATTACAAAGATATTTTCTCTTGTTGAAAAAATGACATCCATTAGATTTTTGATTTCTATTTCTATTGCTTATGATCTAGAGGTTTAGCAAATGGATGTAAAAAATGAATTTCCTTCATGGAGACTTGGAGGAGGATATTTATATGACATAGTGTGTGTGGGAAATGTTAGTATCAAAATGAAACAATATAAACACACCAATGAAACATTAAACTAAAGAAAGCAAGTTAAAATATGAAATCAAAGAGAATTCAAACAAAACTTCTTCAGAATCGTTCCATTGTCCTCTATCTCCAGGGATTTGCTTGAAGCTGCTGCTCTCAGATTGTATAAGCAAAGCTTCTTAGAATGACAACCTGCAGAACGAGTATGCAAAGGGAGATTACTTCTCTATCCTATATGCTGGTGGAGTGAAATGCTGATATGGATATGCACAGGAGCTGTAGATTATGCACAGGGGCTATGGATTATGGATGCTGTTGAAACTATGCTATGAGGATGATAAACTATGGTATGAATTGCTAATATGCTAAACTATGCTATGCTATGATTGTAAAATGCTATGGATGCTAAAAGGCTGTGCTATTTGTAAATTGGCTATAGTTTTCCTGTATGAAAGCTTCTATGTTTTTCAGAGACCCGATAGTCCCTTTTATAGATTTTTGCAGGCAAGAGCCTGGCTGGCAAAGATCAATGGCTGTGAGATTGTCTGGTAAATTTGAATGGTGAGAGATGAAGAGGTTGAGAGGAAGATGGAAGATGTTGGGAGGTTGGAGAGAAGAATGGAGGCTTGTCTTCAACCCACAGGAACAACTTTGCTCAGAAACAGAGAAATTAATTTTCTGTTTTGGAAGTTTGTTTCACGGTTGTTGAAGATAATCCAATATTAAATAAATAAATTTATTTAATTTCATGTGAGTTTGATTTTTGATTTTTAGAACTATAGAAGATTCAATTAAATATTTGAAATATTTAATTGTGAATAGACTTTAGAAGAATTAATTAAATATTTGGAATATTTAATTGCAAATGGAATTTTAGAGAAGAATATTTAATAAAATATTTGAAATATGGAATTGTGAATGGACTTTAGAAGAATTTTTAGAAGAAAAGAATCTTTAATCTTTATTTAAATAAAATATATAATAATTAATATAAATAAATCATAATGTTTATTTAATTAATTAAGAAATGGATAAGAAAAGTGATTAAATAAACTTATTTATTTAATCGAAATTAAAGAATAAACAATATAAATAAATTATTTAAATTTATTTATATGCAGATTGAATTTAGAGATTTAATTAAATATTAAAAATATTTAATTAATTACCAGACTATTGTGATGTGACCATTTTTAGGTTTATACATTTTGCCCCTCTTTGAAGTGATGTGTTTTACGCATTAGTTCAAAGAATTTTGAAATTTGCCCCAGATGCTGATTGTTGAATGATGCTGATTGTCGAACCATGATAGGTATATGCCCCCTCGAACGATGAATCGATAAGATTTTGATTTTTTGAATTTTTGAATTTTTTAGATTTTTTCGATTTGTTGGAATTTTTTTTTTTTTAATGATTTTTTGAGATGTCGATTCATCGTTCAAAAATTATGATGTGAAGAAATTGACGTAGAAAGATGCAAGATGAAAAATTGATGATCAAAATTGCCCCTGCAATGATAAAATGTGTTAAAATGCCCCAATTTTGTTGATGGTTTTTGATTGATTCAAAATTTGTGATGATTGATTGATGATAACTGATAGGATTGATAAAGTTACCTTGTGATGCATGAGCCTCACTAATAGGATAGATTTCCCATCATGATGATGTGTTTTGATAAATTTGTTCCCAAGGTTGTTGGAAAACAAATAGTAGTCTGATAAATTTTCTTTCAAGGTTGTTGAAAGACAAACAGTTGTTGATAAGTTTTCTTCTAATGTTGTTAAAAACAAACAGGATTTTGATAAATTTGTCTTAAAAGTTGTTGAAAACAAATAGCAATTGATAAGTTTGTTTTTAAGGTTGTTAAAAAAAACAACAGTTTGAAAAGTTTGCTTCCAAGTTAATGAAAAGCAAATAGCAGTTGATAAGTTTGCTTTTAAGGTTGTTAAAAATAAATAGGAATTGATATATTTGCTTTCATGATGATGAAAAACAAATAGGTTGATAAGTTTGCTTCTAAGGTTGTTAAAAACAAACAGGATTTGATATATTTGCTTTCATGATGATGAAAAACAAATAGATTTTGATTTGATTTGATAAGTTTCGATTGATAAGTTTGCTTCCAAAGTTGTTGAAAACAAACAGTAGATTTGATAAATTTGCTTTCAAGGTTGTTGAAAGACAAATCGTAGTTTGATAAATTTGCTTTCAAATTTGTTGAAAAAAAATAGTCGAATGATGTATTCCGATTGGATTGATTTGATTGATTTGATGATCCATTTTGATTTGAATAATGGTCTGATCTTCTGATGTTATTGACGATTTGATCTTCTGATGTAGGAGTAGGTGGTGTGAGACCAACAACATCTAGGAGTAGCACCTCATAGTGTTTTCATGTGATCAGCTTTGATTTTCTTTTTTTATTGAGACATTGTATACTTTGCCAGCTTTTGGGAAAATCTATAAATGCAAAATGCAGATTCTAACATGAATGCAATCTATACTGATCATGTAGGTTATCCATACAATATTGCCATTCTGAGAGCTTATTTGTGCTTTTTGTGTCATCATAGATCATTGAAATGTTGAAAGTTAATACAAGCATCAAAGGGTATGTTAGCACCAGTAATGACCTGAGTATTGCTTTCATGAATTTTGATATAGCAAGATAATACAAGCATCTAGGTATAATTGAACCAAGATGACCTGAGTATCGCTTGCATAAATAGACAAGAGTTAACTTGTTTCCCATGCAAATTATGAAATGTCATCAATGATACTTAGTAGAGCATGTCTCACGACCAATTTGCATAGTACTAATGATTCACTCACAAACAACAGACAAAGAAAAATCATCGAATTACTCTAAAGATATGATAGAAAATCAAACAACAATTCAAAATTTTGCTTAAAGTATTTCAAACATTATTCAGATTAAGATCATCCAACTTGGTTATCAACATTGATGTTTGTGTTTTGATTAACGTTGTTTTGACCATGTTGTTTGATTTCATTGGCATTGAGTGATTGTTTTGATGTTGTGGTTGATTTGATGCATCAATAGATGTTGTGCTTTGCAAACTGTCATTTGTCTATTTGTGATATTCTAAAAGCTCGTTGCCCCTTGCTTGTTTAGTCTGTGTTTCTACCCCCAGTGTAAACACAACTTGAATATTGGGCATGTGCAGGATCATGGTATGCCAAAAAGTGGCAATGGAGGAAAAAATACGTGTTTCTACGACTCAAAAACGCGAAAATGGTGAGTTGACTTTTTGGAGCTGGGGTGACTATCGAGGCAGAGGGAAAACTTAGTTTTAGGAATCGGATATCCGATTTTGTTCAGTGTATAAACAAATCTCATTCCGACCCAAGCAAAAGGCTAAATCTCATTCCGACACAAGCAAAAGGAATCGGATATCCGATCCAAATCGGATATCCGATTCAAATCGGATATCCGATTTTGGTCAACTGTATATATAAAAAAAAGCCGCGACCAAAACTCATTCATTTTTATTTTCGGCTCATCGGCGGGGGGCGCATAGTGGAGAGCGAAATCCGATATCCGATTTGGAATCCACCTCTATCAGGTAAAATTTTTAATTTTTAATCAAATTTTCAATTAGATTTGTTTATTTTTAATTGATTTTTTTCAAAATATTGTTTTTTGGTAGAAAAAACTAGGGTTTTTTGGTAGATTTGCAAAAAAACATAAAAAATTGAAGAAAAATAGTAAGAAACTACTTTTTTTAAAAATGTAATGGCATTTCCATAGCATACAAACATTGAGAGCAAATAAAATACAGAGTTCAATCCATGAATTATAGAAAATAGATTTTTGTTGGTTATATTCATATCGCTGATTACATTGCACAAAACATACTACAACTGCATAAATATCAGATGGTGATAGTTGTCGATGCTACCACATTTTTCATACATGTCTACCAAAGTATTTTATCAAATGCTCACTACCTTGCTGCTATAGCCAAACCCCAATGCACCGCTTACAACAAGTTATGGATGCTCGAAAAGATCTATCAA
>VDFB02075321.1:119837340-119866139 GCA_007258455.2 Sequoia sempervirens
ACCATTAGATCTCAAGTTTGACAATAGATATTTTGTTGGCTCATCTTTCCCTAGAAGACAACCCTATTTTATGAGGGCATTGTATTACGACTATGCATTTTGACGTATTTTGAGAGTTTGAGAGCTATTGTCTTTGGATCTCGGGTTGGTGATACTCTTGTGAGAAGCTTGATCTACAAGTATATTGTAATCTTTATGATTTCTAAATAATATATTGGGTAGCTTTTGGAGTGTGGGTTTTTTCTATCAAAAAGGTTTTCCCCACGTAAATCACTATGTTGTGGTATGCATGATATTTATGTTTATTTTTGTTTAATTTATACAACTATTGTAAAGATTTGATTTTTTTTTTTTGCATTACCATCCTATCAAGGTTAGTGTAGGAAGTTGTTTTTCTACCTTAACTTCCTCACATAAAGGGTGTTATAAGGACAAAGACATTAAATTTTATGATTCTTTCAAACAATAAATTGATCAAAATGATTTCAAAGAAAATTTATATAGGAAACTTGTGTGATTAAATTTTCTTCAATAAGTAAACAGCTAGGAAGAAATTCTCAAGAACATATATTAACATGAAGGAAGACAAAATTATCAAGTCCAATTAGTCATAGAATAATAGTCAAAGTTGTTCAAACATCCATGAAAATAGCTTTTAGTTTTGTTTGAAAAGAAGATGTTTAGTTTCATAGCGAGCTCAATAGTTAGTAAGGTTTCAAACCCCACTTCATTATGTGAGATGTCAAGTAAAAGATATATTGGTTTTGTTTAATCATGGAACCATAGAAAACCTAGGGCAAAACCACTATTATTGAGCATAATTATAATAGATGAGAAAGACACATATGTAGTATCTAAAAAGGAATTAGATAACACTTTGGGGGATGGAAAACAAAGGTTGATAGTAGGCCTTCCTAATCTATTACATAGTCCTACACACATTTTAACTTTAAATCATGGATTAAATCCAAAAAAACATTTTTGTGAATCATGGCCCCCCTCACCTTAAGAATGGGAGACTATTTTAGGAGGGTTGGATATGATAAAAACAAGTTGCTATTGTATGCCATTGTCTTAGGTACTCACTAAAAAATTAACAACTTTTTTAGATACCTTCTAATGTTGCTTCATACTATCGAGGATTTCTTGGGGTTCAAGTTAATTATTGTTCAAGACATTGGCTTGTTCAACTTCATCCTTAGCACTTGTTGTAGGAGGTGATAATATTGATATTGTACATATCTCTATTGCCTTGGTTGATCATAGAATCTTATTAGAGGGAGACCATATCTAGAGGATTTGTTGACCATATTCAACTTACAAATATTGCTTTATTTAGCTACTAGAAAACTTTACCTATTTTTTTTTTATTAGATAGACTTATTTATTTTGCAAACATGATAATATAAAAGGGTGGTACAAATGCTCAAAAAAGTATCATAGATGTCACTTCGATATTAGGGGAAGGGGCCTAGTAGCCTTTATAGCTAACTTCACACACCTTAAGCTCCTAAACAGTGCATCAGATTGACTCAATTTTTGGGGTTTTCTTCGAAAGCAAGTTAATAGCTTATACCTATTCTTTTTTCTTTTGGGCATTTTCAATGAATGCGAGAGGGTTCACTAAGAACAAAAAGGTCAAAAAGCAACCATTTAGAGTTGACGTCAAAGACGTGCTCTCTAATGACCCAATTACCATTTGCTTTCACCACCAATAAATTTTTATAAAAAACCCAATTAATGATCATATTAACGTGCAATTACATTTATAAATAAATAAAATGCTCACTTTTGAATGCATGAAATTCATTTTATAATGTTGGAAGTTCACGTTAGCAGCGTCCAATGTTCGCAATGCCATGTGCACGACCTACCATCTCCTGGACTAAAGCCTCCTTACGAGCCAATTAATTTACGTCGGTTCGTCGATGCAAATTTTTCCCATGTTGTTTTCATTTACCTCCCTCCATGTTTTAGTATTTGTCTCTCTCCATGTTTATTAGGATCTCAATGGTATTTACAACCATAGATAAACCTTCATGCGAGTTGATTTTTGAATTCCCTCAATGATTTCAGGTAACGTCAAACTATCATTTCTCCTTTCATATTATAGACAATGGTACTTGTGAGTCTGGTTTCATAGTAGTTTTCTTGAACTATGAAGGGTTTCTTAACTGTTTGATTATGGAATAGTTTGACACACCTTTTTGACTAATTTCATCATTTCTTATCATGCCAACTGTCATCTCCATCATGAGATAATCTCCATAGTTTGAAGTAATGTCAACCTATCATTTCTCCTTTCATTTTGTATAGAATGGTACCCGTGAATTTATTATGTCTGAGTACTTCAATATTTGTTGCATCATTGTGCAAACCATTTGGGGTTTCATTATCATTAACCCATTGAATTAATACGATGAAATACTTAGCCAAGTTGTACAATCCATAAACATTCAAATTTTTTGGTTATATTTTAAAAACCCCCATTTATATTCATGATTTTTTTTGATTAGGGGATTAGTTCACTTGATATTTTGATTGATATCTTTAATTATTAATGCATTTATCTGATTAATGTATTATTATCATGAAACCCTAAACTTGTCTGGTCTTTTTTATGAAATCCCTTGTTTTTTGGGTTTATATTAGAAAACCCACACATATATTCATGAAGTGTCTATTTATAATTTTTAAATTGAGAGTTTTTCTTCTTTGGGGGGTTAAATCTTACAAACCCCCTTTACAAATCTAGGAAAAAATGTATTTAATTAATTGATTTCTAGTTGATTCATAAAATCCCCCTTTATATTCAGGAAACTGCATATATATATATATTTGTGAAGTTATGCTTAAAAATGAAGTGAACACATCAACTTACATTCATTATTTTGTGTATATATTTGTGATATCTTGCCTTATTTTTCCAACTCTAACAAGTGTTTCAAATTCATGGCTCTCTATTTATTGTTAATGACACTATATGTATTTGTGTATTTTTGAGTGCCAACGAAACACCATAAGCTTAATATGTTTTGTGTAATTTTTGTGTTTATAGTCATGAAACTGTGTATGTATCTCTCTAGAAATTTAATTGCAAACTGAACACAATAGCATACATATTCATTTTTAATATTCATCTTACCTATGTTTAAATTAGTCTCCTTTCACTGTCCATAATAACACAATACCATAGATTTTTTGTAAACTGTGTTAGTATTTGTCTACTTTCCATTGCACATACAACAAAGCAATATACATATATATGATGAGATTTGTAACTTTGATATGCAACAATATACATAAAAAATATTATGCTTTCCAATGTTTTAAGGTAATGATACCATCAACTAGCTCATTCACCCTTACAATTTTCTCTGGTGTAAGGAAATCACCATAATTTCTAAGATAAAAGTGAAAAATTCCAATATACCCCCTTACAATGCCTTCATGAAAAAGTTGTGGAGCCTCCATAGTGACAGACTTACATTTTGCAACTATAGTGTCAAAAATTTCCAATATGTGTTTCCCCCTTGCGAACACACACATATCCATGGTCATGAAATTGTGTATGTATCTCAAGTTTGGATTGCAAACTAAACAAAGCAACATACATCTTCATTTTTTATATTCATCTTACCTATGTTTAATATAGTCTCCTTTCGCTATCTATAAGAACACAATACCATACATTTTCTATAAATTGTGTTAGTCTTTGTCTACTTTCTGTTGCACATACAACATATCAACATACATATATATGATGAAATTTATAACTTTGATATGCAACAATATACATAAAAAGTATATATTGTGCTTTCTAGTCTTTTAAGGTAATGATACCATCAGATAGGTCATTCACCCTTACAGTCTACTTCGATATAAGGAGATCACCATAATTGCTGAGATAGAAGTGAAAAGTGCATATATACCCCCTTACAATTCCTTCATGAAAAAGCTTTAGAGCCTCCACAATGATAGACTTACATTTTGTAGCTTAGCGTAAAAAAATCTCAATATGTGTTTCCCCCTTGGGATCACCTCCATCCTACTAATAACATTTAGTGCTAGTGGACAAATATTTGGTTTCAATAAAGCTAGGACCAACCTCGTTTCCAAATATTTGTCTCCTATACCCTCCACCAAATTTTTAAAGAAGCGTTCATATACCATTTTGTCATGAATGTAACCATTTTACTAGAGGCTTCTATTGATAACCTCCATGATTTCAGTGATGACCTTATTGTCTGTGATTTGAAACAACCTCCTTAGTTGATTCTAAACATTCTCTTGAAGACATGGGCAAGCAATCTTTGATACATATTTTTTTTCCATTCTTCTTCTACCACTCTGTATGCCAAAATACCAATATGCACATAGTTTTATAATGACTTCCTTATTTCCAAGACAAATCTATTCAGATATTTTTTATTAGGGACTCTAGGAAAGCACAGTTTTTGGGTTCAAGTTCCATTCCTCGTGACAGTTTAGTCACTTCAAAGTCCCCATTTACCTATGTGTATCTTTCCTCTTGGAACTTTCCATATTGTATTTCAAGATTTTCTAAAGTCCATCCCATTGAGTGGCACATTCTACTGAGATAGTGTCCTTTGTCTAATTCACACCCTAATTAACAAGATAGTTTGCCACACGGTTAGATTCTCTAGTCCACATGTCTTTAATTTTTGTTACCTTTGGTTGTAAATCCCAACTTTTGATCTTACCTTTTCTTATTATCTACATATTATATATATCTATATATTTTTCCATTGTGTATGTATCCCTAAAGTTTGGATTGACAACTAAACACAACAACATACATCTTCATTTTTTTATATTCGTCTTACCTATGTTTAAATTATCAACTTTTATTTTCATTGTAGTTATATGTTTAGACAAAGATATATATGTATACACACACATATATGCATACATACATACATACATACATACATACATATGTGTGTTTGTGTGTCCATGGTTTCTTGGTGGTTTTCTAATTCTATAATCCACAACCCCCAAATGAGAAGATCCTATATACTTTGTGGGCTTTCTAATACACAATCTCACACTATTCCTCTCAAATCTACATGTATTAACACCATTTACTATACGAATATGCACAAATAGTAAATGGTTTAAGGCTCCCCTAATAAAAATTAAATACAATTTTAATGTAGAATTTAGTCATTTCAACATACAAATCATACACAAAAGGAAACTAAAAATTCAAATGATCGAATCATCCCCAAAAAAATTCAAATATGAAACACAACCAAAATCAATGCATTTGATTATCAAATTTGAATTGCTTTATAAGAGGGAAAGTGGCCAATGTCAATCTCACTTATTCTCATCTACTAATATCTTCTACATACTATAGGGCATCAACAGGCATCCTCTACACATTCCTCAAATTTCCATGCATCTTCAAGTTCGTTGATTTTGTCTTTCAAAGTGGATACAATAGCATGCAATTTCATCATGCTAGAAAATATACATACACACACATAAATGCATGCATGCATACATATATATATTTATGTGTGTCTGTGTATGTATACATATATGTTATTTCAGATTCACCATCATAGAAAAAACTCAATATATTTATTGTTTGAGATGCATGAAGAGGAATGTTGAAAATAGTCAAATTATTGTGGGAATTGTTTCAGATGCATGATGAGAAATGTTGAAAAATGTCAAAATATTCTAGTAAATAATCCACTAATTGGAATTTGGTAACATGTACGAGACTCTGGTATGAGAAAAGGTAGTTGGTGGATGTGGCATTACAAAAATTTAACATTGCTACTATGAACTTTGAACATTAAAAAGTGAATTTCATACATTCAAAAGTGAGCGATTATTGGCTCTCTGCCTTTTACTAAAAAAAAAATGAGTGATTATTTTTTATGTATAAATATAATTGCACATTAATATGACTAGGAATATTGCGGAACTTGTTATTGACAAGGAATATAGTTATAACTTTTATATAATGCAATATACAATGTGATACATATACATATACATATATGTGTGTGTGTGTGTGTGTGTGTGTGTGTTCATAAATCAATGATTGCACATACATACATACATACATACATACATATATATATGTTTTGCTGCAAGTCATACATATATGTTTTATGAGAAAATGTTTTCCATTTTATTATGTTTGACAATGGTAAATCATTATGAATGGAAATTAGATTACTGTGTTTGCATGGACTGGTGTCAATATTCTATCCAATTATTTGTATATGAAAATATTTAGTTTTTCTACTTGTTTACTTATTTTTTGTTGTACATTAAATATTATTAAGGTCCTTCAATGTTTGTTCATTACTACCTCGATTGTAAATTTTTTCATGTAGGCATTGGAGAGCATTGACAACTGATGTGATAATGTTGATGGTGATAAATTCAATGAATGTGCTTGTTAACACACCACCCAATTTAGGATATTTTGTTCATATGCTTGTTACTTAGATTTGTATAATGTAATAGTTTGTCCATTAACCAATTTATCATAATAATTCGTTCATTAAGTATTGTTACAATATTGTTGATGTATGTCATGGCATCACTTTTTGCTCCGATAGTGGCTGCTTTGTCTTCAAATATGAAGGCCTCACTTGGCCTCACATCCTTGTCAAGTGCAGTATGAGTCAATGGCCAAATTCTTGTTCTTTGTAAGCTACTTATAATATTGCATGAAGTCAATGCATGAGTGAATTCCTTACTAGCAAGAGTTTCAAACTCTACTCTTCCAGTTTTAATTTGCAAGTGGTTAGACATCCACACCGTCCTTTGTTGTTCAAAGTAATTCTTGATGGAGAAAATGTACTAACATCGAGGGGCTGCAACTTGTGGTTGGTATGTGCAGGGAGTGTGAGAAATTCTATGCTTATACACCTTACTTATTATATTGTCTTGAAGGCCATGTGGTTGCCATGACCATCAAAGACAAGAAGAGCTCTATTTGTTGGTGAAACCCCACCAAGGATTGATGCAACAAAGTGTTAGAGCCAATTGAGAAATAATTCTTTAGTCATTTACACATACTCTTGAGCTCTCATGCCTCTAGCTCACAATTAGCAATATAGTTTTTCATAAGTCTTTTAGACTTGAACAAGTAGAAACTAGGTATATTGCTTCTCGTTGCACTAATGCAAGCTCAAATTGTGATCCACTCTTTTATTTTTGAGATTAAGTGTAGTACACATCTTGACCTCATTCTTGTAATTACACACATGCCATAGTTTTTTCCAGCCTATATATATACTTATTTCATTATAGTTCCATATTCTGCTTGACCCATAGTAGTGCTCGTTGAACAACTTCTCCAAGTTGTCATAAGATGATGAGACAATGAAGGGCCTTAGCATAATATCTCTATATGTGTCCACCCCTTTTGCACTTCTAAAAGTCAAATTAGGATGCCTTTGTTGAAAACCAACCCACCATGACCTCCTTGACATCCCATTTGTGAATAGTTTAGTCCTTGATTCAATCATTTGGGCCACAATATCTTTTAGTTGAGATACTTGAAGGCCATGGCCAATATCAGCCATATCCTTGCACCATTTAAAAACTTCAGCTTCTTTTTCAGATAGGATGGTTTGTGGACCCTTCCTTTTGGTGGTGGTAACTCCATTTAACCATGCCTTCAAACTACTAGGTAGGATTCTCCACTTGATTATTGCACCCTTGATGGACATGTGGTTATCTTTGACATTTGATACTGCATTTTGCATGTCAGAGATAGACCAATGAATTGTGGAGAGATTTGGAGACCCCAAGTGCACACCAATTGATTGATTATTCTAAACAACTGGTTCTAAACCTGAATCTTGTGTTTTGTGCTCTACATTTTCAGAAATAACATCTTTCTAGATGGGGATTGTTGACTGTTCCTTAGCAGATTGTGTAGTATTGAACACCACTCCATGAGTCACTCTAATTTTGTGCCTTCTAGTTGATCTCTTTCCCTTCTTCCCTTGTATCATGATTTTAAGTGAACCTACATGTGAAGCAAACAATACCAATACTAGCACATGTTATACATAGAAAACCCAAAATTATAACATGTTATACTTGTCAAAAAAGCATCAATATGTTTGAAAATAACATAAATAAAAAATAGACAAGGTCAAAAAATCATATAACCAAAATCTAATATGTACCCTTTGTAAAATATATATACATATAGATTAATAGAATCCTGAATAAAATGGAAACAAAGGTTTTAAGAAATAAACTATATGAAGGTACACAGTGAATGTGGTCATGATAATGAAACCATAGATAGTTTGCACAATGATGAGAGAAAGATAAGAGTACTTGGAAAAAATAGATTCATGAGTAGCATTGTGTGCAAAATGAAAGGGGAAGTAATATGTTGATGTTACCTTAAACCATGGAGAGTATTCGACAGGCATATCTCGTGGTGGAGACATCAACCGACCAACAACAATGCTTGATGAAATCAGTCAAAAAACTATGTAAAATTATCCCCTAAGAAAACAATTTCATGAATTCAAATGGGGGTTTTGGATTATAGAAGCCGTGTGAATATATGTTACAATTAAAGTTACAAATTTTATCATATATAGGTATGTTGCTCTATTTTATGTGAAATGGAAAGTAGAAAAACACTAACATAGTTTACAAAATTGTATGGTACTGTGTTCTTATGTACAATGAAAGAAGAGTAATTTAAACACCAAAAAAAAATCAGAAAGTCTATGATGTGGTAAAATCTTCTTAATGGAAAAAGAAATCTACAAATACCATTCCTATTACAATATAGAAATTGAAATGGGTTTTCTCATAGTCACCTGTATTAGATGTTGTATCCTCTACCCCATCTATAGCAGGTGCACCTAAAGTCTCACATTGTATATTGACATTCACATTAAAGCTATTGTTCGTGGACAAGGGAAAGGAGTCACACAAAGGAGTTTGGTGATTTGACTGTTGTGCACCATGCTTTCTACGATGGGTTGCATGTCAATGATGATCCCTACTTGCACTAAACCATGAATGCATGCAAACGGTGTTAGTTGCAATTGCATCAGGATCATGAATGAATTCAAACAACAATGCATTGGATTGTTGTAGATCCTGTAGAAACCTCTCGATGCACTATGCATATGATTGTACTTGTTCTAGACACTAGGGTGGTGTATTCATCACTTCTTCAATATTTCATTTGTGTCATTACAAATACACATTTTCTACAAATGTTCATCATATTCATCACTAACAGAATGAGCTTGTGTATGGGTGAGAAGATTAGGACTATTTTCTTGGACACCCCTTGTGACAATGTCTTGTTCAAATCTATCCCTCTATGAATTGCTTGACCTCCCTTGTCTAAATGAAAACACTTAAGAAACTTGTATTAGGTAGTAGAAAATGCAAAACACAATTGTCTCCCATAAAGTAATGCACTTCCAATTGAAATTCACTATCGTGGATCACTCCTTCAGTGATAGATGATCTTTTAATCAGTTCAACAAACTTAAGGACATGTTTTCAAGTGTTCCCCTACAAAGTCCAAGGGCACTCACAAATAAAAAGGTGCTCACCAAATTTCCAAATGAGGTAGTGGTTGCACCTACTTTGACTTTTCACCCAATGCCATCTAGGATGTGTTTCATCCAAAAAAAATCATCGTCCTGAATTTCCTTTGCCCACTCCAAACTAGATCGAATATTTAGAAACTTATAATTTGTCAAAAAACCATAATGATACAACTTTTCCTTTTGCCTAAAGAATGGTTCCATTTTATACACAAGTGTGTAATACAAATAGTCCATTCACCTTGTGTATTTTTTTTGACGATCACACAAGTATCAAGTTTTGACCGTGCAATGGTATGACTCAATGGTTGCATTTGTATCCTGGTTGGCATGTGGGAATAGCCTATAATTTGTCACCCACATGGCTATGAAAAAACAAGGCAATAGTCAAGTAAACCACAACATATTAGAGGTAACGCCAAAGAATGTGAATTGTGCAAATGGAATGAGGTGACAAAACTTGTCAACTCACTAATTTGACCATCTCCTTTGCACCAGATCTTCTTGAAGTACTCTAAAAATTGGGGTTGATCATTGAACTCCTCAAAGAAAGAGTTTAATAGCTGAGTGATGTTGTCTTCATTATCATTGATCGACATCATGATCATGCCAAGTCTATGGAAGATGTCCATTGCCCTTTCCTTAGCTATGTACTTATGTACATTCTTTAGCCAAGCCCTTTTAATGTGCCAAATACATAGAAGCATACGACATCAAAAGACAAACAACCCTAATATACAATACAAACGATATTGTTTAGTGCTCATCTGCATGAAAAAGTGGCATTGAAAATAAATAGTAAATGAGAAAGGTACACAAATGAACAAAGAGATGCACATACTATATGGCCCGAATTTCTACAGTGGCATCATTGATAAAAATGCATTGATTCTCTAGTTGAGTCTGGCTCTTCTTCCACATACATGCAATTCATGTAGCCATGCGGAAATGTCCTCAATCTTGTTTTGTGAGGAGACTACCCATGCAACGAGCACACCACTTTGTTGCTCGTAAAAAATGAGTAAAGTATACAATTCATATTGTAGACATAACAAGTCAGCATTAGCATTGTCACATTTATAGCTAACACGATCATTGAAAACATGAAGAACTATTTATAAATGTTTCTAATGCCTCACCCCATATTTGTTAATGGAAAACATGGAATCCATGGAGATGAATGAATTGTGCGAGTAGTGAATCATCGTATCTATGAACACAAATCTGTAATTTGCTAACACGACCAAAAAACACTAGTTAATCATGTTAGAAACACAAATCAAGTATTCCAAATGATATTCTTAGCTAAATGAAGATGAAAACATGAAAATGAGAGCATAAAAAAACCAAAGATAACATGCAATCAACTTAAAACAACTAAATCTTCATCCCATAGGGGGATTGGTGCTTTTTTGATGTGGAAAGAATCCTTTTCCCAATCCCTTTTAATAAGCTCCAATGATGTAGTTGATTCTAAATACCTAAATGATGAAACAAGTTCCAAATGTGATGAAAATGGTAAATGCTATGAGTGAAAATGCCTATAATAAGAATGCTTCAAGTTGTGGATCCATATTGTGTAGAGGAAGCCTCTACTTATATGACTCAAGGGTTGAAGAATGAGAGAAATTGGTGAATGTGGGATAAAAGGGGAGCCAATATGAATGTGAAACTTGTCACAATTCCATTGGATGACGGTGGAGCACATTTTGGGGAATGTGTAGAGTAAAAGATATGTAAGAGGAATAAATGAGAATGGTTGAGGATTTTAAAGGATGTAAGAAGAAGTAAATGAATGTGGTTGAGGATTTGAAAGGATGTAAAAAGAATAAATGAGGATGTAGGAGGTATTTATGGATGTGTAAGAGGTTATTTAAAACTTTGGAGAGAAATTGAATGAGGAGGTGGTTGAGAGGAATATTCTTTGGAATATGCCATTGTGAGGATAAATAGGGTAATTAGATAATTAAAAGAAATTATTTCATGTGCAACTTTGGTTAGTTGACCATGGGTTGATTTAACTCTTGAGGAGTTAAAAGCTAGAGAATTTATTAATGATGATTAAAAAATTATTTAGGGTTAATTAACTTGGATGGGTTAGGGGATTGTGACATTTGATTTATTAAATTAGATGAGAGGAATTTAGGGGGATTTAATTAAATGATTTGATTTAATTAAATATGATGAATATTGATCAGACGAAAGGTGAATTAATCTAATAAAATTTAATTATTTGATTAATAGTAGAAATTGACGAATTTAACTAAATAATGCTGATTATTTTATTAATTGGTTAGTCCAAAGTGATTTAGGAGGAAATGATGTTAATTTATCAGAATTAGATGCATAATATCTATCAGGTTTATTTAAGTGTGTACATTTTTCCCCTCTTTGAAGTGAGGTACCTACTACGTTGGTTCAAAAAATAACACTGTTGAGATCAAAATTGATTTTTTTTTTAATTTTTCGGATGCCCCATTGCTGCCCCAATGGTAGAAATTACGCTACTACACTGCCCCCCTCAAGAGATTAAGCGAAAATGCCATTTTTGGGTTGAGCTCACGAAAAAGTTTTAGCAATAATTTAGGTGCAAAAATAAGCCCACAGTACACAAAAATAGGCTCACGATGGAAAAAATGGGTCAAAATGGGCTTTGTTGGGAAAAAAATGAATTAACGGGTTGAAAAACCCTAAAAATACCCTTAAAAACCCTAAAAATTCAGCAGAAATAGGAGGGTAGGGGTCATTTTCAAATCATTTGTGCACTCAACCTTCCAAATTTTTGGTGATTTTGCACTAAGGTGTTGACGGAATGGAAGCTTGTGTGCTTCCCAGCCATCGGATGGAGCAGGTTCGAGAGTTCCAACAGCCTCTTGATGTAGGACCCCCGGTATGCATTTCAAAAAAATTCTCATTTTTTGTGTTTTTGGTGCATTTATTAGGGTCCAAATAGGTTGGCCAAAAGTGGCTCTCTAGGGCTTTGCAAATGATTTGGTCGACATCGCTTTTGTCGATGCCGAACTGCCTTTGTAGCATAGCGTCGTGCGACGATGTGATGCCTTTATGGTTGTGCATGGAATGTTGACCCTCCTTTGCAATGGAGTGCCATGCGAGCCTAGAGGAGTCAAGCATCGCCCAAGAATGTCAATTCGCCTTTGCGATATGGCACCGCTTATGCATATAGCATCACCTTTGTAAAAACTCAAAGCACCGCCTTTGTAAAAGCCAACTCACCTTTGCTTTTGAGGGATTTTGAATTTTTGAAAATGTGCTAGGTTGATTAAATTTGACGTCATGGGAATTTTGAATGTAGGAGGTCCTTCGAGTGCTCCACTTGAAGGAGCACAAAGGTCAAATACTATGATGAGTGAGGTACTTGAGTGACGAGGTACTATTTTTCTTGGGATCGATTGGATTCAGCCATGTGGCACAAATGCCTACAGTTCAGACGCACCTAGCTATGATGACAACACTGGTTGAGAGATGGCAGAGTGAGACATCATTATTCCATTTACCGATGGGGGAAGCCACAGTTACCTTGGAGGATGTATGGAAAATCCTACAGATCCCCATACACCATAGGTGGATTATCTATGTTGTCAAGGCCGGTGGTGATGCTATTTTTAGATGTTTAGCGTCGACCAGTATGAGGTGGATAGTGGGAAGCTTGACCTTGACTGATATGAGGGGATTGCTCTAGATCTGACATTATTCGTTGGTGCATTGATCTCAGGAGTCCTTGTTCCCAATAGATGAGCCAGAGGCTGCAACGTCAAATGGGGCATCATATGGTCCTAGATGATGTAGGAGATGACCATATATGCATGGGGGCCAGTTGTCCTTGCCTCGTTATGTCATGGCATGTATCGGGTAGTATACTACGGGGCCCACAACATTGGGGCCAGTGTGAGACTTCTCCATGTTTGGGCGTATGAGCACATAACAGTACTGAGGCCCATTATAGCATATGTGTAGATAGACTGTGATGATCCCACAATCTACAGATACGGGGGTATGACTGCCCTTCATTACATAGGTATCACTAGGATCCCGCATTGGAGATGAGTTATCGATGAGATGATAATTTTCTAATGGAGGCCTTGGCTCCATTACCACAAGTGGCATGATGATGATGAATAATTTATTTATTGCCACCAGAATAGATATATGTAGGGGTGTGAGCACCACATGATCGAGCACTACCTCCCTATCAGGGTTGCTCGACAGTTTAGAGAGGTGCAAGATGCACCCAACTTAGCATACAAAGCTATATTTGTATGATGAGCATGAGAGACATCCTGAGGGTAGTAGATCCAACGCCAAGTAGCTATCGATGACTTCAGGCAGTTGATCATGTAGTTGTTGGCAACACAAGGGAAGACAACTGAGAGGGGGGGTGAATTAGTTGTCCCATAAATTTAAACTTATTCAACTTATTCTTAGATTTTATTAATAACTATGAAAGCATAAATTATCAACACATCAAAAACACACATAACACCTAGATTTTTTACATGGAAACCCTGTTAGGGGAAAAACCATGGTGGAGGTTAGTCCACAAGATTATACCCTATTAAAAGTATAAAGAAGAAAATGGGGAATGCACATGCATTCAAACACACTACTTAGAGCTCACTACTCAAATACAACAAGGCTTACTGCCCAAAGGAAGACACACTGTCTTATAGAAACATTTGGATTACATCTACAAGAATTTGAACTAAGAAAATAGCATCTGCTAATGCCTGATTATAGTTTTGGTTAAGCACATGAACACTTCTTCACACTTTGCTCACTCTTCTTCACAATTTGCTTCTGACTTCGAATGATTAGGACATTATTCGTACATCTCACACCACCAAATGGAATAAAAAATTGCTTATATATATCTGTAACTAGAGATTACATCGCTACATGTCGGCTTCAAAAAAATAATAAAACATGTACAAATTGTCAGCCCAAATCAATAATTTTTTTTAATGTGCACCAACCAATGTTGGCCACAACATAGTGAAGACCCAAAACAACATCCTCGAACATGAACCACCTTAAAAAATTATGCCTCAAAGATCCACAACACGTTACAATCACCCTGTCAGCCATGAACATGAAAAACATGAATACACAAAAGAAAATCACCAATCGCAAGCACAACGATCAATGTGGACGTGCAACATAGATAGAGAACGATCTAGAAACATCCAAAAGCATCATGAATCACCAAATAATCATCCACAACAACTCGACCTACTAGAATCACATCCTCTTCTTTTAGGAACATCAACCGAAGCAACAAAATAGCTGTTAGAACACCGATACTCATAACTTGATCAATTCTTTATGCAGATCTTTGAAACTTAACATGGATGAACTAGATACACTTGATGACAAACCCTTTAATCCAAAACCTCTGATCATCAACATACTAAGATAGCCAACATAATGAACTTCACTACACCACTGACAACCCGCAACTTATTTTATTACAATTTTCTCAATATCCTTGACATATACAACCTTAAAGACATTAATGCCAATAGTGTTGACATCAATGACAACCACATATCAGCAACATAAAATAGTAGTTGTGGGTGTACTTTGATGGTCCTCTAGATGCAGGCACCACACAGGGTTACAATGCATATTGGCAGGCCCATGCCCCTGTTAGACTGACATTTCCGATAGTCCTAGCAACATGCAGGGGATGGGTCAGAGGACCCCAAATTGGATAGCAACCGCCACAACAGCCACATGATGGTTACGATGGGTAGGATGGACATGATGGGAATGATGGAAAGGTTCCATCCCTAGTACCATTGGTGAGACAAAGGGCACCCTGACAACCACCCCAGCAACCACCACTAGGTCTTGATCCATGAGACAAACAAATAACAACACTATAGGTGCAGGTTCAGCTATTGGCAGGGCATCTACAATAGGTGTAGGCTTAGATACAAGCCCTAACCTAGGAGAGGGATTAGGTTAGATAGGTGGTGGTGTAGGAGTGCTAGATGAGGCAGGATGCATACCTTGGTTTGGCTCTTGAAATAGGGCACAAACAATAGTTGGAGGTAGTAGCACATCAGGTGTAGGGATAGGTCATAGTCTCCATAGAGATGTACGGATGGGCTATGTAGGAGGCCTCATATTACAAGACTTTGTATTGCAGATCCTTTCCATAGGAGCGTTGGGAGCCAGATTTCTCCCATATTATCCAGGTTACACTAAGCAGGTCTTGCGGGGGTCCATCAGGCAGACCATCAAGGTCACACCATCAGAGTTGGGGCAGCCACCATAATGACTGACAAAGTGAGGGGAGCTTAGGGAACTGATAGTTCTTAGACACTTTTTTGATGTACAACCTGATTATATGATGTATATACATTCATTGGCTAAGTTTTGATTAGTGTCTTCTATATTCTGTATGATGACATTACATATCTGATTTTGATTGTATCATGACATGTTCAACTTTTTTGATATATATATGAGATAGCTTCGATGCGATTTATATGATGTGATATTATTTTATTTTACCTTATGTGTTATGGATGTATGGATGCATATGATATGGATGGATGCATTTAATGATCATATTATGATGTTTTATATTTTATGATGTGATATTGTGTGTTGCTATCAATGTATGATATGAATGCAAATGTGATGTTTAATGAATCTATTTGTATGGATGCATTTATATGGTTATGTGATGGATGATAATGCAAATGTGATGTTATGAAATGCTTAGAATAACAAATCTATATTATGCTAAACATCTTAAATGATGATGTAATGCATGTGAGATGGAATGTAATGCAATGGATATGTTTACGTCTTTTTTAGTATCTTTTCCATATGGTATATGATGATGCAAGATGTATGTATGAATGATGCAAGATGTGATGATTTTAAGATGCTTAGAATAACAAATCTATGTTATGCTAAACACCTTAAATGATAATAAAATGATGGATGATATTTTCTATTATGATGATATGTATTGATATGTTGGATGGTGACAATTTGTGGATGCAAGATGGATGTAGATAGGTTTTGTTTGAATGCCATGATACCATGTTAGTACGTGAAGAAGATAGAAGAAAGAGACAGATCTATCCATGCAAATTTCACTTTTCTTTCCTTTAGAAATGCTGCTAGGTTTTCTTGTTCCTCAGTCAAAAGTGACTTGACATAGAAAGTGATGTGCAGTGTCTCCTCAGTTCCCAAATTGACTAGATTGCACTTCTTTGCTAGGACTGCTAATTTTTCTTAATGGATTATAGTAAGGGAAAGATTGAATCCCTCATTCTTTGGAACCTTGGAGAGGCTTTCACCATCAGATACATCCTTTATTTTTACTATTTTTGGATCAAAAAGTGCCACAACATGGTTTTCACTTAAGGATTGCGATGTTACTCTTAAATTTTCAATTTTGTGACTAAGAGATTCAATCATTTCCCCATAGTACACATGCATGTCCAACTCAATATCAAACCCTAATTTGTGATCTCCATATGAAATATTATCCCTTAGTCCCATGAATTTTGAGAGAGCCTCATCATTTTCAAACATAATATAATATTGATAGTCCTTGTTGGTCACAGTCTATGAGTTGTGGGTAAACAAGCTTTAGTTCAGTGACTTGGTTGTTTGACTTGAATGACATGGTGCTTATCATAAAAAGGGAGGAATCCTCAAATAACATGGGTAGGTCAAAGATGGGATCCTCAAAGGGATTACTAAGTGATAGGGAAGCTTTGACTATTTTAACATAAGCATCTTTGCCAAGTATGGTTATCTTTGTAGGGGTACATCTGAGGCCAAGATTCTTAGGGCGCTTCTCAAGAATAATGGGTTCAAACAAGCCATTGTCATTTTTCCCGAGCTTCTCATTTTTGTTGTAGCCCTAGCCAAACATTAATTGTAGACATTTGTTTTTTTCTTCCATGGGAAGATCTAGTACATGTATTTCATCTTGATATAACAAGATCGATACATCTTTCTTGTCTACCACCTCTTTGCTTAGGTCTCCCCATTTTTTGAAGGTGGTGGGTTCTGCTTTGAAGGTCTGAGATTTTGTGTCGATTGGTTGTGGTTTCCCATGAGATCTAGAAGATTGAGATAACTCTCCTCTCACAAAGGCACTCTTTTTAATTTTATAGACCCCACACCCATTATGTTGGATTACATCCTTGACATCTAGGATGTTGTGAATGGTAGGTGTCTTTGTCTCAAAATTGGAGGCTAAAGTGGATGGGTCAATATATGGGGATGTGGGTCCATCATCATTTTTTGGAACTTGGGGGTTTTGTCATATTGGCTTCCAAATTTTTGTAGTAATAAAAGGGTTTGAGGTCACCATGGATTTTCACTTCTTGATTTTGGTAAGGGAATTTTACATATTGATGGAACGTGGATGCAATAGCTTGCATCCCATGGATCCATGGATGCCCTAGGAGAATATTGTAGGGGAGTTTAAGGTCAAGGACTTGGCAAATAGTTTCCATGATTGTTGGCCCTACTTGGATAGGGAGTTGAATGGTGCCTTGAGACACCTGTTCTTGATTGTCATAGGCCCTGATAGTAATACCTTTGCCCTTTTCAATGAGGTCCTCTAAAAATCCTAGATTCTTTATTAGTTGTAGGGTACAAATATTCAAACCCACACCCCCATCCACCAAGACTCTTTTTACTTTGTTCTTATGGACTAAGACTTCAAGATGGAGTGTGTGATTATGAGACAGTTGGGTCGGGAGATCATGCTCATAAAATGTAAAGAGATGTGGTATAGTGATGTGTCTGACCATAGCTTGAAATTGGTTTGCATCAAGGTATGTGGGAATGGAGGATGTGGCCAATGCCTTCTCTAGGATGTCCCTATGTGCAAGCGAGACTTTGAGAAACTCCAAGATGGAGATTTGGGCGGGGGTATTTTTTAGTTGTTTCAAGACATTGTAACCACTAGGGTTACTACATGCAGTGACTCCACACTCAGCTCTAGGTCCTTTGATATTAACAACTATTACCTATTCATCCAAAGATGCGACAACATGGTCATAGATATGGTTCACATTCTTGTAACTTTTTTCTTTACCATTAATGTTTCCTTTATTGTGATCTAGCATTAGATTCGTGTATATTTTGAGATCTTGATTCCCTGCTGGTTGTTCAATGGTTATAACTTTATCATCAATGAGATCTTGGATCAAATTTTTGAGTCTCATACAACTAGCTATCGTGTGTCCCTTTATTTTGTGAAAGTCACAAAGATGCTTCTCTTTATACCATGGTGGTTTAACTTGAGGCTCTTGGTAATTTTCATAAACAAGGAGTGTGATAATATTTTCTTGTACTAGCTATTGCATGACATATTCAATGGGCTCCCCTAGTGGTGTATATTTTCATTTTGGCAGGTATTTGTTCTTTGGGGGTGGTCCCCCTTGAGCATTCACATTGTTGATCACCTAATTGTTGGGTTGTTGTTGTGATGTGTTGGTTTGTGGAGTGTTTTGTGTGTTGTTTTGTGGTTGTGTGTATGTTTGTTGCTACGTATTTGGCCTTGGGGCACTAATAACAACTATGGCATCCACAACACCATCGTTGGTAACATTTTTGTTTTTAGCCCATGTATGAGGTTTGTCATTGTAACTTGTCGATGGTCTATTATCTTGGTCCATGGGAGTGCCCCCTTGCACCATAAGGTCTGTTTTGATGTTGAGCGCTTTGGGGATCAATTGGTCATACATTGTTATGCATTGCATTTTTAAATGGAAGGACAAGCTCCCTTCATGGTTAGAGATAATGGTCCCAATTTGTTGTTCTTTTGGCATGGACCATTTTCTCTTGCTGTCTCTAGATCTCCATCATTGCAAGAAAGCTGCAAATCTCTCTCCCTTAGCTTGTTTGAGGCCATATGGTTCTTCTAGGCTTACCTCCATGTCTAGGTTGAAAGAGTAGTTTTCGATAAATAAATCCACGATTTCTTGGAACTTTTTGATTTCAGGAGGTAATCAAGAGAACCATTCCATTGAGGGACCAACCAAGCTTTGAGGGAAAAGCCACATAAGATAAGAATCATCATATGCTACCTCCATGCAATGTACATGAAACTCTCTGATATGGATATCAAGATTTCCCTTCCCACAGTATTTGTCAAATTTTGGTATTTGAAAGCCTAGTGGGAATGGAACCATAGCAATGCTTCTATCAAATAGATAGGGGCACAAATTTCCTTGCGAGTGTAATTTTTTTACTTTTCCAGTTTGGATGTCCTATATCTATTGTGAGAGAAATTTGACTTGTGTGGAGAGGTCGTTTTGCGGATCTGGTGGTGGGATGTGCATGTTTTAGGATGGTAACACCAAATCTACAATTTGCTAACACAAGACCAAGAAACGCTAGTTAATCACATTAGAAGCACAAATAAAGTATTCCCTATGATATTCTTAGCTAAATGAAGATGAAAACATGAAAATGAGAGCATAAACAAATCAAATATAACATGCAATCAACTTTAAACAGCTAAAATTTCATCCCATAGGGGGATTGATGCTCCTTTGATGTGGAAATAAGCCCTTTATCAATCCCTTTTGATAATCTCCAATGGTGTAATTGATTCTAAGTACATAAGATGATGAAACAAGCTCCAAATGTGATGAAAATGGTGAATGCTATGAGTGAAAATACCTATAATAAGAATGCTTCAAGTTGTGGATCCATATTGTGTAGAGGAAGCCTCTACTTATATGACTCAAGGGTTGAAGAATGAGAGAAATTGGTGAATGTGGGATAAAAGGGGAGCCAATGGGAATGTGGCACTTATCAGAATTCCATTGGATGAGGGTGGAGCACATTTTGGGGAATGTGTAAAGGAGATGTAAGAGGAATAAATGAGAATGGTTGAGGATTTGAAAGGATGTAAGAAGAAGTAAATGAATGTGGTTGAGGATTTGAAAGGATGTAAGAAGAATAAATGAGGATGTAAGAGGTATTTATGGATGTCTAAGAGGTTATTTAAAATATTTGGAGGGAAATTGAATGAGAAGGTGATTGAGAGGAATATTCCTTGGAATATGCCATTGTGAGGATAAATAGGGTAATTAGATAATTAAAATATTATGTGCATGTGCAACCTAGTTAGTTGACCATGGATTGATTTAACTCTTGAAGAGTTAAAAGCTAGAGGATTTGCTAATGATGGTTAGAAAGTGTTTTAGAGTTAGTTAATTTTAGAATTGATTAACTTGGATGGCTTAGAGGATTGTGACATTTGATTTATTAAATCAGATGAGAGGAATTTAGGGGGATTTAATTAAATGATTTGATTTAATTAAATATGATGAATATTAGTTAGAAGAAAGGTGAATTAATCTAATAAAATTTAATTATTTGATTAATAGTAGAAATTGATGAATTTAACTAAATAATGTTGATTATTTAATTAATTGGTTGGCCCGAAGTGATTTAGGAGGAAATGATGTTAATTTATCAGAATCAGATGCATAATATCAATCAAGTTTATTTAAGTGTCTATAGTATCCATCATCCATGGAGTCTAAACCCCAATAAAAAAAGGTGTATCATTCCCATGGGGCTGTTGAAAGTAGAAGAAGTCAAATTCATGTCCATTCCACATTATGATACTTTTTGAATTGATTATGTGTTTCTGTGCATGAATAGAATACACCTTTCACCAAAGCATTCATTACATCCTTTCTTGTAAGGAATTCCTCTCTCTTCATCATCATGCCATGAAAGATAGGATCCCTGAGGTGTCTATCCATTATTGCATTAACACTCATGTCCATGAGCAAAAGGCTTTCAATATAGCTTCTGCATTGTGCATATAGATTAGCGCTGAGCATGGAATGCCTATCTCCACTTGTATTGCCAATGCTATGGAAAAATTTACCATTGACATCAACGTGGAACATTTGTTTGTAGAACAAGTAGGAAACATTGGGTCTACCATGCATAACCTTTGTTATGAAGTGGGATTGACAACCTTGCTTTTTTATAAACCTTTTTTTCTTTTCTGTGGTTCAGATCGATTCTCGTGGTTTTTAGAACCATATGCACACTAGTAGCTATAAATAAAGAATCATCTCATAATTTTCAAGCAAGAGAGAGTAAAATATCATTGGACCATACACATGAATGTTGAAAGATACAAACCCATGCCACATAATTGTTTTTCCATAATTTTTGTTGTTGACGGGATCCATGATGGTATACTCTTTTTTTTTCTTACATAGAAATGAAGTTTCAAAACCTTTAACCAACATTTTATCGTGAATGAAATCATCAAGTCTGCTACAAGGAATTGTTGTGACAAGGTTAAGGACCCCATCCTCCTCGATGGCAATAGGAGTCCCATGCAAATCGCAAGAGGAAAAAGAAGAACCCCCATATCGTACATATTGCACCTCCAAACTATATTCCTTCTTCCATTTCACATTTCTCCCCATTCTAGGAAAGGTAGGAATTGGATGAACATTTAAAATTAGAGTGGATTGTGTTAAGAAAAAGAAAGAAATTATTCATTGAACGTAAATAAAATGTGCTTGCATTGCTGCCACCAACGTGAAACCAATAGGAGGTTGTTGAATTCAGCTAAGGAAAATTAAAGGTGATAGATTGAATCAAGCTACACATAAAATATAAAACAAACACAGGTTAGCAATCAGAGTGTGTAGCTCAACGTACAAGTGGACATATATGACAACACAATCACAATCATACATGGATATTCAAGGATGAGTTCATTTTAGGTGTGCCACACAAACTTGTTTTACCTGAAGAGGGATGTTGTGAAAACCAACCATCATTTTCAAGTAAACTTGTGTTGTTTGAGCAAGAACACAATGAGTGGTTCAACCTGCAACTTTGTATGTGGTGTAGGAGTGTAACGTGCATAACAATATGTAATTAATTCTACACTTACAACAATAAATGTATTATTTTGGGAAGATATGTTGGTTGTGATGCTTGTGTATGTGTTAATGGAGAGGAAAGGTTAGTGAGCAACAAAAACCTTTTATGACAACCTTTTATGTAAAAAAGTGCATTAATTGCTACCAACAATGCCAAAATGATAACAAGTTTGTTGCATCTATTGAAAAAAAATGAATTAGTAATGGAACGAATGAGGAAAGGAAGAAAGGTGTAAAATTTCCTATCAACCATGATGTAAGCCAAATCAGGTTGGAAAACACAATGTGTAGTTGAACCTCCAAGCAGACATAAAGATCGCAAGTAAATTCGCAACCCTGCATGTAAATATAACTAAGATTTTGGAGTATATGGGGTGTACAAACCTCTTTTACCTGAGGAGGCATGTGATATTCAACCTTCCATTTGAGGTGACTTAACATGAGTAGAAAAATCACATCTAACAATTCATGAAATAAACAAGTGAAGGTTAAACCACATGATGAGTGGTTCAACCTACAACTTTGTATGTGGCATAGGAGTGTAACGTGCTTAACAATATGTAATTACTTCTACTGTTGCAACAAGAAATGTATTATTTTGGAAAGATACATTGGTTGTGGTGCGTGTATATGTGTTAATGGAGAGGAAGGGTTAGAGTGAAACCAAAACCATTTATGACAACCTTGTATGTAAAAAAAGTGCATCCATTATTGCCAGTAACACCAAAATGATAACACGTTTGTTGCATCTGTTGACAAAATAATGAATCAGTAATGGAGAGAATGAGGAAATAAAAAAGGTGTAAAATGTCCTATCAACAATTATTTAAGCCAATTTAGGTTGGAAAATACGTGTAGTTGAATCTCCAAGAGGACATAAAGATCGTGAGTAAATTCATAACCCCACATGTAAATATAACTAATATTTTAGAGTATATGGGTTGTACAAACCTCTTTTACCTGAGGAGGAATGTTGTGATATTCAACCTTCCATTTGAGGTGACTTAACATGAGGGAAAAAAGCACATATGACAATTCATGAAATAAACATGTGAAGGTTGAACCACACAATGAGTGGTTCAACTTGCAACTTTGTATGTGGCATAGCAGTGTAACATGCATAAAAATATGTAATTACTTCTATAATTGCAACAAAAAATGTATTATTTTTGGAAGATATGTTGGTTGTGGTGCATGTGCATGTGTTAATAGAGAAGAAAGGTTAAAGGGCAACCAAAACATTTTATGACAACCTTTTATGTAAAAAAATGTGCATTCATTGCTGCTAGTAATGCCAAAATAATAACATGTTTGTTGCATCTATTAACAAAAAAATGAATCAGTAATGGAGAGAATGAGGAAAGGAAGAAAGGTGTAAAATGTCCTATCAACCATGATGTAAGCCAATGGAGGTTGGAAAACATAGCATGTAGTTGAACCTCCAAGTGGACATAAAGTCTTAAATTCACAACCCCGCATGTAAATATAACTAAAATTTTAGAGTATATGGGGTGTACAAACCTCTTTTACTTGAGGAGGCATGTTGCGATATTCATCCTTCCATTTGAGGTGACTTAACATGAGTAGAAAAATCAAACTTAACAATTCATGAAATAAACAAGTGAAGGTTGAACCACACGATGAGTGGTTCAACTTGCAACTTTGTATGTGGCGTAGGAGTGTAATGTGCATAACAATATGTAATTACTTCTACAATTACAACAACAGATGTATTATTTTGGGAATATATGTTGGTTGTGGTGCATGTGTATATGTTAATGGAGAGGAAAGGCTAGAGGAAAACCAAAATATTTTATGACAACCTTGTATGTAAAAAAGTGCATCCAGTGCTGCAAGCAACATCAAAATGATAACACGTTTGTTGCATCTATTGAAAAAATAATGAATCAATAATGGAGAGAACGGGGAAAGGAAGAAAGGTGTAAAATGTCATATCAACCATGTTGTAATCTAATTCAGGTTGGAAAACACGTGTAGTTGAACCTCCAAGTAGAAATAAAGATCGCAAGTAAATTCACAACCCCACATGTAAATATAACTAAGATTTTAGAGTATATGGGGTGTACAAAACTCTTTTATATGAGGAGGAATGTTGTGATATCTAGCCTTCTATTTGGGGTGACTTGACATGAGCAAAAAAAGCACATCTAACAATTCATGAAATAAACAAGTGAAGGTGTAGACACCTAAAAATGACCTAGGCCGCAAGCTTCATTTTTACCACTTTCATCCTAGCATAATTGGGACATTTAATTATGTCCTTGGTCCACATTCGACTATTGATTAAATAATTCATAATTATTTAATTAATTCATGTCCTTTCATTCTTCATGATTATTAAATGAATAAATTTTATTTATTTATTAAATACGTCATTAATTGTCTAAGTCTTCACTTAATTAAATAAATTTCTTAATTTATTTAATCACCCTTCCTCGGTCACTTCTTCCTGATTATTAAATAAATAAGTTTTATTTATTTATTTAATATGTCACTAACTTTCATAATTAAATGAATTAAATAATTTATTTAATTATTGGTCTTATTTGCTAAATTAAATAATTAAATTTAATTATTTAATTGCCAAATTGGATATTTCTTCTCATTTTAAATAAATTAAATCATTTAAAATGTCATCTCATTCTTAACTACAAGCTCATTTTGGTAAATAATTCGAAAACTGATTATTTACTATTTCTCAAAATTCACATTTGGAATTAATTTAATTCCAAATCGGTAACTTTCCGCCAAGAGTCAAGTAATCGGGCAGGTTCTCGACCCTTCCAAAATTGATCTTCATTTCTGGTCTTTATCTCTATTCATTTTCGAAAATCTTTATTTTCGAATTAATTTCTCATTTATTCTCCACCGTCGATCTGAATTCTCTGAGATATTATCTTGACCGTTCAATTAATGAATTTTCCCTAACCCTAATTAGGGATTCTCAGATTTAATCTGCACCTTTCATTTTAGGTTTTGGTCAGAATGCAATCTCACCCGTCCGTTCAAAATGGCATTTTCTATAAAATGCCATTTTCCTCTCACTTTTTGCATTAGGACAATATTTTATTTACATTATGCTTTAGATATTACACATTAGACATTGCAGCATTTGTCATCTTACTTCATTTAGTCTTGGCATATTTAGGCATAGGCATTTCAATTATATTGTCATAGGCATTAGGCATTTAGGCATTGATCAAATCCTTCAAAGCTTGGTGTAGGACTTAGACTTGTATTTTCAGATTGCTCGCACGCCAAATCTGAGGGCAACATGTCAACCAGGTAGAAGATACTATGGAGGTAATCATGGAGAATTCAATTTATAGGTATAACTGTTTATTGTTTAATTTCCTTTGTACTCGATAGGTCTTTGGGTTTCTCTATCATTCATTGATTTATTGCTAACACCTCTAATCTAAAACCTAAAAGAATTCCTCAAGTTATAGAAGGTTGAACCACACGATGAGTGGTTCAACCTACAACTTTGTATGTGGCATACGAGTGTAACGTGCATAACAATATGTAACTACTTCTACAGTTGTAACAATAGATGTATTATTTTGGGAAGATATGTTGGTTGTGGTGCATGTGTATGTGTTAATGGAGAGGAAATGTTAGAGGGAAACCAAAACCTTTTATGACAACCTTGTATGTAAAATAAAGTGCATCCATTGTTGTCAACAATGCCAAAATGATAACACGTTTGTTGAAAAAATAATTAATTAGTAATGGAGAGAATGAGGAAAGGTAGAAAGGTGTAAAATTCCCTATCAACCATGATGTAAGCCAATGTAGGTTGGAAAACATAGCGTGTAGTTGAACCTCCAAGTGAACATAAAGATTGCAAGTAAATTCACAACCCCACATGTAAATATAACTAATATTTCAGAGTCTATGGGGTGTACAAACCTCTTTTACTTGAGGAGGCATGTTGTGATATCTAGCCTTCCATTTAGAGTGAATTCACATGTGCAACAAAAGTAGATCTAGCAATTCATGAAATAAACAAGTGAAGGTTGAACCACACGATGAGTGGTTCAACTTGCAAATTTGTATGTAGTGTGAGTGTAACATGCATAACAATATGTAATTAGTTCTACAGTTGCAACAACATAAGTATTATTTTGGGAAGATACATTAGTTATGGTGCATGTGTATGTGTTAATGGAGATAAAAGGTTAGAGGGAAACCAAAACCTTTTATGACAACCTTGTATGTAAAATAATGTGCATCCATTGCTGCTAGCAATGCTAAAAGAATAACACATTTTTTGCATCTGTTGACAAAATAATGAATCAGTAATGGAGTGAATCAGGAAAGGCATATATGTGTAAATTTTCCTATCAACCATGATGTCAGCCAATGCAGGTTAGAAAATATAGTGTCTAGTTGAACCTCCAAGTAGATATAAAGACCGCAAGTAAAATTGCAACCTTGCATGAAAAAGCTAAGACCTCATAGTATATGGGGTGTACAAACCTGTTTTACCTGAGCAAGCATGTTGTGATATCGAGCCTTCCATTTGGGGGGACTTAACATGACCAAAAAAAGCATATATGACAATTCATGAGCTAAAAAAGTACAGGTTGAACAACATGATGAGAATTCCAACCTACAACTTTACATGTAGCCTATAAGTGTAACATGAATAATAATATGTAATTACTTCTATGGCTGTCAACAATGTCAAAAGAAAAAATCATGTTCTTTACATCTACTGATAAAATAATGAATCAGTAAAGGAGTGAATGAATGTAGGCTAAAACACATTATTTTTTGTGCATTTATTTGTGGAACATATGAAGAATTTGAAAAGCAATTTTAATTGTAAACCACAATTGACAAACTCACTTGCATTGAAAACCATAGTGAATGACATAGATACTGTGTTGACTTAAGAGATTCTTTATGCTCTTGATAAATTGACAAAGAAGCATGTGTAGTCTGTGCAAAGGCGAAGAGACAATGCAAATCTGGAGGCAACAGGTTCTATAATTTATAAAATCGAAAAGGAATCTACTCTAAAAACACTTGAAAACATGAAGATCAAATTTAATGAGATAGATATTGTTTTAACTAAAGAGATTCTTCCCACTCTTGAGAAGTTGAGGAAGGAGCATGTACAGTATGTGCAATGGGAAAATCACAATGCAAAAGTGGATAAACTTGAGAGATTTTGTATTGCATATGAATTTGTTTGATAAAAGAAATTGAAAGATGATGCTATAACTAGAATTCAACTAGTGAAGTCAAACATTTGTGAAAATAAAACCAACTCAACATCCCAAACTCTCCACCCTTCAACTTACAACAAGAAGAAATATATAAAACACAATCCATAGTGTTTTCTAACATGCCTATAGTTTATTGATTTGAGGAAGTTGAAACACAATTTTTAGTCTACCTAAGACTTATTATATATTTTGAAGATGTTCCTTTCATTACATTTGTATTGTGTAAACAACAAAAGGTTTTCATTACAATCATATTGTCTATATAATCAGAGGTTGGAAAACACAGGGCGTTAAGAAACCTACAACCCACATAGTTGTAAAACCCTCTATATATAAGAACCCAATTGGTTAGTCACCCCTCAGCTAAATATGGTTAGTTTTGATGAGGGCTACACAACCCAAACCCACAAAACACAACAATAGATACCAACACAAAATATGCAAAACATAAATTAACCCACTTTCAATTATTTTCAAAAAATGAAATTACAAATTCAAACTTACATGCTACAGCCTCACGAGCTTGATTCATTACAAAAAAATCAACTTAGAAGAAAAAACTATTAGTCAGAACCACAATTTGCACTAATGGAGCCACTTTATACAACCCCTCATATCCCTTTTTATTTTACCCAATAACCGTCCTAGAATGTTCTAGAAAGTGCAACTTTCCCTTTTTTTTGGCACCAAAATTCCCACTATTTGATTTTTGGCCTAGGAAGAAATTTTAATGAAATTCACTTTTTAGAGGGGAAACTTTGTGGGAACTTTTGATCTAGGTGTCTGATTTTCTATTATTGCATATTGTTGGAAAGCTCTTGAAGAGATCTACAATGCACAAACTAACCATAGGTCGGTTCGTCCACTTTTTGAGCTATTTTGGGGTCTCTAAACTTTTATATTTGAATTTGAAGCTACATTGGAGAAATTTCTTGGGATGAAAACTTTAATTTCTCCCAAACCATTCAGGGTATTGAGGTGATTATTTCGTGACCAAAAATTTCTTTCAACTT
>VDFB02075321.1:119866239-119879968 GCA_007258455.2 Sequoia sempervirens
ACTCCACATCCAGTTTAATCTATTATTAAGTATGAGCATGAAGTGCAAATAACATAAAGCAATATCAACACAAGAAACACCAGATTTACATGGAAAACCCAATAAGGGAAAAACCACGGTGAGGATTAACTCACAATATAAGAGTAATTGCAAAACCGATTACAAAGAGGCTCACTGCCAAAGATAGAACTCACTGTCCGGATACAAGGCTCGTTGCCTACATATAGGACTCACTGTCTTGAAGGGAGGATCACTGCCTACAGATAAAGACAGATAACAAAAAATCCACCATAGCAACTTGCACACATCTGTAGCCTTGATCAGAGAATTGTAGACACCATCAACTCACTGCTTTCAAGAGTCAAACACATTAAAGTACTACTTAATTAAATTTCACACACTCTTTCTTCTCACACTTGTGGCATGTTTCATACATTCAATCCATAAAATCTCGACTTGTATTTATGCCATCCTCAACCTTAGAAATTTTCTCCAAGGTCAGCTACACACACTTCATATTACAAATTCAAATTACGTCGAAAACTCAACATTCTCGTGGTGGAAGAGAATGAGAGCGGACCAAACCAACACTTAACCAAGACTCAAAACAACATCTTAGATCAATCACATGCTTCCTTAATTGATACTTATCCTTCTCATGACGTGTAGACACCAAGTCGGTCAAACCTAATGAAAACACAAATGAACTTTGAAGTACATGTTTTTGCAACAAGATGATAACATGCGGACCACATAACATGCTTCATCATAAAATGGAACACATCTTGGGTGCCTTCATATTCATATGCAACTTATGCAACAACCTTCATACACAAAATAATTTCCATTAGTCCATCCCAATTGTACAGACAAACATAGTAATTCTGAAACTAGTCTTTCAGAACACCAAACCATGAACACCTTTGACAAAACATAGATAACACCATTACAAGCCTTCTACCAGATCCACAAGACCAGAAAAAAACCAGCAGAGGACTGCGGAGTAGATACATTTCTCCCAGTCCACAGACAAACAACTCTGCCAGACTAGTTCACAAACCGGTGAACACAAATTTCACTCTTCATCAAACCAAAAGCTCCAATCCAGGATATAGCACCCAAGGATGCCCTTAAATAGCACTTCAGATATGCACAGGCATCGGATCAACACAAAAGAAATGCAGACCACAAACTAGAGCACATTCTGAACACACACACAATTCTGTCTTCACTATTTCTTAAAAGCACTTGGTAACTCATCATATCAACACACTTGCAACATCATAAAGATAGCTCCATGTACTCACAAAATATCTACAGTATCTCAACTATACATGCACAACCTACAATCACTTGTTTCCTTTCTCTGCAACAACCTATACTGTGTTGACATCAATGACAACATTAATGACAACACCACCATACTCATTCATACTTGCAACATTCATAACATCCTGAATCTCCTACAATAAATCCCTTGTCTTAGGCACTTTGTTATCCTCAAAAAGAAAGTTGGGTGCCTCATACCCATACAAATACATGAAGGGTTACATCTTGATGGACTTGTGATAGGTATTATTATAGTATTATTCACCAAGGTGCAACCACTTAATCCAAGCTCTCTGCTAGCTTGACACTTAATTTTTGAGATAACCTTCCACCCATTGTTAACTATCTTTCTCTGTCTATTTGTCTATAGGTAGTAACTCATGATAGGAGTGAGCTTTGTCCAACACAATCTAAAAATATCTTGCCAAAAGAGGCTTAAGAAATTTTTGTACCTATCACTCACTATACTCCTGGGCATCCCATGCAATTTGAAAATCTCCTTGAAGAAAAAATTAACTACCTATGTTGCAATATTTATCATTGAAATAGCAACAGAATATGAAAATTTGGTTAACTTGTCAACCACAACATATATTGAAATATTTCGAGCCAATTTTATTTTTATTTTTACCAAGTACACAACAATGCAGAGAGCACCCGTTAGGGTTAGATAATTCAACCAGCAGATTACAAATAACTCATTGCCAAGAATGGGCACTCAATCTCAACAAGAGAGAGGCTGTCATATGGCAAGAGGATCGTCAGTGCCTTAAACAAAATGCAACTGAAGGTAACTCTAACCAAGAATGTGTCCGCGAAGGACGATCATATGGTTAGAGGATCTTCTATGCTACAAGTACTGGAAACAAACTCAACACCAAGCATGTGCTACCCAATCCAGTATGGAAAGGAGGCGACCATATGGTGGAGTGCTAAGAATTACAATGCAATTAAGGGAAATAAGCAAGAATGCTGAAGTACTCGACGTCAAGAATGTGCTTTCCAACCCGAGACGGAATGGGAGCTACCATATGACGGAGATATAAAGAAAGACAATAGACTAGGCAAGGATCAGTCTCTTCCATGAAATGTAGGAAATATAAATAAGAGCTTACAAATGTGAATATTGGCTGGTTAAGGACTGAAGTAGACCAGCTAGATAAGTGTGCTCATCCTTATTCTGCTGGCAAGTGGGGCACTCTCTGACATACTTAAGGACTTCATTTTTTAGTCCTTTCTATGTAAATATTTCTCATATCTACTTGTAGGCCTTGAAGAAACCCGAGTGACCAACCATGGGTGCATCATGAAAAACCCTCAATATCTTCCCCTTAAGCTTTAAATTAGCCACCAAATAAATCCTCTCCTTATAAATGATCAACTCATTGAACACCATGTACATGTTGTCATAGATAGTGCCTTCTATGATTCATGCTATCCAAGAATCCTTAACATAATTTTTTGAAATTTACTCCCTCCAATTAGCAGTAATCTCAACCAAAGAACACAAGTGAGGACTCCTAAAAAGTGCATCAACAACTACATTCTTCTTCACCTTGACATATACAATGTCAAAATCATATGCATGTAGTCTACTAACCCACTTTTGTTTCCTGTCATTAAGATCCCTCTGGTTCATGAAGTATTTGATGCTATTATGGTCCGTTTTGATAGTAAATTTACCCCCTACTAGGTATGGTCTAAATTTTGCCAAGGCATGCATGATGGCCAGCATCTCCCTATCATAGATAGAGTAAATCTTCTCCATACCTCTTGTTTTTTTCTCTTAAATGTTATGGGGTGCTTCTCCTACATCGAGACAACTCCAATACCCTCTCTTGAAGTGTCACACTCTAACTCAAAAGGTTTGGAGAAATATGGTATTGTCAACATAGGACATGAAGATACCAACTATTTGAAATGCTCAAACACCTTTGTACTGAAGCAAACCACTCAAAAGCTCCTTTCTTTGTCAAGTCTGTAAGTGGAGCTATAGTTTGTGAAAATCCCTTAATAAACCTCTTATAGAAACTACATAAACCAAAGAATCCCTTAAGCCGAGTGAGATTTGTAGGAGTAGGCCACTCAACAATAACCTTGATCTTCTCAAGATCAAATCTCACCCTCTACACTAATGATGTGTCCAAGATAGAGAAGCTTTGTCATACCAAAATCATAGTTGGACTCCTTAGCATATAGAGACTCACTCTTCAAAATACTCAAAACTTGCTCAAGATGCCTCATGTGCTCCTCCCATGTTTTACTAAAAATCAAGATATCATCAAAAAATATCAAAACAAATTTCCTCAACTATTTCTTGAATACCTAATTCATACAACTTTGGAAAGTGGTTGGTGCATTTTTCAACCCAAAAGGAATCACAAAGAACTCAAAATGTCCAAAGTGACATCTAAAGGTTTTTTTCTCTATGTCCTCTCTCCTCATCTAAATATAATGGTACATGATCTCAAATCTATCTTAGAAAAATAACAAGCTCCATGCAACTCGTCAATCAACCCATCTATCTAAGGAATATGATACCTATTTTTAATTGTTTTCTTATTCAATGCCCTATAATCAATACACATCCATATTTTCTCATCCTTTTTCTTCACTAAAACTATTGCTAATGCGAATGGACTCTTGCTAGGTTTAATATGCCCCATCTCTAGTAATTCCTTAACGACTTTCTCTATGTCATTCGTATACCTTTTAGGATGTCTATATGGCATAGTGATCACTAGTTTCACACCCTCCTCCAACTCTATGACATGCTCTATCCATCTCTCTAGTGGTACTCCATGAGGGATACTCCCAAACACCTTGCTATGCTTGGATAACAACTTCTGAATATCAAGATGGTAGTTGTTCTTTTGTTGCTCTACAACTGTAGGAATGATAAGACACTATGTTGCCCACTCCACCTAATCATGTCTAATTAAATGTTCCATCCTCTTAAAGGACACAACTCTAGGTCCCCCATCCGATAAACCTCTGAGAACTATCTTTTTCCCATTTAATTCAAACTTCATTTCCATTTTTTGAAATTTGAAAGAAAATTCCATGAGATTTCATCCAATGCATCCCTAAAACCACATCAATATCCCCAATATTCACCACATAGAATCCTTAAATTAAGTCTCCATGACCTTAAATTAGAAATCTTATGAGTGTAGACATGGAAAATATACCGACATACTTGATCCTGATCACTAACACCATTTCATCCTGAATCATCCTTCAGTCTAACCATTTAATCAAATACCCTTATTTGATTAAATTCATCAATTTTCCTCTCTTAATTAAATAAATCATTTTATCTAATTAAGTCTTTCTCTCCCGTTAATTAAATCAATCTATCTGATCTAATTAACCCTATGTCCATATTTGATTAAATAATTCCCTTTATTTGATCAAATCTCTAAAGTCTAACTATTAAATTAAATAAAGTAAACCTTGTTTAATTTAAGCTAACCAATCATGCTCTTTTGTTAAATAAATCAAAATATTTATTTAACTAAGTCTAAAATCACTTTCTTCTCATATTTGATTTAAATTAACCTATAAATCTAAGTCAAAATTGTCACATCATCTAATCCTTCATTAAATTAATTAACCTTTGATTAATTTAATCCTCATTCATGTAAAATCCTCTAGCTTTTTCCACTTGCACATGAAAATATATTTAATTCATTTATTAAAACTCTATTTTCTCTCAACATGGCATAATGGAGGAATATTCTCTCAAATTTGAATTCAAATCCAAGTGGACTTTGTCCTTCCAACAAGACATTTACTTCACCTAATAAGTCCTTTTGTCTTGAGCCAAGTGGCATTTAAGGCATTTCATTTCCCTCTAACATGTCATTTCAACATTTTCAAATATCACCTAATTGCATTTATGGGCACATTCATCAAAATGTGCACATCCTCCATCCAATCACATTTGGACAAGTGGCACCTTGCCATTGGTTGAATATTAGTCCCACATTACTCCATTTTGGGCATTTCTCCATCTTATCATTCTATAAATAAGAGGTCTCTTTCCTCATTTTATCATCCACAATTTGAACAAAGTTATTATACTCAAATCCATAGCAATTCTCATACATCTTTATCCAATCTTAGCTAGGTTATACAAATTTTCATCTTGGAGCACACTACAATCATCAACAAAGTGGATCACATCTTCATCAAATCACCAAGTCTTGCATAGGAGTTGGGATAGGGCCAATTTCCACATCAAATTGGCACCAACTCCCCCAAGAGATTAATAGTTTGCTTTGTATTTGAATAGGATTTAACATCTTTGGCTTATGCTTGTTTATGTTCTTCATTTCATTCCTTTTCCTTTACAATTCAAATGGATTTCTTTTGGAATCATGATAACAACTTGCATTTGATCTAATATGGTGTTTGTCTCACGTGTTTATGCAGGTTAGGGATCTTGGTTCACAATAAGTACAAGAAATTTTATACCTATCACCTACCATGACCTTGAATCCATCATGTTCTTCTATTTGTAGCCTTCTCCTATTCACAAATCCCTCATCAATGAAGTTATGAGTGGCAACTATATCAATAAGTGTTATGATTCGCCACCCTTGTAATGCCCCTCTAACCTTGAATATTACTACTTTTTGTATACTAGAGAGTTGGGAAATGGTACCATCACTCTTTGGTTCCTCTTCTGATGAACTCTCCTCCTCACTGCTCTTTGAATCAGATTGTTGATATGATTTTGCTAATGCAAATTTTTCAACAAAAAAATACTCTATTTTCTTAGCTTTTTCCTTAACACTGCATTTGTGAGATGGGTCCCAAGGATCTCTACAATGAAAGCACAATTTATTTATTTTAAGGTCATTAATTTACTCATTATCCAATCTATTGGACTCATTATGTGGATGATGTGATTCCCTATGAAATGGTTTCTTATCCTTATCCTTCTTATGAGGGAACCCCTTAGACTAAAATTTGTTTCTAAGAGTGGAAGTCTCCATATCTTTAGCCTTGTTAATGGATTCCTATAATGAAGATGGATTACGGGCCTTAATTCAACCCCACAAAGGATTTGAAAGACCATCCATGAAAGAACAATGAGCCTCCTCTCTAAAATATCTATGACCAAAATAGAAAGCCTCTAGAAATCAACAACATATGCCTCTACTGAACCCCATTGTTTGGGCTGAGCTAACTCCTTAAAATGTAACTTTGGGTATTTCTTATCAAACCTCTCAATCAACCTTTCTGTAAACTCAACATAAGAATCAATATGATCGTGACCCAATGTGATCATCTCATGATGCCACCACTCATGAGTGCTACCATCCAAGTGTATACCGACATATTTTATGGCCTCATACTCCTCCATTAGGTTGACCTGGAAGTATGTGTCAATCTTCTTAACCCATGCTCTTGCTATAGTCTTCTTAGAGCCATCATAGTATGGAATGGATAGCTTACCCACCTTTCTTTGCAACTCTTGGTTATTTTGTTTACCACCCCTATTTGGTCTATGTTTCATTTTGAGGTCCATGTACTCATAGAAAGACATCTTAGCCTAAAAATCTATCCTTGAATCCTTCTAGTCCTACAAAATATGATATTGTAACTCTTGTTGGGTGGGCTCTGATTCAATTTGAGGGTTAACCCTTTGTGGAAAGTTAGGCATTAGGGGCCTAGAATTTTTTGTTATGGTTCTTACTAGCTAATTTATACCCTTGACATTCAATGAACCATCCCCATTACCATTATTCCTTCTATTCCCTTGGTTACCACCATTGTGTCCCCCATTTTTACCACCATTGTTTCCCACATTGTTCCCTACATTGTTGAGCATGTGTTGGTTCATTAGGGCGACCATCTGAGCTAAACTTGTTGGAAAATGGTCAGCGCTCCCCTCAGGATTTGTGACATGGACTAATCGCCTCCCATGGATCCGTTAACTCTAGCGATTGTATCGGGCATTAATAGGTCGATCTTTTGGTGTAAGGACAACCATGGGGCCAATAATTGGTATCAGAGCCAAAGGTTCTGGGTTCAAATCCCCTCAACTTGCACTAAGGGGGAGATTTTTGGTAAATGATCAACGCTCCCCTTAGGATTCATAACATGGACTAACCACCTCCCATGGATCTGTTAACTCTAGTGGTTGTATCGGGTATTAACAGGTCGATCTTTTGGTGCAACAACAATTGTGGGGCTAACAAAACTCTATTGTAACTCACAGTGCCCTCTAGCTAGGTCATTTAACATTTCCCTAGTGCTAGGTTCCTACTGCTCTTTATCACCCATTCCAATGCTTGCAAAGGGATCTATCTCTAGTTGAATCTCAAGACTAGTGCTTGATCTAGATTCCTTCTCAAATTATAGTGATGTGTATAGGGTGGCTGCATTACTCATTCAATTGACATAAGGGTAAAAGCACAAAGCTATGTCACACTTTCAACCAACTAAATAGTTTTGAGTGAAAATATTTTGACCTAAACAGTTTTGGTCGAAACCACATGGCCTATATGTGGCACATAGAGTTTTGGGCAAAACCCTTTCGCCCAAAACTCTAAAATTTGAAAAAAAATGAATTTTTTGTTGTCGCATTGAAATGTGGCTTATTTTATGTGTGGGATTTCAATAGAGAGGGTTTCGGTTGAAACCCTTTCTACCGAAACTATTTATGTGTCATCCTAGTTGGTAGCCAACTCAACTTTTTTCAAAAATTTCTAAAACTTTCAACTTCAACTAAGTATTTCTTCAATTAGAATGATGTTTTTCAAAAAAGAAAAATACCTGTTTGTAGAGCTCGAGTGGTGAATCTGAATATGTAATTTTTTAAATGTTTTGATTAGTTTTAATATATTTTATTTTTAAAATAATGCAAGTAGGTTGTTAAAGTTAAAAAATGGCTGATTAATTTTTTTTTAAATAGTAAATATATATATATATTTTTTGAAAAATATATGGTTTACTAGAGGAGAGAGTCCTCTTCAAAAGGGTATAATTTTTTTTTTAAATAATTACAAAAAATAGACAATAATTGACGTCTAATGAAAACTGTCAAATTTTGAAAAGTTTGACTTTAAAATGTTATTACAAGAAAAATATACATAAAAATTTCAATTTCTTTCCCATGCACTAGATATTGAAGTTACCTATTTGGAGAAAAAAAAATAGAGGAAAATGAGGTTTTTTTCTATTTGTTTCTTGACCTCAAGTGAACATCACTTTTTCATGAAATTTTCAACATTCCAAAATCTGCTCTTAAATTGATAAAAAATAATAAAAACATTTTTTTTTAAATCTGAAAAAATATAGGATTAAACTTCATCAATATTTCTACCTTGTAGTAGTTTACATCATTTTGAAATTCAAAACATAAAGACCACTTTTACGTGGTCGAAGTTTAGAATTTTTTTTGTTGTTGGCTGATTCTTTTATAAAGTGTGACATAGGTTTGTGCTTTTACCCATAACACTATTTTTTCCATAGCCCTCTAGGGTGGCAAGATGCAATGACTTTGATACCACTATAGTATGCACCCTTGTTCTGCCTTTTTTTTTTTGTTGTGTTTGATGTGTTTAAGAGAAGAAGAAAAAAATATAGAAGGTGTTTCTTTGTGTAATAAATAGCAAAAATAAAGTAATTTGCATCAATTAAATAACATAAATATAACAATATTCAAAAATACATATAACAAACATTTCTAGATTTTATTTTTGATATGAAAATATAAATTTTCTCAAAAATAGGAGCAACCTAGGTCATCAAATAACACTAAATATATATTTCAAACATACCCAAAAAATTTGATTGACTTTGATAATTTTCTATACTTGCAACCAACTATTACAAGCTCCAAAAAATGGATGCCACATCTTTAGGACTGAATATAAATGCTCATAAATGATACTAACCTGTTCTCCAACCTTGGGCACCCTCAACACAGAAATAAACTCCTCCCAAACCCTAGTGTCCAACAAGGAAAGAGTCTCACATCCCCCTAGAAAGGTACAACCAACAAAAAGAATGGTACGACCAACAATGAAGGAAGAATAAACAATAATAAACTTCCAAATTCTTTGAATCTATCACTTCTTAATCAACAATGATTTTTGGTGCTCCAAAATTGAAATGCAAATAAATAGTGAAGTCCAACTGTGATCCTTGTATGAATTCACTAGGAAAACCTCTAGATTGTGTCTTTCAACAATGTGGAGAATGTTGCCTATAAGGGGTTTTGTACTCACAAACCAAGAAGAACTAGCTCTTCCAACAAAGGATAATACCAAATAACAAGTCAAGCATAGTTGCAAATGAGCCTCAACTTTTCCTTTTGTATGGCTCCCAAAACCCCATGCCCCAATTTGAAATTTAAATTTTAAAACTTCCTTATATCTCCCTTTTGGGTGCCTCACTTTTCAGGAATACTTTATCAAATTTAAAATGACTTCTTATGTCTCCCAAAAGTACCTCTTCATAGAGTCAATTTATAATATTAAATAATGATAAAGTTAAATATTTAATTTAACATTATCAAACCAAGAAGAATAAACTCTTCCAGCAAAGAAGAATACCAAATAACAAGTCAAGCATAGTTGCAAATGAGCCTCAACTTTTCCTTCTATATGGCTCTGTCATGCCCAATATTTTCACTAGAAAAGCCCAACAATTTTTTTTTTGGTAGCAAATTAACAACGTAACATTTTCTACTTAAAGTGCAATTATCCTAGAAGTTATAACAATATAGTTGGTAATGATTTTAAATGAAGACATAATTTCAATGCTTAGTTTTTTGATGACCTAGGATTTATATATACAAATATATATACACATATCTATAATTATTAAGTCATATAGATAAATTTTGCATTTGATTTAAGAATTGACTTCATGAAGATGGACAACTCATATTATGGTTTAAAGTGTTATCCATCAAACACTTAGAGTGTTAACTGGCTTAATTATTGTACAAGAAAAAAATGTTCAGTTTTTCCAATGAAAATATTGGGCATGACAGGCTCCCAAAACCCCATGCCCCAATTTGAAATATAAAATACTTTATTTAAATTTTAGAACCTCCTTATGTCTCCCTTTTGGGTGTCCCACTTTTTGGGATTACTTTATCAAATTTAAAATGACTTCTTATGTCTCCCAAAAGTACCCCTTCATAAAGTCACTTTATAATATTAAATAACGATAAAGTTAAATATTTAATTTAACATTATAAAGTATTGTTATTTATATTAAAATACCGGTCTATATTAAATATTTGGATATTGACATTAAACACCTCCATCAACGTAACTAAAAATAGAAATGCTGACAACTGACCCAATCGGTGCTCGAAATTGACTTACTAAAAATAGTAAGTATAGAGGAAATCACTCAAAACCACCGCAGAAAGTGATGTTCTACACATTGCACACACCAAGCTCAATAAACACCTGACACTACCAACTACTAGATACAATTGTCTCCAAGGATTCCCTAACCCTAACACATTAGCCTACGAGAATTTGTCGAATAGGTTAACTGTCCACCATACCAAACTAATTAGGAAGGGGACATTACATAAAATTTTAAATTTCAAATTTAAATGTGGGGTCATTTCCTTCTTTCCAACTAGTTGTTATAAGCTGACTAAAGTGTGAAATATTTCAAATTCGATGCACTAGGGTGTTGTATAAATGAACAAACCATAGTTCATTATTAGGGCTCCATAAGCTCTCATTCAAAATATACATTATCATCCAAGAAGCATCATAGAGCATCTTGAACATTTCATCATCATCCTACATCAACATGTCTAGGCTTATTACACAAATTACGTACTATCTGCAATCATTGTTCCATATTATTGACTTGATAACACATATTTGACTAAAGGAAAATAATTCTAACATAACAAATTCCTAAACAATGTCCATCAACATGATTCCTTTCAAAGACGACTTACGAATATTAAAAATAAATAAGTTCCCAATGACAACTACCTATGTCATTTCTCCATATACAATTTGTTTCCCTATATAGAATTTAAACTTACATTTATAAATCTAAATTAATTACGTCGATAGGTGTATCTCTACAATGGTAGCACAACAAATAGGTGGTCAACAAATCCATGAAAGAAAAACAAAAATCTATTTTCTATTTTCATATGTAATTTTTTTGTTTTTCCATTGGATAAATGATGCAATGATTTTTTATTTTATTTAAGTTTGCTAATTGAAAAAAACACCTCAATATCTTTCGATATATTTTATATAAATCATCTTAAAGACACATATACTAATTATTTCTACACAAATACAATCATAACCAAATTTACATGAAAATTTAAACAATTGATATTCCAAACTCTATTCCAAACTCTAGATCATCTTAATCCAAATTCTAAACTTATCACCTCTTTACTTTCTAAGAAGTCAAGCAACACACATTTAAGCAACTTTATTACAACCAAACCAAAGATAGACATACCTTCTAAGAACACACTCCCCTCAAGTACTTTTCGACAGTGTTAAAATCTCATTATATATCTAAAACAGATAAAATTAACTGAAATGCAAAATTAAAGGACGTCGAAAATTTCGGTGCCACAGACAGTTTTAGCTAGACCAACGGTAAGAACGGATAAAAGCGGCGCGGAGGCGTCAAATCGAATCCCTCACGTGAAGTCAGAATTCCGTCACTATTCATTTCCGTCAGTTGCCATACGACTGCGCCGTCAATGCGAGGAAGGAGGAAATGCCAAGCAAAAGCCAAAAGCTACACCACCATCATTATCTTCATTTCCTATACATTTTTCTCTCTACTCGTATATATATATATATTCACATCGTGTCAAGGAAATACAAGAAAACTCTTGACTCTCTTGTGCAGTTTTCACGTTTATAAAGAGGGCGAGAAAGGCCTTCTTTGTGGTGTGGGAGGAGAGAAACAAACAGAGAGAGAGAGAGAGAGGGGGGGCTTTGCAGGCGCCATTGATTTCCTGCTGCGCATGCACACCTTCACAGATTATCTCAAACCACTGTACCTTGCTCTGTGTCTTCTTACGAAATTTGACAGGAGCGGGCACTCTGTTTCTTTATTGAAAACTTGTGATCCTATTGGTAAATGCCAAATGGTGGAACTTGCCTAAATCTGTCTGTTTGACTGCATTTGCAAGGATTAGGAACGAGGCGTTTTGCCTGCGCCTGCACTGCACCCTGCATGCCATCTCCATTCCTTTTATTACTTTTCAGTTTTCTCCTGTCGCTATAGAAACTCAATTTTTGGTTCTTGAGTTGTGTGTCTCTGTTGGATCGCCTTCAAAGCTCTCGAGAAAAGGAAGAGGAATGGGAAGAAGGCCGTGCTGTGATAAGGTTGGGCTCAAGAAAGGGCCGTGGACTGCAGAGGAAGATAAAAAGCTCGTTTCTTTCATTTCTAGCAATGGCCACTGCTGCTGGCGCCTGCTTCCCAAGCTTGCTGGTATTATTTCCATTCTCTTTCTTTCTTCATAACTTAAAAGGCAATAATAAGATTGATGATTGTTGTTCACTGTTTTTTTTGGATTAGATTGTGTTCTTTTGTTTCTTGACGATTTGAAATTTACATTGTGTTAGAATTTTAACAGTTCTTTTGTTTCTTGATGATCTGAAATGTTGATGCGATTTTCTTTTGTTTCTTGGTGATTTGAAATTTAGATTGTGTTAGAATTTTAACAGTTATTTTGTTTTTTGATGATCCGAAATGTTGATGTGATTTTCTTTAACACAATCTAATCCAAAAACAACAGTGAAATTTTGATATCAGTGATCTTATTATTGGATCTCTGCTGTTTTACAGAATAAATGTACTTAGTTCTGTTTAAAGCGGCCTTAAGCGACTTCGTCGTCTTATCTTGCATCACCCCTTCCCTGTTATAGTTGAGATGATTTCATAGTAATACAAATTGGTACACCCATCAGAGTGTATTTATTTCTTATCACAGTTGCTTCCGTGGGTGTCCAGTTTTGAGATGATCCTTCGTTATCTTTGATTCATTGATCTTGATTTAAGATTGCCAGTGGTCTGATGGAAAGATATATGTGTTGATGTTCCACAGGGTTGCTGAGATGTGGAAAGAGTTGCAGACTGAGATGGACAAATTATCTTCGCCCTGATCTGAAACGGGGTGTCTTATCAGAGTTGGAGGAGAATCTCATCATTGACCTTCATGCTCAGATGGGTAACAGGTAACATATTCAGCAAGACCCACAGTAGCTACTTAATGCTATAAATTTTGAGTATCATATATATGGTGTTGATTAGGCACAATTCTGGAAATTGAAAGGTGTTTCATGACGTTCAAACTAAGATCAGAGGATGAATTTTAAATATGAGAACACCCATTCAAACAACTATCAAATTTGACAGA